>OY759214.1:78986286-79462034 GCA_963662175.1 Aradus depressus
TTACCTAGGGGTAAATACTCCTATCCCAAGTACAATCATTGACATCTTTGGCAAACAAGTGAAAGCTGAGGAAGGATTTAAAAGATAAATTATAATAAGACTATTTTTCCCCCAGTAAACTACGATAATATAATATTTTATAAACATCTGAAAAAAAAAAAAAAAAAAAATCTAATTTAATTAGAGAGAATGGGGCTGACCCTTGGAGAAAACCCGGTTATAGTCTTTTGAGAAAGGGCTTGCAATCTCGAAAGTTAACGAACAATGTAAGGATTTAAAACTTCGGTACCCTCTAATAGTACATATCAGCCCAAGTCGGAAGAATGGAAGGTACAGTGCACCCAATTATTATAGGATCACTTGATATTTTTCACATAAAAATCTTTATGGTAGAATAACGGAATTAAACTTACAGTAACATACACACAATCATATGAAGGGACAACATTTTCACAGCAGTAGCGTGCTTGCCGATTCTGCTCAAGATGACGGATAGATGTTTTTCACCAGAGAGGTAGAAAAACCTTGAGCGGCATGCTCTGGTTGAGAGCTTTTTACGATGACAGGTGCTCGTTAAAGACTCCTACCCTAATTAAACCAGAGTTGACAACATTTACGACTTCCAATGTAGAATCGGGCTCATTCTCACCAGAGCGAAGAAAGAGGACTCTGGTAGTTGTGACCTCGGGCATGAGACAAAAAAGCAAACACACTCTTGGAGTGATAAAGTATCAGCTCTCTCGCTGTTGTGTAGAAACAGTTCTTTAGGTAAAAATTGCAGAATTTTGCGTCCAAAAATATAAGACCACTTAGTATGTCTTTTACCTTAATTATGAATTATTTTTTAGTAACAATATAGGTCTTCTTGTTTATTAAGACTATAAGAATAGATAAAGAACTTCATCAGTTGTTTGTCAACTAATAAGTTTCCATGAAAAAAATATCAAATGATTCTACGTTAATTGGGGGCCGTCCATAAATCAAGTAAAGCAACTTTCGAACATGTTTTTGTAACGTGACATTAAATTATTAAGTTTTTTGGCGTTACGTAATTTATGGACTACCCAGATAAAGTGATCAGAACACCTCTGTGAGGGTGATTGGAACATCACAGTAAGGATGTTTGGAACACCACAGTGAGGGTGATTGGAACACCACTGTGAGGGTGATTGGAACACCACTGTGAGGGTGATTGGAACACCACTGTGAGGGTGATTGGAACACCACAGTGAGGGTGATTGGAACACCACAGTGAGGGTGATTGGAACACCACAGTGAGGGTGATTGGAACACCACAGTGAGGATGATTGGTAGGACTCTGGTAGTGGTGACCTCGGGCATGAGACAAAAAAGCAAACACACTCTTGGAGTGATAAAGTATCAGCTCTCTCGCTGTTGTGTAGAAACAGTTCTTTAGGTAAAAATTGCAGAATTTTGCGTCCAAAAATATAAGACCACTTAGTATGTCTTTTACCTTAATTATGAATTATTTTTTAGTAACAATATAGGTCTTCTTGTTTATTAAGACTATAAGAATAGATAAAGAACTTCATCAGTTGTTTGTCAACTAATAAGTTTCCATGAAAAAAATATCAAATGATTCTACGTTAATTGGGGGCCGTCCATAAATCAAGTAAAGCAACTTTCGAACATGTTTTTGTAACGTGACATTAAATTATTAAGTTTTTTGGCGTTACGTAATTTATGGACTACCCAGATAAAGTGATCAGAACACCTCTGTGAGGGTGATTGGAACATCACAGTAAGGATGTTTGGAACACCACAGTGAGGGTGATTGGAACACCACTGTGAGGGTGATTGGAACACCACTGTGAGGGTGATTGGAACACCACTGTGAGGGTGATTGGAACACCACAGTGAGGGTGATTGGAACACCACAGTGAGGGTGATTGGAACACCACAGTGAGGGTGATTGGAACACCACAGTGAGGATGATTGGTAGGACTCTGGTAGTGGTGACCTCGGGCATGAGACAAAAAAGCAAACACACTCTTGGAGTGATAAAGTATCAGCTCTCTCGCTGTTGTGTAGAAACAGTTCTTTAGGTAAAAATTGCAGAATTTTGCGTCCAAAAATATAAGACCACTTAGTATGTCTTTTACCTTAATTATGAATTATTTTTTAGTAACAATATAGGTCTTCTTGTTTATTAAGACTATAAGAATAGATAAAGAACTTCATCAGTTGTTTGTCAACTAATAAGTTTCCATGAAAAAAATATCAAATGATTCTACGTTAATTGGGGGCCGTCCATAAATCAAGTAAAGCAACTTTCGAACATGTTTTTGTAACGTGACATTAAATTATTAAGTTTTTTGGCGTTACGTAATTTATGGACTACCCCTCAGAGGCATTATAAGTTTATTATTTGATTCTATAAAATGGGTAAAAAGCATATGGGTTATGGCAACTAGGACCGACCATGACATGAGCAGATCGGCCGTTCATGTTGCTGGAGCCACTCTGAGAGTGATCAGAACACCTCTGTGAGGGTGATTGGAACATCACAGTAAGGATGTTTGGAACACCACAGTGAGGGTGATTGGAACACCACTGTGAGGGTGATTGGAACACCACTGTGAGGGTGATTGGAACACCACAGTGAGGGTGATTGGAACACCACAGTGAGGGTGATTGGAACACCACAGTGAGGGTGATTGGAATACCACTGTAACGGTGATTGGAACACCACTGTGAGGGTGATTGGAACACCACTGTGAGGGTGATTTGAACACCATTGTGAGGGTGATTGGAACACCACTGTAAGGGTGATTGGAACACCACAGTGAGGGTGATTGGAACACCACAGTGAGGGTGATTGGAACACCACTGTGAGGGTGATTGGAACACCACTGTTTACAACTAAGACACATGTTATTCACAATAACTCACAATAACTGAATAACAATACCCGTGCAGCTCTCGTGTCTCCGGTGATGAAGTCTATCAGGCCCTTCATCATGAATGAAGAGGGAGTCTCCCCGGGGTGGACCCTCGCCGTGATCACTACCGCCTTTTTCTTCTAGTCAACAAAGAAAGGAGAATACTTCAATAGAATAATATGGAAATAAGCATGCCGTCCTTCGGATAGGACGTTAAGCGAGCTGGTACGATCTCAGACACTCGTTAAAGCTTTTTACCATATTTTATCATCAAAAATTTAGGATAGGCAAAATTTAGGACTCCCATAGTAGAGTCGAGCTCATGTCCACCAGTGACGAAGGAGCTCTGGTAGTGGGCGATGTGACCTTGTAGTTAAAGCCCGGGCATGAGCTATAATAACTAAATATATATGGCGACATATTTTATTGAAATTATTGGCATGCATATAAAAATAAAAATTTTATAATCGAAACAATTGTTGCTCTCTCCTCACAAAACTATGGTCCCGTCTTCCAAAATTGTTTTCGAAAATTTCCCCAAATAGAAAATTCATAGAATTGTTTCGGGTTTTATCATCAAAACTGTTCGAGTTAGATGGGGGAGATAAACTTTATACACATACTTCCCCCTCTTATGCCGCTATTTCAAAAACTAAAAATAAATTCTGATTCTACTCATCAATCCATCAACATTTTTTTTTTTTAAACGCTCCCTCATCTCTTTTTAACAGAGAAAAATAGGAACAGCATACTCAATGCATTATTGAACTTATTTATAAAAAAATATGTTCTATTTCATCAAAAACTGACAGATATTTGTAGCAATTACACAAAACATCGGTGAATCATCGGAAATGTACTCATCAATTAAAGTTAGGTTTTATGACTCATGCCCGGACTTTAACTACGAGGTCATATCGCCTACTACCAGAGCGCTCTTTCGTCACTCTGGTGGACATGAGCCCGACTCTACTATGGGAGTCCTAAATTTTGCCTACCCTAAATGTTTATTCACCTAGGGTAGGGGTCTTTAACGAGTACCTGACATCGTACAGGCTCGGGATCATCGCCTAACGTCCCATCCGAATGACGGCGTGCTTAAGTTTATCTTACCTCCCAGATAAAATAAACTAAGGGCCTTGGTCGGGTTTCGAACCCACGATCTTGAGCTCAGAAGGCAAGCACGCATACCACTGAGCTACCGGCGCCCTCTATTCATCAATTAAGTATTGGCTCTCCCTCCAAAGCCAATCGACCGTTTGAACTAAAAATCGATATGGAGGCTTGTGAATCTTATAAAATTCTTTATATTTTCAGTTAATAGAGTAAAAAATATTTTTTTTACTGTATGTTTTTGAAACATATTGTCCATTTCACAAAATATATGAGAGTACTTTCGGTATTGCTATCATCTTCAGTCACGACATAATAAATTCCTACTAAGTGGAAGTTCCATTTAGTATTTGTTAAGTCATGGATGAAGATGGTAGTAATACCAAAGTACTCCCATATATTTTGTGAAATAGACAATATTTAAAAAAAAATGTTTTTCTTTAAATTTTTTATTAACTGTTTCACAATATCTTTGCAAAAAATGTTAAGTATCATAGTTATTAGAGTTTTAGAGTCGAGCCCCCCCTTCTGTGATCCCACTTTCCGGAAATTTGATAGCTGCCTTCCCTGTAGGGTTTCAAATTAAAATATAACATTTCGTGTCGATACATTCATTACATTGGCAGTTATTGGGCTTTTCAATTGAGCCCTCTCCCCTTCGGCCGATTTCGCCATTTAGCTGTTGTCTTTATGAGGTTTTGAATATACACATGAAAGTTGTGTAAAAAGATGGTCTTGTTAGGGATAGACACTAATCTAAACCTACCTTGAGAGGTTCGTTTTCCATGGGAGGTTCCGTAACCGTCAGATAATAAACGTTATTCCCAGCCAGAGATTTGCACAGCAACCTCAATTTGGTGTGCATCGACTTCAAAGGATGATTCTGTATAAATAATTTCAAAAGTTAAAATAAAAAATAATAATAAAAAAAGTAAGACTAAAATTCCATTAATTTGATTTGTATTTCGTGAACATCGAAAGCACTACCTATTATTAAATGTGCAGATATACAAATTAAAACGCTAAGCAAGTTTATTGCGAAATAACACTGATAATTGTTGACGGATTACAAAAACAATTATCAGTCATATGTCATTAGCAAGTTTAACGAAAATACCAAGCACATATTTCATGTAAACAGTTGATTTAAACGGAGCGTCTGATTTAAACAGTACAGTGTAAAAACGCACAATCTTTTTTTAAAGAAAAGTCCAATAAAACGCAGTTTTTCATGATAAAAACAACACACCAAAAATATAATTTATGACATAGATATTAGATGAAAAAGATAAAAGGAATTGTAAAAATAATTTTTTAACTAGAATCATTCAAAAAAGAAATTGAAAGTTTTAAACATTTTTTAATTTTGAAAGGAATATTTGCAAAAATGTTTTTACATTCATTTTTACATTGTTCTCGTAGAAATACACCACCATGAATATATAAAAATGTAGAATAACCAATTGACAGAGAATGAAAATGAAAAAAAAAAGTTTTTCACTCTAACCAGTCAAATAAATAGATTGAGATTTCATATGAGAACATATTTTATGAATACCTAACTGCTAATAAATCATTGAGCTGCTCTAGTCACTAACTGGACCTAGGGCCATAGTTTGCCCATACCATGAGCTTTGTCCAGTTGAGCCGTTCTCAAACTGTGGTACGCATGCATTTTCCCAATGGTTCCCGAGAATTTTTTTTTTTTTTTTCTTCTTTAATTTGAGAATTAAACTTTTGGCCGAAATACTGTATACAAGTTGTTATATTTTGAGTAGAAATATATAAGCACATTAATTTTCAATGTTTTTTTATCTACATATATGTTTTTAGTTCAACTTGACAAAGAACAAAAACTTCATGATGTATGTTTCTATGTACACGACTGAGAGTAAGGGAGCAAGCTACGCTGAGGCAAAGGCCTCTTGTATTCCTGCACATATTTACCTGAAGCCTAGTTAGGTATTCCTGAAGATCGGTGTAGGTATAAGGGTAGCTGTGAGCCAAATACACACAGTCACCTTCATGGGGAAACTCTATCGTGAAGGTGAGGGTAAATGTGCCGTCAGGATCGTCTTCTATCTTCCTGAAAAATAAATTAATAATGTATAAATATTATTATTTATTTATTATTATACATAATAATATTAGGATATTGAATATTTGTGATTTGTTATTTTGATTATTAAACATTTCATTTAAATGTGTGTAATAATTGAGATGTTTAAAAAGATAAAAGTCCAGTTGGGGTTACAATAGGGGAAAATATATAATGATGTATCTCATTATTTTTTTTATTCATGAAATAATAGTAACAGCTGGCTCGAGGCGTTACGAATGGTGCTAATAAACCGAACACAGTAAAGCAAAAAGACAAAAATCCATCTAAGAAGGGTTCCTCAGATAACTTTAAGAGATGCGGAGGATTCGAAAACAAATTATAAATATTCATTCAAAACATTTTTATTTGGACCAGTACTATACACAAATTGAAAAATGAAAATGAAAATAAAAATAGAAATAAAAATAAATAAATGTCTCGGCCGCAGTCTGAGTGCTACAAGCTGGCCGAGACTATAGTGGACCGCTACAGAACAGGTTGGCAGACCTTCGTGGAAGTTCCGTGTGAATTTTTGGATGTGAGCTGCAGGAGCAACTCCCAGTTCCCAATCCAAGCGCTGCCCGGAAGACCTTGTTTTCTGGTTATGTTGGTGTTGCTATTGTAGAACAATACGGAGGAAACGGAAGTGGATGTAATAGTGCTATTTCTGAATGGGTAGATAAGCCTGAGTTGTGTGTGTGTGCTTGTTGGAGTTTTGTGTTGATGTGTAGGCGCCATGTTAGTCGTGTGTCAAGGTGCACTCCAAGATAGCCCACATCCTGGTCTTCAGAGTTCCATGGAATTGGGAATTGATCGATTTGCAGCCTTATGTGGTGTTCTAGCAAGAAACGGACTAGAGCGAGCACTTTCGCCTCCGTCGTTCTACCGCTCAGGTTGAGCGTTACAGAATCATGCTAGACTAAGACAAGACTAAGAAGGGTTCCCCAGCCAATGTTGAGAGATGCGTAGGATTCAAACGCAATTTATAAATATTCTGAATAAATAAAAATTATAAATAAACCTTAAGTTATAAGTTGAAGCGACTCCCTACAAACTAAAAAGGCGAATTCGACCTCTATCGCAGACCGAAATATGTTGCATTTTGGCAGGAAAATGGTGCCTCAATTTCTATCATACAATTCAAAAAGTCCTCTCAATGGAAATTAAAATATAATATAATATAAAAATATAATATAATAATAAAATATAAAAAATCTCGAAACTCAATCTTCATTGGTTTTCAGGAGACCGCGTTATAACAATATTAAGTAAGGCACCCTAGGCAGTGAGAATTCAAATTAAATCATTGAGAAAAACTTCCCAATTGTAGTGTGTTGAGGACATTGAATCTTTCTAGACATAAAATGTCCCGAATTTTTTAGGAATTAAGTAAATAATATAAGCACTTTTTTGCGAAATAATAAAAAAATATATACATATATCTTATTTATTTACCCATTATCGTTCCTAAAATACGTAATACTGTTGCCACATCTTCGCCACCCGATTTTTTTTGTCAAAGCGTCTGTAGAAGAGTACATAACAGGTTTCATTCCAACACTGTACAAACTTTCACCTTTCGACAGGTTCACTATCGAAAACCTAAAACAGAGCAAAATAACATTTAACATACGACATATTTTCAAATTATAAAATAAATATAAAAAAAATTATTTATTCGTAATTTATTTCTTTATATTGTTAAAAACAGTAGATGTGAAAAAAAAATATAAAAACTATTCTTGAGAGGCAAAGGAGTAAACAGAAGAACTGCTACTTGACTACTTTCACACACAAAAAAAAAATGTACTGCATCATGATAAGGTGTAGTGGTACCAACATTATAGATGTGTCCATTGATACAGTTTTTCTTTCATGTACTAAAATTCAACTAAATTTTTAATTCAGAGAGATCAATAATCTGTAAGTACACTGCAATCGGCGGACATACATGTAAATTTTACAAAATTTAATTTAGTGTTATGAAATCATTTCAATAATAACAAATTCGGATTTATACTAGTTTTATCCCGTGTCGCGCTGCATATTTTGCTAAATCTGTCATAGCATCAGTTCCCTAATGCCATGAATTCAAAACTATGAACGATTTTTTTTTTGCCTTAAAAGCTCAATATAGAGTTTGTTAAAATTATTTCTTCACTCTTGGTCTGTTAACAATTCTGCTCAAAACGAAATAATTATCTAATACCAATAATGGAGGACGTACTATGTTTCGGATAGTTCTGTCCATTATTGGAGTAGTTCCACATACATTAAACATAATTGGACTACACAAAAATACGTATATGAGCAACAAGGCCATCATACTAAACACTTGCAACATAGTTAGAAAATGTCTTAACACAAATATAAAACACACACACCGTTGTTATTCATCAAATCTAGTGAATTCTTCTTCCTTTCACTCGAAACCTCATCCTTGACTACGGTTGAGGCACAGTTGAAAAGATACTGTGGTGTGTTTATTTATTTTAAATCATCATACTTACAGCATGGCAACAAATTACAACATTTTTTAAACTTTCAATACAAAAATTGGACTATATTTATTCAGAATAATTTATATAATCAAGTTGAGAAAAAATAACAAACAATTATACAATGGTGGAGAGAGGATGTTCTGATTTGAGACCAGTTGTAACTTCATTAGATAAAGATGGTAGATAAACAACACTTTCTTAGCCTTAAGGTCTCCCAAATATATTTATTTTTTACACTTCGGTTAACGTTTCGCCCATTCGGGTATGTATTTCTGTCGTTTTTTTATGTAATTAAAAATTAAAGAAAATGATATATATAAAATCATTTTATTCATCAAAATAATCGCCATTACAATCAACAACCTTATCCCAATGTGAACTTGAACGTCTAGCAGTGACTGGATCAAAATATTATACTGTTTTCACAGATAGTAAACAATGCTGTTTACATTAGCAAAGGTCGCATTGGGATTAGAATCATAACAAAGACGCTACAGTCAAAATAAACATTCTTTCATAAAAAAAAACGACAGAACTTTTAAGATCAAGAAAGTGTCATAAACCACTTTTATCTAAACAATTATACTTGATGATACTTAACATTTTTTGCAGAGCTATTGTGAAACACATAATAAAAAATATAAAAAAGTATGTTTTTTAAAAATATTGTATATTTCACAAAATATACGGGAGTAATTTTATTTAGTATTGCAACCAACTTCAGCTACGACTTAACCAATATTGAAGTTTCGCCCATTCGGGTATTTTCAAACTATAAACAAAAAATTTATTGACATTTAGCCATAGTATTTAAACCTGTTGAATGATAGTATTTTTTAAGTCATGGCTGAAGATGTTAGCAATACCGAAAGTACTTCCATATATTTTGTGAAATAAACAATATTTTTAAAAAATACACATTTTTCTTCATATTCTTTAATTATACTCGAATTACATATAATTGTGACCACCCTAGTGAGATATATACATTTGCGACGCTACAATGCCTAAAGGTTAGTTTGAGCCACTCACCTATAAGCGATGTTCCGTTTCATATTCTCCACCATGAAGTAGAACCAGCCAGTATGTTTGTTGGTATAGAGATCATTGCGGAGATACAGTTCATAGTAGGTCTCGGTGACTCGAACCACCTTGGCCAGGTTGCCAGACTCGAACCTCGACTCGAACTTCAGGTCTTTCGACGAGCTCTTCGACACAGACACCAGGTTCCCTCCACTCATCGAACGCCCAAACTACACAACCCACTTTACTCTATTTATATTCATATATAACGTTTGACCATATTTTGGAATAAAAATAAATGGAAATGTAAACAATTAAAATTTAAAAAAATAGTTATTAAAAATTATATTTATTCATGCTTTTCTAATTTTTAAAATATATTTTACTTATATTAAGGTTTTAGTCAGAAAAGCGGCCCAAGTCTAAGGTATACCTAGAAAACATGAACGAAACGTTCGAAGATCTCTCAAAAATCGATTATGTATGTATGTATTACATAAATATCGGTATACCATCCATGAATTCCATGTTTCAAAATAAATTTTCAAAATTATAAAAATTTATAGAATTTTATAAAAATAATTTGATATTCATATTCCCCAACTCTCAAATCATAAATTTCTGTTTACATTTAATATTTCAGTTCGTTTTAGCAGCAATTGTCGTGAACAAAATTCAGAATACGTGCAAAAAGTATCTGCAAAATGTATAATATAATATTTCCAAACGACTGTTCGATTGGCATCAAAATAGGTCCGGTGTAAAAATATGCCTTAGCTCATCATGAGCAACACTTAACAATAAAAATAAATACACCTCAATGCTATTTCAAGTTAAATAATGAAACTGAAAAAAACAAACAAAAAAAAAAAAACAGTTCCTCTGACTCAGGAAAAAGTCATAGAGGTAAGAACGAGCTTCTGAATAAGTTTAATACATATATATATCGTCACCTTAATACTGCAACTAGATAACTCGAAAATCGGCATGTATGGGATAATTGTACCATTAGTTGTATTTTGCAGGTTTCTTTGTTGTACTAGAAGTAGACAATTTTAAGAAAATATGTTAAGAACTTATGTAAAAATGTCATTCTACAACGGATGATTAAAAAAAAAAAAAAAAGATTTGCGATTTTCTCAAAACTAAATTTCGAGATGTCTGGTTGTAGTATTAAGAGACGATATTATACTTCTGAAGAATATTTATTTTTAATTTTGGAAGTATCTAAAAAATTGCAATTCAAATCATGTAGCGGCACAGTCACTGAGCAAGTACGAGGGCGCAGGTAGATCAGAGCGTGCAAGCCTACTGAGTTCATAATCGCTGGTTCGAAACCCGGCCGAGGCCTTTAGGTTTTTTTTTTATCTGAGAAGTAAAAGAAAACATTACCACGCTGTCCTTAGGGATGCAATGTTAAGCGATTGTCCCGAGCCTGTATGATGTCTGACCACTAACCTAGATAGCTAATGAGGCATTTAGGATTCACATTAAAGTGTCCATCAGAGCGACGAAAGAGCGCTCTGGTTGTAGCCAATATGACCTCGTAGTTAAAGCCCTGGCATGAGGCACAATAACTAACTGAGCAAGTATGACAAGAATGGTTTGTATTGTTCTGCAAGATTATCGAGTTAACAAATGTAAACAACAAATGGTGTCAGAACTATAATATAAAATATAAACAACATTTTGGCAGAGGAAACTCACCTGGCCTCAGTCAAAATCCAGCTCTAACGATATATTTGTAGGGACCACTTGCTACCTATTTATACATCTTGCCATTGTTCCGCTAACTCAGTTGGCAATCTTTGAGATGCTCCTCCGCCAATTTTTATCACTGTTGTCAATTTTCATAACTGTTACAACTTGGCATCGATAGAAACTATGGTCTATTTTCCGAAGTTTCCCGTAATTCTATCAATTAATCAAGAGACCAACTTACCTTTCACTAGGATTCATTGTTGAAGAACCTGTCACGGTAAGAGATTTTAGATGGTGCGAGAATGATAAGATTTTACCCAGTCCTTTAGTCAAATTCCAATGTATGAAAAACAAAATACTGAAATATCAATAATAATAATAAAAATACGACTCACGTAGTTGACAGCGCTCATGGGGTTATACTGGAAGACCACGGATCCATCTTCTTCTCCGACAGGTTTCGGCTGCACCTCTTTCCCCGTCACATCGTAGTATTTCTCTGCATAAGGAGGCATATTTTCGATATGCTGCACTTTCATATCCACTACCTGTAAAAAGACCTGAATTTAAAAAAACACACAATACTTCTTCTTTTCATTCGATCTTCACCACTACAAAATACACTTGTTGGAAGACCATAACTGAATACCGACCAATTGTTTTGACTGTCCTCGATTTGCTTTACAAGGAAAGGAACTAAAAGTCTATTCACTTTGATCATCTTATTAATTGTTAACAAGTGACAAGGTAACGGGAGGTGTCAGAGGGAGATAAGCCAAAACAAAAACCTAAATTATATTGCCAATAGCAACTGTCCGATAATAATTGTTGCGTGAGCGACTAATAGACGGTGTGCTTGCAAGCACAGACAACACATTAAGAGGAACCAGGATTTTAAGTATGCCCTTGGTGACATCAGGAAGCAGGAGGAAGATTCATCAGGAAGCAGATGCAACGCAGTCGTATGCCATGCATTCCTACGCAGGGGAATGCGCATGTTACTATCAATAAGCCGTTGTTAAAACATGGTGCTCTATGGATCCGAAACCTGGTTATTGACAACAGCCGCAGGGAAAAGGTTTAATACCTGGGAGAGAAAAGTTCAGCGGAAAATATTTGGTCCTGTAATAGGAGGAAGAATGGGAGGACTAACCATGGGCTAAGAGACTTCTATAAGAACTAACAGGCACCCGGCGTAAAATCTACAGGAAATATCAATAATACAATACATTTCTATGTAACAAAATACGAGTATGTAGTAAACTACTTGGTTTGAATATTCGTGTCTATCTGCGATTGGAAGGCGCGGCTGGCTTGCCCCAACCTACCAAGAAAGCCAACAATGTATAACCTAGCCTGAAAACATTCACTTGATTTTGTTTTTTATATGAAAAAACAGTTGCTTCAATTAAGATTAATTTGTAAACAGTGACTTTGATATGAGCATTGTTTTAAGACGGGTAGTAGTACCTCCTACCCATTAAACGCCTTCCAATCGCGGACAGACAGTAGCAACAGTTTCCAACCTGACACTCGGCGGGCCATCTAGCAGCTTCTTGAGCGCAGTCGGGCTCTCTGGGTAGTGTGAACAGATCCCGGGGCTCCTTAAGTCTAGCTACCGTCTTCTGGGTCCTGATGTCTGTGTTGATCTCAACCTGGTTGGTCTTTATAGAGCTGCTCAGAAGACCGCTCAGGTAGGTACCTGGACAACAGATTAAACATTTTTTTGTTATGTCTGATAATATTTTTATTAGTCTTAACATCTAGTTTGCCGCATGTTTGTCAAATCTTTACGGTTATGAAGAAACGTTCGACTTGGTTACCAATTAACTGGAAATATTTATTTTAATATATAAACGAATTTGGAATAGCGGGCACAATATATGAGGTATGTTGCTAAGGGGGGTTACAAGTTATCTTTACAACTTTGAAACTCAATACAAATTTTACTAACAGGTAGTCATAATTCAAGCAGCATTTTATACTAAAAAAAAATTCTGGTTGAAGCAAGATTTTTTTTTTCTGAGAGGATCTCAAGCAAACCCCTCTACCGCCAAGTTAAGGGCGCATGATGCTCTACACTACAGGGTTTAGAATAAAGTAAGTCAGTTTCAATTATGAGACAAAAGAAATATTTACATTTATTAAAAAAAACATATGGATTTTCATCGTAATGTACATTGGTAATGAAAACTTATGCTAAAAAAAAATAGAAAAAATTAGCTCAAAGTAAATTTTTTCTATCTTTTTCCGACACAAATGTTTCAATGACCACTAAAATTGAAATATAAACAAAAAAATCGATGCGAGGATATGTGCCTTGTAAAATAATTTTTGTTGGATAGACAAAACAAAAGTCAGTATTTTATATAGTCGTTTTGTCTTCTGTTCAAATGTTCGGTGTTTCTCTTCTGCATAATATCTAGTAATAAGCTGGATGACTTTGAGCCCCCAGATTCTACTCGACAAATAATGCTCACATCCAATGTTTGTAACTTGCACGTTTTGTATCACAAATTGCTGTTTGAATATATACGCAAACCTTGGTAAAATTTTTAACAAAATTTGAAGTTATATAGTATGTACAATAAAAAGTTACATAGATTCATATAATTTGTGTAAACCTTGAGTGTATTACATAAAAACAAAACAAAAACCAAATGATGTGCAGCCATGGTAAAATTAACCTGTTTACTGACAGCAGAACGTCTACGTATTCAGGGGCGTAGCCAGGATTTTGAGCAGGGGGGCAAAGTTAGGCTACGAGGGTGGGGGGTATAGACTCCCGGGGGCACAGCCCGCAGTTTCCATGGTTAGCGCTGCAGTCTTTTTGTTATTAATTTGGGAGACTCGGACCTCTAGAAGCTCCCCCTGTGGTAACCACTGACTGTAATACTTGAGTTGACTTTATATGAAAAAAAAAGAAAATTAAATAAACTAAAAAAATAGTTTTTATTAAAAATGGATTGCTTCCAAGTTGGATCTTCAAATTTCCCGTGCGTCTGATTCCTAAATCAGCAATCAGCTGTTACATAAATGTACATGTACAAAACTAGTCATATTACATTTATTTAAATATATAAGAATTCGATCATTTCATTTCCTCTCTCAAAATCGTCATTTATGTTATACTTTATACTCTTAAAGCTGATTTTACATACGCAGTAAAAATGAAAAGCGCACCAGCAGCAAACGCACGCTGTGGTTTCTGTGCTTTTAGGATTAAATGACTCACATCCAATAGCGTGCATTTGCTGCTGGTGCGCTTTGCATTTTTACTGCGCATGTAAAATCAGCTTTAAGAGTATAAAGTATAACATAAATGACGATTTTGAGCTAGGAAATGAAATGATCGAATTCATGTATATTTAAATAAATGTAATATGACTTGTTTTGTACATGTACATTTATGTAACAGCTGATTGCTGATTTAGGAATCAGACGCACCGGAAATTTGAAGATCCTATTGGTAACTTGCAAGTAATTCATTTTTAATAAAAATAATTTTTTTAGTTTATTTAATTTTTATCTTGGTTTTTTGCTCTGGCCAGGGAGGGGCACGCTATGCCCCTGTACGTATTGCTCTCAGATTTACAATGAAATATGTAAGTGGATATAAATAACAAGATCATATTCCAATGTCTGATAAATTTTCGTTAATCCAGATTATTTTTGAGATATTGGCAGTCACTTTCAAGATTTTCATAATTTGAAATTAGTCTATAAAGTGAACAAGTTTTTCAATAAAGTTGACCTATTTTATAAGAAGGAAGACAAGTCGATATTGGTTGGTTTCATAAAGAGAATGAAAGAGTGGGGGGCCACGTCCCATGCAACATCTCTATATCAGTGAATTGATATCGACAGAAACCTAGTCACGACATTCACCCCATTCTGAATATCTGTTATTTCCAACAGATATTTTGCCATGTTGTAGTAAAAATATCTCACTATAATATCATTACAGCAAAAACAAGAATAGTTTATTATAATTATTTAGTCGACTTCTGTCGTGTAACAAGTGTCTAGAGGCAGAGACAGGTTGGTGTAGAGTACCCGTCTCAATTTTGAGCCCCCTCGTCTATAGACACCACGGAAATCTTTACTTACCTACTTTCTAAATGGATTATTCATCTTTATCGTATATCTACTGTTATCCTTTTTTTGTTTATTTTGCTTGCTTTTGTTTTCATATTTTTAATATATTGAAAATTTTACTCTTTAGACACATTTGAAGGATTTTGCTTATAATATGTCTTTATAACATACAAAGTTTTTGTCTGATATAAATAACTAAAAATGAAATATTTTCCTCATGTCTCTTTTCGTAGTGATTCTTCTTGTACGAACCCATAAATCCGCCCCTACGATCGGTCAGATTATATAGCCATTGGCAGGGGCGTAGCCAGGGGGGGCAGGGGGGGGGGGGGGCACGCGAGTAAGCAGCAACCAAGATAGCAAGCAACCAAGAGCAAAAAACCAAGATAAAATAAATAAACTAAAAAATACTTTTTATTAAAATTGCTGCAAGTTGCCAATAGGATCTTCAAATTTCCAGTGCGTCTGATTTCTAAATCAGCAATCAGCTGTTACGTAAATGTACATGTACAAAACAAGTCATATTACATTTATTTAAATATACATGAATGCGATCATTTCATTTCCTGGCTCAAAATCTTCATTTATGTTATATTTTATACTCTTAAAGTGGTTTCTGTGCTTTTAGAATTAAATGACTCACATCCAATAGCGTGCATTTGCTGCTGCTGCGCTTTGCATTTTTACTGCGCATGAAAAATCAACTTAAGTATTACAGTCTGTGGTTACCTCAGGGGGAGCTTCTAGAGGTCCGAATCTCCCAAATTAATAACAAAAAGTCTGCAGCACGGAAACTGTGGGCTGTGCCCCCGGAAGTCTATACCCCCCCCCCCCCCCCCACCCTCGCAGCCAAACTTGCCTCCCCCCTTACTCAAAATCCTGGCTACTTTCCATGGCCCATTGGGTCAATTGGAATATTTGAAAACGTGAAGTTTAGTTCGAATTAATCAAAACATTTGACATGGAAAATTTTGTTCTGAATAAGTAGTCGGAATAGGTCTATTTGTGGTTAGTACCCAACTATCTTTCAATTAAGGTTAAAATGGGTCAAGGGCCCTGAGCACGATTAGACAAAACACACAGGATCACAATTCTCTAATAGATTTTACAAAAATTATGAAGGACTTTTTTGTAAGGAACATTTATTGAACTGGGCACAACTGATGGAAAGTTGGCAAGAGTGGATACCTTCCCATGCTTGTGCTGACATCAACAATTAGTGAAGACAACTAAGTGGTTAGTGTCACGATATTCACATTCAGCACGATACTTGCTTTATTCTATCAAACTTACAATCAGGAATAAAAACAAGAAAGTATTTAGAAATTTTAAGGTAAATAAAAATGTTTTTAAATGACACGCAATACTTTTCATCACTTTTTAAATAATGAAATAACAAGGGCATAACGTGACTGGTATTTAATTTAGAGAAACGAATTTACTGTGGAATTGACGGGGAATTGCTTGTGTTGCATTATTCTTATCTTAACAGGAAAATGCAGGACTTGGAAACTTTTCATCACATTAAATTTTACTGAAAATAATTACCTGGCCTGGAGAAAGTAAGGGACATTAAACCCAAACAACGAAATTAACAACTAAGACCTATTAACAGTATAAAAAATCAAATAGAAATGTTGGAGGAGGCTAACATTCGAAATAAATGTAACTCCTTTATTCCCTTATAAATAATAAAATAAGAAGAAGGAAAAATAATAAGAATTGGTTCAACGCAAGTCAAAAATAACTTTTTAACAATAGTAAGTTCACTCTAATAAATTGTCCAAAAAGAACTAGGCCCATTTTTATGCATATGCCTCTCTCAGCATCCTCCACAGCTGCTTGTCCTTAGTGGGTCGATGCCCCATGTTCCGACCTTTTCTGTGATGTCTGCCCTTGTCTTCTTGAGATGAGAAAGAAGAGAGGAATTCAAAAATATAAATAAATAATTAAATATAATATATTATTATAGCATCACTTCTCTCATTTATGTTTACCTTCTCAAAAAATAACAAATACAGACGTTTCGGGAACCACTCCCATCGTAAATATATCTATAATTCATCTGTTCTTTATGGTAACTATTTCTTCAAGCAATCAGAATTTTCCTTTTATAAAACACATTTATTGAGTCAACTTCTGTATTTAAACACCTAGTCAAAATTGCATATTAACCATGTTTCTATAATGGTTATTTGGTCATTTACACAATATCCAATGCCTCGGGAGCAAGCTTTAT
Organism: Aradus depressus; assembly: GCA_963662175.1. Lineage (NCBI taxonomy): Eukaryota > Metazoa > Arthropoda > Insecta > Hemiptera > Aradidae > Aradus > Aradus depressus. The sequence continues at coordinate 79,003,966 of OY759214.1, forward strand.
CTATGAAAACTACGGATGGGATTGGAATCCGCAACCGTCGTGAGATCATGCGACCAAAGCCCTATGCTCTAGCACTCACGGCCCCTAAAAAAAGTAGAGTCAAAACTAAACTACGAGTCATAGGAGTCGACTCAATAATGTGTAGGTACGTTATTTTTCCTCATTATTTTTCACTACTTGTTTTAAATTTATTTAATTTCTCTTGGTATATTGATTAATGTATTTTTATTATTTCTTTTATATTTAAAATTTTTTATTATTATATTCAGGAAAGATATATTATTAAAAAAAAAAAAAATTATTATTTGTTTGTTCCTTATTCTTATTATTATTTTATGAATCTATTTATTTATAATTTTTTATTAATTCATTTATATATTTTTTTAATTATTCATTTATACTTATTCAATTATTTTTTTTTTATTTATTCATTTAGATTTTTTCAATTAATCATCGTTGTGATGAAGACACGTCCGGAAGAGTTTTAAAAAATAGTTATCTTAATTTTTATTAAATTGAAAATGTATCTACTTATTACAAATGTATCTATGTATTAATATTAATTTTTTTGTACTCATATATTTTTAAGTATTTATTTAATTAATTTTTATTAATTTCATTTCTTTTTTTAAATAGTTTTGTTATTACTAATCATAGGTGTGTTAGACTCAAGTAGTAATACATCTAATTATAAGCTATCTTAATGTATAAAGTCGTTTGACGTATCTTATTACCATGCAATGGTTTAACGGAAATAAAATTATTATTATAAAGTTAGTCATACAGACACTGACGATGGGAGTGCTTGTCGAAACGTCTGTAATTGCTATTTTTGTGAAGGCAAAAAATAAGTGGGAGAAGTGATGCTGTAATAAATGAACTAAGAATCCCCTTACAAAAACCCAATAAATAAATAAAAAGATAATTACGTTTTTAACTATTCCATAAAATGTTTATAAAATTCTCCCGTCAAATATTCTCCTTTGGAGATGGGCCAGCTTATAACACGGAAGACATCGCGTGATAATAAGTTAAAAAAGTGTGAGTGTGATGGAACCGGGATGCCACGGCTGTTGGAGACCTTACTAAAATAAATCTGACTTCTCGTTTCAAGATATCAATGTCATTCCTTCTCAATAGTAAAACAACTTTCTGAGGACCCGGCCTGCGTCGAACCTCATGAGGAATTAATGATACGAGAAGACAGTATCTTCTCAAATTTGAAGAAAATTGAGATCTTGTCGTGTAAATAGAAAACTCAGTACTTAGCCAACGTTTCAAAAACTATTTATTTCCTTCTTCAGGGTCTTATAATGACTCAAGTGGATGTGTGTGGTTATGGTGTTGTTTGTGTCTCTTAGTGACCTGTCCATAAAAACATACCATCTTCACCACACACATCCACTCAAGTCATTAGAAGGCCCTGAAGAAGGAAATAAATAGTTTCAGAAACTTTGGCCAAATACTGTTTTTTTTTTTTATTTACAATAATAATAACCTCATGAGGTTTGACCTCATCTCAATTAGAAGAGAGAAGAAAAGAAGATGAGGGCGCCGGTAGCTCAGTGGTGTGCGTGCTTGCCTTTTGAGCTCAAGATCGTGGGTTCAAAACCCGACCGCGGCCCTTTGTCTATTTTATCTGGAAGGTAAAATAAACTTAAGCACGCCGGCCTACGGATGGCCTGTACGGTGTCAGGAACTCGTTAAAGACCCCTGCCTTAGGTGAATAAAACAATTTAGTGAAGGCAAAATTTAGGACTCCCACAGTAGAGTCGGGCTCATGTCCACCAGAGTGATGAAAGAGCGCTCTGGTAATAGGCGATATGCCCTCATAGTTAAAAGCCCGGGCATGAGTCATAATAACTAACTCAAAAACATATGTAATTATTTATGCACGTATTTAAAAAATGATTGTCGGAGTGAAATAATGTTGTTGATATCATGTCGAAGAGAGGGGAAATGTTGAACAGCCGTATAAGGACAAAAAAACATAGGAAATCATCGACAATGTTCTTCCCCAGCACGAAAGTATCAATTAAGTTTTTGCTCTGCCTCTAAAACCAATTGACATTTGGGCTAAAAGTCAAAAGTTGATTTACATAGGAGGTTATGAATCTACATACTAAATTTTGCGTCAATACATCGTCTGTTATTAAGGGTTTTTGAGTTATCTGATCCCCCACCTTCCCTTCAGCCGATATCAATGAAAACTAACAGATGTCTTCATGGAGTTATGTTTTTAAATATAAAATGTCATGTTGATACATTCATTACACAGGCAGTTATTGGAGTTTTTGTGTTAAGCGCCCCCCTAACCCCCCCCCCCCCCCCCCTCCCCCCCTTTAGGGCGTTTTGGCTGCAAATCTGTAGATGTCGTCCTAACAAGGTTCTGGATAAACATATAAAATTTCGTGCCGATACATTCATTCAGTCAGGAGGTTGGAAAACATGAAATTCAGTTGAAACCTTAGCATATAATTTCTGACCGATTATATAACTTGTTATAGCTGCGGAAGTAACAGTTGAACAGCCGTAGAAGGACAGAAAAAATTGTTCACCTTGGAAATTTTTATGTCTTTATATATCTAAATATATTAGAATCTAAACCTTAATTATGAGCACAAACATATTTTTTCCACTACCTCATTAAGTCTAGTTATAACAAATAATATTGTTTTTACCTTTGATTATTTCATCACAAAATATAAGATTGCTCAAAGGTCCAGGGTCCAAAGTAGGTTCTTCCGTTGCACAAGATCCCATTACTTTACACAATTTTCTATTTTATTGAATGCATTACTCTAGATTTTGTGAACCTTTTTCCCCCGTTTTCCTTTTTTCTATTTGTTTTCTTCTTTTATGTCATATAACTTTTTTTTAGGTTTCATTCAAAATAAAATAAAATATTCTGAAGGGTTAAGTGAAAAATAAATAAATAAAATGTAAAATAAAACATATGATTTACTATGAGAAGCACCGCGTTTTCAGACAGGTGACTCACAAGTGACTACATGGTTGCAGAGTTTTCTCTTGACTTGAGCGCACGCTCGCAAAATACCCCATATTCCTTGAATATAGACTGTTACCATAAATCTTATAGCTCGTTAAAACTTTGAAATGAAAACGAACGTAAAGATAAAGAGAAACATTAAAATATAAAAGTTTCCACGAAGTCTAATCCTTTTGACCTAGTTGTGACCTCTTGGAACTGTCGTGTCATGTCAAAGGCAACTCTCTAGCCTCGCTATACTTCAATAACTTCATGAACTATTGGTTTAGGGTTAGCTTCTAGGAAATTAGTCAATGTACTGAAGTCTGCACACAGATCACGCTTCTACAAACTTTAGACTTAAAAACAAAAAAAAAAATAACAGAACTTAGCATAGAGTTAGCGTGCTTGCCCATTTTGCTCCAGATGGCGGGTTCAAAACCCAGCCGAGACCTTTAAAAACCTAAAGGTTTTTTAACTCCCAGAAATAAAACCATTTCTGGGAGTTAAAAAACAATCGGATGGGAGAATGTTCTCGAGTCTGTGCTATATCAGGCACCCTTATCCTGGGTAGGCAAAATTTTGGATCCTACAGTAAAGTTGGGCTCTTACCCTCCAGCGCTCTGGTAGTAGGCAGTATAATCTTTTAGTTAAAGCCCGACGAACAGCACTTTTTGATTTCATTCAAACATTTCTGAAATCGCTTTAATTTCGCTACATGGGAAATAATTAAATATTTAATTTAAAAAAATATATGAAAAATGTTATTGCCTACAAAATCTAATTCAAATTCAGTGTAGAAAAAATGTATCCCATGAAAATGGCTTGGCATTTGCGGTTACGTTTATGTTTATCCATCATGCGGTTATGTAATTTCAGAAGGCGCGCCTGGCAAAGGATTAAAAAATAAATAAACATGAATTACACTGTTCCTGTTATATAATTGTATGTTTGTTTTGCTATTCGAAGTATTTCTATCACCATAAAACTATTAAGACTAACGAGAAGATTAATTCAATTCCATTTTTTCTCCATCAATTTTCTAACTTCTCAATAACTCTTTATATAAGAACATTGAGGCAAGCGAACAAGAACATACCATACCTACCATGAAGAATCGAAGTTTTAGCTTCTGGAACTGCGGACTTTTAACTTTATTCAGCTCCATTGACATCACGAACGTTACTTCTTTTCCAGTGAACACACACAATGTATACAAATTACTTAACTAATGTAGTGACAAAACTTAATGGGTAATAATTTTACTCCTACTGATGACAGGATTTCAAAAAAAATGTTTTAGCGAAAAAATTAAAATCCGAATTAAACATGCTTTGGTAACTCTCCAGAAGGCTTTCATTAGATAACAAGACCTGCGTGTCTCGACAACACTACCCTGCTAAAGAGTATGATATTACAAAATTATCGATTTTATGTGCACAATTTTCGTTTCGAGGAATCGATCGGAATAAGAAAAAAACATCTTATCTCTAACCATTCCATATTGAGGTATTTCAGTGCCGTATCTACACAAATCTGGTATACGAAGTAAATGCGTGGTATCTACATTCTGGAGATACCACTCTCTTCTAAATATACTTTAGATACAACGTTTTTATCTATTTTACTATAGGATTAGGATTAGGATTTATGACTCATGCCCGGGCTTTAACTACGAGGTCATATCGCCTACTACCAGAGCGCTCTTTCGTCACTCTGGTGGACATGAGCCCGACTCTACTGTGGGAGTCCTAAATTTTGCCTACCCTAAATTTTTATTCATCTAGGGTAGGGGTCTTTAACGAGTACCTGACATCGTACAGGCTCGGGACCATCGCTTAACGTCCCATCCGAAGGAAGGCGTGCTTAAGTTTATTTTACCTCCCAGATAAAATAAACAAAGGGCCTCGGTCGGGTTACGAACACACGATCTTGAGCTCAGAAGACAAGCACGCATACCACTGAGCTACCGGCGCCCTCTTATTTGACTATATATAACGAAACGTTTTTAATATTTGTTTTTATAATAAATAGATCATTCATTTCATTTTTGATATTTCCACGCCTGATGTTCTTCGCGGTCTGTGAAAATGAATACAAGGACAAGACCGTGGTGGCTAGAGCGTAGCGCTTTGCAGATACCGCACTCTTCCTTAGGAGGGCAGTCCAGCCCTTTGTATGTACACATCCATTTTGTATAAGTTCACGAATAAGTATCACCTTTTTACTACTGTCATTATTAGAAATCTGTCAATTTTACATCTAAATAAAATAAAAACCAGAATACAACTTACCAACATTCATTAAAAATTGACAAGGCAAAGATATTACTGTTCGTAAAACTAGTAACAGAACCATGCAGACAAATAATATAAACTTCATTATTGACATTATCTCAAATTCTATATCTTACTGGACAATTCACTATTAACCTGAAAAAACAACCACCAAATACACCTGTGATAACATAACATGTGGAAGTTGTTGGCCTCTCTTCACGGAAAACAATGGGTAATAATTATACACTAAGATATGAAAAAATATGTTTCGCTGAGTGATAAAATTTAGTCCATTATGATAGTAAAATTTGTACCTAGGGTTCATGAAGTCCATGTAGCTGAATAAAATTGAAATGTTGACAATTTGAAAAATTAAAAAAATCGAATATTCATGGTATTAATCCATTTTTATTGGTTTCGCTGTACGAGGGCGCCGGTAGCTCATTGGTATGCGCGCTTGCCTTCTGAGCTCAAGATTGTGGGTTCGAAACCCGGCCGAAGTCATTATTTTATTTTACCTTGGAGGTAAAACAAACTTAAGCACGCCGTCCTTTGGATGGGACGTTAAGCGATGGTCCCGAGCCTGTACGATGTCAGATAGGTACTCGTTAAAGACCCCCTGGCCTAGGTGAATAAGTTTTAGATTAGGCAAAATTTAGGACTCCCACAGTAGAGTCGGGCTCATGTCCACCAGAGTGACGAAAGGGCGCTCTGGTAGTAGGCGATATAACCTCGTTGTTAAAGCCCGGGCCTGAGTCATAAAACCTAACCTATAAAATGTGCCTTATAGTAATCTCTGCAACTTTTATTAGTAGAGATTTTTGAATAGGTAATAAAAATTTGTGATATCTTGTAAAATGTAGGTACTTAAGCTCTGAAAGTAATGTGATCTTAATTTTTGCCCGATTTCGACCAAAATCCAATCAGATCTAATTAGCACTTGTGACATATTCATTTCAGCTAGACAAACAGATACACAGATCCGGATCATTCTAGATCATCAATGAATACATGATATTACCTACATACAAAGAATTCAATTCATAGCAATTTTATTATCGTAAAATTTAGAAAATTTCGGGTGAACCACTTCCCCCAATCCATCCCCCTCCTGGCTACGCCCAGAGCTGTTAGTTTCATTGGTTCTGGAACAGTTTCGTCGCAACTTCGGAAAAACATACTATTTGTTTGTTTGTTTTAACATTTTATTCTAATCCCAACTTGGTCAGAAAGGACGAGCTTTCTATAAATTATTTCTAAACTGCTTACATCAGCACAGGAGCGGTTTTAAAACGTCGCACTTCTATTAATCGCGAGAAGCCCCGCGTCGCGAAGAGTCTCTGAAAGAGAAGCCCACCCATGACTTCCAACAAGCTTTGATGGACGGGACGGAGAGGCCCCCAATAGGTTCAGTGTGACACTATATATCCGTTCCTGCATCAGCATCCCGAAACCTATTATCAGTTATAATTTGAAGAAGATATCAGTGAGAGAAATTGAAAGAAATTAAATGTAAAAATAATTTTTTTTCCAAATTTTTATGTCCCGAAAATGATTCGGTCAATGCTAATTCTCGTGACGGTGAAGCTAGTTAATATGCTTTTTTTTTTCTGAAAATTTACCTTTCGGGCAAATGGGGAAAAGTGTAGCCTGAAGATTCCGCAGGTCCAAAGAGCACATAGTTCGAACCAAAACATAAGGGATGTTTTGTCAATATTCGTCGCCAGGCCATTGAAAGTTCACTTTAGATCACCGAAAGCGGGGAGGGGTGGAAGCTCCCAAAAAGACCTGAAATCGATTCTCCGTAGGATTGCTACTTTAAAAGGTACCTACCTCATGTTGGTTCTCTGATTCCCGAATAACACGCAAAACATTCCATTGCCATCAATCTAAGCGGATAATAAATATGAAGGCAATGTTCATGACAAACGACACCCAACACGGCAAACCTTGACAGAAGTAGCAGCAAGTTGGCTACATGTATGTAGAGGTTGCCGACCTTTCAAGTTCGGTGACCTGCCTATTGTACTTTCAATCCATACTTCACATCACAATCAATATGTTGGTATGACAGCCCCTGGAGGTTTTCTTTGTTTTTAAATTTTATAATTACAACTATATATAGTATATTATATACAATATACAACAAGCAAATCTGATAGATGAATAAATAAATGTCTTGGATGTTGAAAGAGATCATACATAAATGACACTTCATTATCTTGTACTAATCAGCTGATTTTTTTTATATTTTATTTTTCAAAATATTTTTATTCGGATTCTTATTATTATGTTATTATTATTTTTATATACGTATTTATTATATATCTATATTTTTTTTATTATTATTATATTTTTTTAAAATTATTATCGTTGTAATTATTTTTTCATTGTATATATGGTGTATTATTTTGTACATATTCTTCATTGTGCACAAATTGTTCCATTAACTATTGTCAACAAATTTACTTATGGTCTATGCATAACAAAATCTTTCAAAAATAAAAATCAGCTGAAGAGAGAAATGAAAATAAAAATATAAAAAAATTGTGAGGGCGCCGGTAGCTCAGTGGTATGCGTGCTTGACTTCTGAGCTCAAGGTCGTGGGTTCGTAACCCGACCGAGGCCCTTAGTTTATTTTATCTGGGAGGTAAAATAAACTTGAGCACGCCGTCCTTCGGATGGGACGTTAAGCGATGGTCCCGAGCCTGTACGATGTCAGGTACTCGTTAAAGATCCCTACCCTAGATGAATAAAAATTTAGGGTAGGCAAAATTTAGGACTCCCACAGTAGAGTCGGGCTCATGTCCACCAGAGTGACGAAAGAGCGCTTTGGTAGTAGGCGATATGACCTCGTTGTTAAAGCCCGGGCATGAGTCATAAAACCTAACCTAACCTAACCTAAAAAAATTGTTAAATGATAAAAGAAAGCTATGGCATAAAAAGTGAGTAGGTAGATGTCTTCAATCAACTAGTAGGTAGATGTCTTCAATCAACTAGTAGGTCTTTAGGTCATTGCCTCCTCAGCCTCAGAACATGAACATTAGAAAGGTTTCTTGTCACAAGACTGCGGATTAAAGGATTAGGATTAGGATGAAAGGGAAGCGTAGAATGGAATTTTCTGTAGCGGGATTTAAGTACATTCCTTACAAAGAGAATCGGGAGATCATTGTGAAGGATAGCATTAGAGACGTTGAATGGAACGTTTGTGATTTTACAAAGGATACGGGATTATAGGGTTTGGATTCTACATTCGAAGGTTTAGTTGAGCCCCAGAGTTCAGCCCCATATGCCCATGGCTTCTGTATTTGGTTGTAAATGAGTCTTTTATTATTAAAAAAATAATAAAAGTTTTGAACTTAAATATAAAATTTGATGTCGATACATTCATTACATCAGCAGTTATCGTGTTTACAAACATACAACACACATAGCTAGATTTTTTTTTTTTCTTCATTTTTGGAATCTGGAGATTAGAAAACACAAAATTCCGGGGACAGGTAACTGAACATAGATTTTCTAACCGATTCCTTGACTTGCTATTTACTTCGTGTAGAGCCAAGTTGGTTGAAATGAAAGGTATGGTATGGTAAGGGTGTTTCCGGTCTTTGTAGGTCACGGATTTAAATGTACTATATCTCCTACTGTAATCATTCGATTAATCGTTTCCATCTCTATTGTGCTATCTATATAAAGTGTGCGCATTTGGCGCAAGGGTTCGCTAGTAGGTATTATTAATTTATTTTATAAATATGTTTTTATTTTCTCTGGATTTGAGCTATTATTATTTAGGCCAACTTCCAAAAAAAACGAAGTTCTCTTTGTAAATTGGCTAACCAAAGGATAGCTTGTGATAACCTTTTTGGCAACTATCCGATCTGTGAGCTCTGAAAATACAGCAACACTCGGAAAAGTGATACTTATTAAAAATATACAAAAAATAAACAAACATTAAATTTATAAATAAATAAAAACTACATCATAACTATTTCGATACTAGTGTTGCGTATTCTTTTTATTAGAAAAAATGTATTTTATTGTATGACCAATAATAATAATAATAATAATAACATTTATTTGGACCAGCAAAACAAGGTGCTATACACAAATATATAAAATAAAGGATTTAAAATAGAAAGTCCTGGTACAGTCTTTGTTTGAGTCGCCTCCCAGGAGTAGGCGCTCCTAGACTGTAATGTACAGCCCCGGAACAATACACAAGGGCTTCGTGGTGATTCTTCACTAGTTTCTCGATGTGAGCTGCAAAAAGAGGAACACCCAATTCTTCGTGGATTTTGTGATTCCTCACAAACCAGGGTGCGTTTGTTGCTATTCGGAGTACTTTATTCTGAAATGTTTGTAGTCGTTTAATGTTAGTGCTGCTGGTACCGATCCAGACTGGACAGGCGTATGTTAGAAGTGGAAGTAGGAGTGTCTTGTATAAGAGAATAGTACACGTATGTTTAAGTGGCGTGTTTCTGTTTATGAGAGGGTAGAGGGTGTTAAGTCGTGAATATGCTAGCTGTAGTTTTCTGTTAATGTGTAGTTTCCATGTGAGTCGTGTATCTAAAAGTACTCCAAGATAGCGCACACCCTGGTCCTTAGGATTCCAGAGAATGGGGAGGTCATCAATTTGCAGCTGACGTTGTTCTTCTATGGAGAATCTGCGGAGAGTGAATATTTTAGCTTCAGTCTTCCCTATGTTCAGTATTAGTCTCCATTTTGAGAACCAGAGAGAAACTTCTGTCAGGGCTTCCTGGAGCTGTTCAATGGCGACGGAGAGGACACTATGCTGACAGGCGATCATTGTGTCATCGGCATAGGTGGCTAATGTTGCCGTGGGAGTTTCGGGGATGTCGTGGGTGTACAAACTAAAAAGGAGGGGGCTCAGAATAGCACCTTGAGGGACCCCAGCTGTAATCCTTCTCTTGGTGCTCAGTGCGTTACTGACTCTCACCTGGAACGTCCTGCCATGGAGAAAAGAGGATATAAGACCAACGATGTATTTGGGTACCAAGCTTTTCTTTAGTTTGTACAACAGCCCCTGATGCCAAACGGTGTCAAAGGCTGCGGCTACATCCAAGAATACGGCGGTGGTGTAATTCTTCGCCTCGAAGCCGTGGACAATCATTTCGGTCACCCGTTGTAGCTGCTGGACTGCAGAGTGTTTGGCTTTGAAGCCAAACTGGTGGGACGGTATGGTGTCTTCTAGATATCCAGTAAGCCTTTTCGATATAATCTTTTCAAAAATCTTAGACAATGAATTTAGAAGGCTTATCGGCCTGTAGCTGTTGGGGTCTTGTTTCGGCTTGCCGTGCTTATGAAAGACAACAACGATAGCATTCTTCCACGGGTCAGGAAAGTATCCTCTCCTTAAACAGCCATTGAACAGCCCTGTAAGATAAGCGATGCTTCTTGGAGGCAGGTTCTTGAGGACGATGTTGGGGATGAGGTCTTCACCGGGGGCCTTCTTGTTGGGGAGTCTCCGGATGTATAGTGTAATTTCTGACGGGTTTGTGTACTGTATATGTGGTTCTGCGGTGTGGAGTGGGGTGGAAAGAAATTCGTGGACTGTGTGGAGTGTTTCGTGATCTTGTGTGTCATGAGTTCTGAATTTCTGTTCAAGGTGTTGAGCCACTAGCTCACTCTTGTCCTTGTCCGTTGTTACAGTATTCTGTCCGTCTGTCAGGGGCGGGAGGCCGGGGTCTTGTCTGAGGAGGCGTCGTGTTTCCTTCCAAAGGTTGCTGTCTCCAGGCGTAAAGTCGCTGGTGTATTGTCGGTATCTGTTGATTCTGTCATTGTCCAATTCCCATCGTATAAGTCTTGTCAGTCGGTTCAGCTCTCGCTTCTCTTGTGGATCGCGTGTTCGTTGCCAGTGTTTGCGGAGTGTATTTTTGTCGTGTATCATGTTAAGTATGCGTTTAGGGGTCTTATTTTGTCGCATGTTGCGTTGGTCCTTGTAGTGATTGTATGTTGAGTTGTGTATCGAGGTGTAAATGGCTTGAGTGAAATATTTCAGTGAGTCGTCTATGTCTTCAGTATTGTAGTAATGCAAAGGGATGTCTATGTTTTTGTCCATCTCCCATCTAAACGCGTCCCAATCTATTTTCCCCTGTATCAGTCTAGGCAGATGTTCTGCCTGTTTCGGGTTCACTTTGAAGGTACACACGACTGGAAGATGGTCTGAGTCGAGTTCTGTCAGTGGTTCGTGATAAAGGGGCAAAGTAAAATTTTGTACTAGTCCAATGTCCAGGATGTCTGGGAGATATCTCTGTTGTGTAGGATAAAATGTCGGTTCGTCCGGTGCTGATATCTGTACGCCTAAATTGTTAATTATGTTTAAGAGTCTTGTCCCGTTGTTGTTTGTCCGTCTACATCCCCAAATTGTATTTTTACTATTTAGGTCACCTAGTAGTATAGTCGGCCCCCCAGTGAAAATGTGTTCAAAATCCGTCTGGTGAATTCTGATGCCTGGTCGGTGGTATGCTGAGATTATGTTAAGTGTTCTGTTGTTGTTGAGTGTGAGTGTGGCTCCAACGGCTTCCAGCTGTTGAAGTGTGGGTAAGAGAAGCTGAGAGTGTGCGAGGTTCTTTTTTATACAAACAGCGACGCCTCCAAATCTGGTTTGTCTGTCCTGTCTGTATATGGTGTATCCTTTTAGCTTGAATTTGTCGGTATTATGGAGGTGAGTTTCTGTGATACAAATGATGTCGATGTTGTAGCGAGTTAAAAAGTCCGAGAGTATCGTTCGTCTGTTTTTTATTCCGTCAGCGTTCCAGTTAAGGATGGATAAATTATGAAAAATATTTAAATTAGGGTCCACCATTGTTAAATGAAAATACTTGGGTGAGAAGATTAGATAAAAATGATTTTATGATAGGGATAAATGGTTTGAGAAAGGTGATTATTGTGTTGGTGAGGTCAGTCATGTCGTTAGCTGGTTGGTTGTCTTGGCTGCTGGGTAAGTTAGGTTGAGGTCGAGGTTGGAAGGGTCGGGGTCTGCCTTGGTCGAACCAGCTGTTCGGTCGGTCCGGGGCCTGTCTTGGGGGTTGTCCTTTGGGTGGTGCATTGGGAGGATCTTGTCGTTTAGGTTGGGCCTGTCTGCTAGTCCTGTCTACGTATGTCTTGTAGGAAGCACACCCTCTGTAGCTGGCTGGATGGTTGCCCTGGCAGTTGGCACACTTGGGAGAGTCTACCTTCTTCTGTCTGGAGGGGCATGCTGTGAAGTGGTGGTCCTCCCCGCACTTCACACATTTGGGGTCCAGTCGGCAAAAGTTTTTGGTATGACCAAAAGATTGGCAGTTTGTGCACTGCACGACTCGGTTGGAACGTCGGCGTGGCTCCACTTTGACAACTGTATAGTAGAGCCGCGTCAGTTGAAATATGGCCTCTCCAGATGGGGTGTTCTCCAGCTCAACTGCACAGAGGGGTGTGGGGCGTCTGTCGTGGTTCAGAATCCGGGTGACTTTAATAACAGGGTATGTCGGGGTCAGTTCGTCTGTTATTTCTGTGTCGGTCAGTGAGTAAGGAACTCCCCGTATAATTACGGAGAGTTTCCTGTCCTCGGGGTTGACGAAGGTGTAGTATTTCACCTTATTGTCGTCATAAAATTTTGTCACTTTGCGATAGTCATCAGTCGTTGTGAGGCTGATCTTTATTTTTTTGTTGCACTGTTTTGTTTCAAACGGCGAACAAATTAAACTTTTTAACTCGGTAATGACCAGCTGATAATTATCAGCCTCACAAAGAAAGATTGGAGGGATCTTGGTCTGTCTGTTAGGGGTAGGCTGTCCGTCTGGCTTTGTCGGTTGGGTTGTCTCCTGACCGTCCTGGAGAGTGAGAAGTGGCTCGTATCTGTTCTGTGTTAGTGTTGGTGTGGGTGTGATTTGTAAAGTATATCGGTTCCTCTTCAGCTGAGGCTCCTGGGAGATGGCTCTGTTATCAGGGACTACTTGGCCGCCGTCTACTGCCATTGATATCCCAGAGTCCTCACAGCTTGAAGAGAGCTGCCTCTTAGCAGGTAATTGAATGTACGATCAATGTTCAGCTGTGCCATCACCTGACACACACTTCCGTTGTATGACCAAAATTGTGTATTTACGTCAAAATGTCGGCCCGATTTGAACTTTAATTGCTTAGGGTCTTAAAAGTCCCAAAAAAATTATAGGGCTTTGAAATTACATATGAAATTTTGTGTCAGTATACATCCATTAAAACGGCAGTTATTAGTTTTTGTGAGCCTCCCCAATCCCCCCTTCACTTTTGGAGATTTGGCTGAAAATTAATAGGAGTCATCCTTAAAAGATTCTGGATACACATATACAATTTCGTGTCGATACATTCATTTTATCGAGAGATATTGTGTTCAGAGGCACACAGGCAGACAGAGAGAAATTTTTATTTTTATTTTTGGAAACTGGTGGTCGGAAAACAAGAAATTACGTGTCTATCTTTGCTATTGATGCTAAAAATCTGCAATACACAATGGAGCTACATCTCACAACGGTAAGATTCGAAATTCGTTTTGGAAATTTTTGAATAAATTGAATTCGAAAAGGGGACAAATGAACTTTTTTGACATCTTGACGAAAAATGTTATACTAAAAATGGCGAATCATACAAAAAAAAAAGCGTTCAACACTGGCTGCTAATAATTGATACTTAACATTTTTTGCAGAGATATTGTGAAACACTCAATAAAAAATAAAGAAAAATTGTATGTTTTGAAAAAAAAAAATTGTCTACTTCACAAAATATATATAATATAGGAGTACTTTCGGTATTGCTACCATCTTCAGCCACGACTTAACGAATAAAGTATTTTGTTAAGTGTGGCTGAAGATGGTAGCAATACCGAAAATACTCCCATATTATATATATTTTGTGAAATATACAATATTTTTTTGAAAAACATACGTTTTTTCTTTATTTTTCTGCTAATAATTGTTTAAAATAATTTTGGAGATAGTAAAGCAAGGGTTGTAGCATTTCAAACTTCAGCCACCCCTCCCAAAATGTAATATAAAAGTCGTAAACATTCGAGAAAAAATCATGAATGCTTATAAAGAGCTCGACTCAAAAACTCTAATAACTGCCGATGTAATTAATGTATCGACACAAAATTCAGTTTGAGGATTAGGAAGCCAATAAGAAAGTCTATTGATTTTTAGTATAAATGGTCAATGGATTTTGGAAGGAGAGCAAAAAAATTGATTAATCCGTGTTGGAGAAGTACATTGACAGTGATTAACATTCATTTGTTTGTTTTTTATGATTCATCCCCGAGCTTGAACTAAGAGGTCTTCCGTCGCTCTCTTCCGGGACTCCTAAATTTTGCCTGCCCTAAATACATATAATACGTCATGAATGCATATAAGATAACCTAGATGGTAAAAGATGACATTGTATTTGCAAATTTTCAAAAATATTTCGCGTATGAAAAAAGAATGTTCTTGGAATAGAGTATAGTAGGTACCAGAATATCCAAATAAGATCACTAAAAATATTGTGCCGTCCTGTAAAACGTTCCCCAATGGGTATATGTAAATGAAAACTATCTACGAAATATACAGGGTAATTCCTTCGTAACTTAAAAAAAAAATTGGATGAAACTAGACCGAAAATGGTGTACAATTCCGCCAACCGCACCTTTCTATTTCAATTCGTTGCCGAGATATGATTTTTTAAAGGTTTTTTCGAGAAAACCACGTTTTTTGCCATCAAGTCCCACATTTCTCCTGTTTAAATCAACTTTTCTCAACTTTTGACCACATTTTCGGAATGAACGTTACATTTCCTATCAGACTAGTGTACGCTCAAGGACCGCTCCAACCGTCCAGGGGGCTAGAAAACTTGCAAATTTAATCAGCTGATTTTTATTGATATGGTCAACTTTGCGATTCCGTATCGATTTCATGGAGAAATTTAAGGTTGAATGCGAAAAAACGTGATGAATCTAAAGAGGTCACAAATGCAATTTTTTTTTCCTTTTTAATCTAGAGATCATAAGTGTCCACTCTTGTTATTGTGAGACCTGAACTGGCCACACTTATAATCTCTAGATAAAAAAAAAAAAAAAAAAAAAAAAAAAAAATTGCATTTGTGACCTCTTTAGATTCGATTTACATCACGTTTTTTCGCATTCAACCTTAAATTTCTCCATGAAATCGTTACGAAATCGCAAAGTTAACCATATAAATAGAAAGCTGATTAAATTTGCAAGTTTTCTAGCTCCCTGGACGGTTGAAGCAGTCCTTGAGCGGGAAAGTAATTGACGTGGAAGTATTTCCCGAAATTTTAATTTTTCTAAAATATTAACGTTCTAGCTGTTATTTCGATTCTAAGTTGGTAATTTTCAAAGTTAAAAGTACACTAGTCTGATAGGAAATGTAACGTTCATTCCGAAAATATGGTTAAAAGTTGAGAAAAGTTGATTTAAACGGGAGATATGTGGGACTTGATGGCAAAAAACGTGGTTTTCTCGATAAAACCTTTAAAAAATCATATCTCGACTACGGATTGAAATAGAAAGGTGCGGTTGGCGGCATTCTACTCCATTTTCGGTCTAGTTTCATCCAATTTTTTTAAGTTATGAGGGAATCACCCTGTATAAGAGTCGCATTGTTAAGTTTGGAATGCTTCTGACATATTTCAAAAAGCTCTTCGCATTCGCGCTGCTCAGAAATTAAACTAGTGTCGTCGGTAACACAGAGGTATACTCTTGGGATGGGACGTTACGCGATGGTCCCGAGCCACAGCGAATTCAGTTCCTTTTTATTTAATATTTCTCCCGTCTACAGGTAGCAACCTTTGAAATGAAATGAAATGAAAAATAATCGTTATTCTGGGACACACGTCCCCTAAGAATAATAACATAAAAAATAAACAAGAGTATACAAGATTTGTATTACAAGTATCAACCAGTTGAAGAGAATAAATATAAAATAAAATAAAAGAGGTCTCTAGAAGTAAATATTGAATGTTAAAAAACAGACAAACAGTAAAACAATATAATAAACCAGTGAAAAATAATAAAGAGTAATAAAAAAATAAAAATTAGAAAAACAAGTATGAATAATAATGTGAAACATGATAACAATAATGACTTGTATATGAATGAATTGTAAAAAACTGGACTGATAAAACAGCTGAGTGACAATCTGTCCAGTTGGAGTGAGAGACTTATAGGAAGACGAGAACTATCTCATAGGAGCCAGCCTTAGGAATCGAAGATTTGCTGAGTTAGGAGATAATGGAAAAGTAGGGACTTAAATGAAAGAAGAGGAGCATGGCGAATCTGGTGAGGGAGAGAGTTTCAGAGGGAGTTAGCCTGGATAAGGAAGGAGTTGTAGTAAGGTGTTGTCCTGTGGGAAGGGAGGTAAAGATCAGAGGGACGGGATTTGGTGACTTTCTGGTGGATATGGGATTTAAATTGGAGCATTTAGAAGATGTAGGAGGGCTTTAGTGAAGATATGGTTTGATAGAGAAAGGAGCATAGGAAATATTGTCGACGAGAGGATGGGAAGAGCCATTTTAGGTCGGAATAGGAACTAGTAATAGAGGAGTGTCTGGGGAGCCCGAAAATGAATCTTAGAAAGGAATTCATGACTGAACCTTTAGATGGCCTGTCGCAATTAATCAAAGTAGTAGCGACAAAAAATGAAAATAAAATAATATTTATAGTTCAGAAGTCTCAATGTAAATCAACTATTGATAATTACCCCAACGGCAGATTGGTTTTTGATGGAGAGCAAAACTTAATTAATTCATTTTAGGAAAGTACGTTGCCAGCAAGCGAAAATGTACTCCCCCCCCACCATGCGTATCAACTAACATTTCGTTCTCTCTCTGAAACCAATCTGTCGATTTAGTTGGAAATCACTAGATGTCTTATACAGAGACTTTTGCACCTTCATATTTGATAAATTCATTGTTAATTATTAGTAATTAACAGCTATTAATTTATTTGAATTAAGCCTTCTCTGATCGCTTCTTTTCTTATGCAGATTTGGCTAAAAATCAATAGGAATTTTTTTTTCGTCTTTAGAATCAGAACAAAATAAAATTCCGGTGAAAACTCAACATCGAATTTCTGACAGATTACATAACTTTCCCTATACTTCAGACAGCCGGCGAAGTAATATCCTTATATTTCGAATAACTGTGGAAGTAAAACACTAACAAAAACATTATATTATTTTTTCATTCTTATAACTTTATTATACAGAAGTATTGTAATTTTCACATTTCAAGGTACCTTGAATACATTTTGACCATTTTCGCAATGATGTCGGTCTTATGTCTCTTTGTCTGTGTTTTTGTGATTGAATGTTTGTGAATGCTTTAATATAAAAACGATTGTAACCAAGGGCGTAGCCAGGATTTTGTGCAGGGGGTGGGGGGGGGGGGGGCAAAGTTAGGCTACGGGGGTGGGGGTATAGATTCCCGGGGGCAAAGCCCGCAGTTTCCGTGGTTAGCGTTGCAGACTTTTTATTATTAATTTCGGAGACTAAAAATGCAAAGCACTGAAGTAGAAAATGCTCGCTGTGGTTTCTGTGCCTTTAGAATTAAATGGCTCACAGCCAATAGCGTGCATTTGCTGCTGCTGCGCTTTGCATTTTTACTGCGCATGCAAAATCAGCTTTAATGAAGATTGCATTGATTTAAATGAAGATTTTGAGCAAGGAAATGAAATGATCGAATTCATGTAGGTACATTTGAAAAAATGTAATATGTCTTGTCTCGTACACGTACATTTATGTAACAGCTGATTGCGGATTTAGGAATCAGACGCACAGGAAATTTGAAGATCCTGTTGGTAACTTGCAAGCAATCCATTTTTAATAAAAACTACTTTTTTAGTTTATTCAATTTTTATCTTGGTTTTTTGCTCTGGCCAGGGGGGCGGGTGGGGGGGGGGGTACGTGCCCCCCTTGCCCCGCTCTGGCTAGGCCCCTGATTGTAACTATGAATTTGAAATTAAGATGTCACATGTATTAACTTACATTTGGTTAGATGTTGACAGAAATTGAAAGACCACTTTACTTTGAGGCCTCAGTAAATTTTACAAGATACCACTTATATTCATGAACTTATCATAATGAACTTGGAATAAAAGTTGTAGAGAAAACAAAAACACACATTTTATGTCAATTGTGTTTTTTTGAAGGTTGCTTGGTTTGCGAGATATATGTCAAAAACCATCTTAAAACTTTCTGGAACCTCTTGTTTTAGACGTTTGCTTGTTTTTTTTTGTTTTTTACACTGCTACAAAATCCACGTTATATAAAAAAAAGTAGAAAAACCATTGTAGTATTAATAATAAGAGAAGTCGTCGGTGAGTCACGATCAATGTACTTCCCTAGACAAAATTAATAGATTAACTTTTTGCTCCCCCTCCAAAACCAGTCATCCATTTGGGCTAATAATCAATATTTGACTTACTTTGGGGCTTCTAAATTTTCATACTAAATTTTATGTCGATTTATTCATTATATCGGCAGTTATTAGTGTTTTTGAGTTGAGCCCTCTCTGATCCCACCTCTCCTTTGGCGAATTTACACATGAAAATTCCTGGCAATGCATTCATCACAACGGTAGTAATTCGAGTTTTTCTGTTAAGCCCTTATGATAGTTGTCGTCGTTAGAGGCTTCTGGATGCTCATATAAATTTTCGTGTCGATACATTTATTCTATCGGGAGTTATCGTGTTCACAGTCACACAGACAGAAGGAAATTGTTTTTTATTTTTGATTTTTGAAATCAGGAGGTCAGAAAATATGTAATTCCGTTGAAAACTCAGCATCAAATTACATAACTTCCCCTATACTTGGTTTAGCTGGGGAAGTAATAAAAAAAGTGATTAGACCTACCAGGATGGAGACTGGCCTCGAGTTGTGTGGTCATGGTGCTAACTTGCCGAGTGCTCAGCTCCCTGTACCGCGTCCTCTCTGCCTCAACACAGAGACTGCTTCCCAATACATCGGCTGTATTTTGGGACATCCTCCCGCCCCTCTTCCACCACCCCCACCATGCCTTCATTGCAGATCTGTCACACACACAACTGTTCATTTGTGAGAAACACGACAGAACTTGACGGAACCTGACAAGACATCTCCAATTTAACATTGATTGTTCTTTTGCATTCAAGGATTAGCAGTTTTTAAAGAATAGTTTTTGAAAGACTGCTTGAAATAATAAAAAAACTTATTTTCTCACGTATAATTTCATACAAATAAAAGTTTTAATAGAAAATGTGTAAGGATAAACCAAAATAAAATTATTTCTCTCCCACAGTAGATAAAAGTAAACACAACTAGAAATAATTCAAACATTTATAAAACATAAAACGAAACTTGTTTGTTTTTGTGACTCTTTCCCGGATTTTAACTACAAGGTCATATCGCCTATTACCAGAGCGCTCTTTCGCGCTTGGTGGACATGAGCTCTACTCTACTGTGGGCCTTAAATATCCTCTACCGGGGCTTAGTTTCCTAGGGTAGGGTTCTTTAACAAGAGTACCTGACAGCACAGGCTAAGAACCAATGCTTAAGCCTTGGGGACTCACGGTCGAAATAAAACGTGGATGCGCGATGTATCGGAGGGCTAAGAAAATCTTGGGAGATTAAGTTTTTGGTTTTTTCTTGAAATAAATACAGTGCACGCCGTTTAACGTGATCATTTTGTGACCCTGACAAAGTGATCACATTAACCGACTGATAACAATAAGCAAAAGGCACCAGGAGAGTCAAAAACAAAACAAAATTATATATATAAAAACAATGTTTACTAGGTGCATATTACACATATACATACTTGTGCAAACATCTTTAGGAACAAATCTAATACGTATGTACAGTAGTTATGCATAATATGATGTATGTACATACATAAGTGCAATCTAAAAATTGTTTTATCCGTAGAAAGGCGATCGTACGATCTCATGAGCTTCTCTGAAAAGCTGAAATCATGACGTTTCGACATTTGTTCGTTTATTTAAATCTGAACGCTTTAATTTTTAATTTCACAAAACAATTCGCATTTGCACGAAATTTGACTTAACGATTGGGAGAAGCGGATGTTTACTTTAGCTCCAGTCTTTTCGCTTCCCAGAAAATGAAACAGAGAAAGGTCCGAGAATGATCTTAACAGCATTAACTGGTTTTTTGTCATTTTTGAGAACAACCAGCTAAAAAATAATTTCCCGTTACGATCTCGACATTGATCAAGTAAATCATGGACTGGTGAACCTGGATACGTTTCAGATTAGATATTTTAGCCGAACCGTAGATTTGAGAGCCATAAAATCCACAGTGGTTTTAGTAGAAATGTATAGCTGTTAAGGGTAATTTTGAATGTCTGTGCAGAAGAGAATAAGGCATTTTAGATAGTTTGTTTAGTGTATTACATATTAGGCTTGTATGAGGGTTTCATGTCAGTCGACTGACCTAAATAACTTACGGTGTTAGTCTGAGGGAGGGGCTTGTTTTAGATAAAAACGGCGGGACATGTATCTCGTCTTAGTGTAAATGTTATATGTTGTGATTTGTCCGTGTTGAGTTTAACTTTCCAAATATTCCACCAGTTCTCAAATTGAGTAACATGGTGTTGTAATGTGAACGAGGCATGTATGGAAGATTCAGCAGCAGAGATATCAGTGTTTATAATATAACTCTTAATATAATAACTTTTAATTTGGGATTGGGCGACATGATGTGCCAGAGCCCTGAGTAGTTCTTTCATAGGCGAAAAGTGAAGACTCGTTGAACGAATTCAAGTTGTCACATTAATTTGGCACTTGGCTGTCACGGGTCTCATAAATAGAAAAAGAAATATCAAAGAAAATTTCATTCAAGATGGCATAATTTTGACGAAACTATTATATTTTGAACCATTCTAAAAGTAGTTGATCAGTCAGTTTTTATTTTAAAATAAAGCTGGCGTATGCAGATTATATGTAAACTAATATTTGTGCCAAATCCAAACTCTATAAAGATATATTTGACCTTCGCTGGTTGTGTTCTGAGAAATTCCGTTATTTTTCCTAAAACCATAGGGTACCAGAAACTATCGGTACATTTTTTTTAGCTTTCTATTGGAGTAAACTTGGACAAATAAATCAAGCAAAAATATTTACATTGAAATATCCACACTTTAACATTAACGGCATTAAAACTATTTTTTATAAACAAAATTGTAAGGGTTGGTTGTCTGTAAACTGATATTTTTGAGAAGTATTTGGATTTTATTCGTTTTAGGTCAAACAAAGACCTTACAAGTGGATTTTAGCATTCGTTTATATTTCATATACATTTTGTCATAATCATTATTCATAATATTTTGAATCAGCTAGTTTAGGAATATGTTTTAGAAAATACATATACGATTTCAGAATCAGTAAATAGAGAGTCGGTTAACTTGGAGACAGAAAAAGTGGTTTAATGTTTACTCAGTTACAATCGATTCTACAAAGAGTTAAAAAATCAATATGAAAGACATTTTTAATTAAATATTTTTTGTTCTATACATTTTTTTGCTCAAATTAAAAATAATTTCCAAAATTGCGAAAGAAGTGTAAAGCGAGGTGGGCATGGAGAAGAATTGAGGGAGCTTAACTAAGCTTTTTATTCTTTGTCCGGATATCGCATGTAGTCAGCTTCATATAGAAGAAAAAAACGCGGAGTTACTCCCTGTTAATCTGCTGATTATAGTTTATATTTCTATCAAATAATCTTGGATGTTTCGAAGAGTTGCACCCATCTGTAGCAGGGTGGTTTTTATATAGACCGTGAATATTAACCACAGTATTTGATGCAACGTGAAAACTATAATTAATAATGATATTCGGGAAAGCCCCAACTCTAGCGATTTTGAAATCCTCTCTAGTTATATTGAATAATCAATGTAATCCGAATAGATTTCTGCGATCTGTGTCGATATAATAGAAAGTAAATAAAATGAATAAAAACAAAGAACTGTCCAACTTTTGTATAATTCCAAAAAGGAGGGGTGTTATAAGTTTGAAGTCTTTGCCCGTGTGTGTGTCTGTCTGTGGCATCGTAGCTCCAAGATAGCTGAACCGATTTCAAAACGGCTTTTTTGTTTCAAAAGGTGGTATTTGCGAGATGGTTTTTAGCCATGTTTGGTGGAAATCGAGTGTGCCGTTTCCAAGATCTTCAGGTTTCATCAGAGTCTGTGTAGGATCTCGGCTTCTATTACAGCTAGAGACTTGGAGTTTGAGCTCAAATGTTTATAAGGCCAAGCCCCTCTCCCCCGAAAGCCTCCCCACTAAGTCCTTCAAGCCCCCCCCCCCAAAAAAAAAAATCCCTCCTCGAGAAATGAGTAAACAAAAAAAATGTTTATTGGCTTTTATTTATTGTCGGTTTTTTTTTTAAATTTTAAAATCATTAGTAAATTCAATAAATTATTTTATTACTTATTTTAGAGGCACACTTCCTGGGCATCTGCTCGGGATACGCGCCAACGAGCTTCCAATTCTTTAGTGAAGATGTAATCGCAGAGAAGGATTTTAGAAGATTGGACCACGGTGATTGGATTTCAGCTTCATTAAGTAAACTGGGAGACTGAGCACTTCATGAAGGACTTGGTTAAGGTAGTATAAACATAACAGGTAATAAAATAAGGGGGAAGCCCAGCGCTTCCAGGGAAGGGATAAGAACACTGGATGCTTAGGTCCCTAGCTGTAAAACACCAGCCCACCACTTATATATATATATTATTACTTATTTTAATCCATGTACGAATAGGTCAAATAGCAACGGAATTCTTGAACAATTCAATGTACATTTGCTTCTATTTTTTTGGGTATCTACTACTAACTCGATTTCATCTCAGTTTTTATTTTATGGAAAAGCAAAAAGATGCGACGATAATTCCAGAAGCTAGAATATAATTATTAAGCATTCTTGACATCCTGGTTTTAATGATTTTATGATAGGGATAAATGGTTTGAGAAAGGTGATTATTGTGTTGGTGAGGTCAGTCATGTCGTTAGCTGGTTGGTTGTCTTGGCTGCTGGGTAAGTTAGGTTGAGGTCGAGGTTGGAAGGGTCGGGGTCTGCCTTGGTCGAACCAGCTGTTCGGTCGGTCCGGGGCCTGTCTTGGGGGTTGTCCTTTGGGTGGTGCATTGGGAGGATCTTGTCGTTTAGGTTGGGCCTGTCTGCTAGTCCTGTCTACGTATGTCTTGTAGGAAGCACACCCTCTGTAGCTGGCTGGATGGTTGCCCTGGCAGTTGGCACACTTGGGAGAGTCTACCTTCTTCTGTCTGGAGGGGCATGCTGTGAAGTGGTGGTCCTCCCCGCACTTCACACATTTGGGGTCCAGTCGGCAAAAGTTTTTGGTATGACCAAAAGATTGGCAGTTTGTGCACTGCACGACTCGGTTGGAACGTCGGCGTGGCTCCACTTTGACAACTGTATAGTAGAGCCGCGTCAGTTGAAATATGGCCTCTCCAGATGGGGTGTTCTCCAGCTCAACTGCACAGAGGGGTGTGGGGCGTCTGTCGTGGTTCAGAATCCGGGTGACTTTAATAACAGGGTATGTCGGGGTCAGTTCGTCTGTTATTTCTGTGTCGGTCAGTGAGTAAGGAACTCCCCGTATAATTACGGAGAGTTTCCTGTCCTCGGGGTTGACGAAGGTGTAGTATTTCACCTTATTGTCGTCATAAAATTTTGTCACTTTGCGATAGTCATCAGTCGTTGTGAGGCTGATCTTTATTTTTTTGTTGCACTGTTTTGTTTCAAACGGCGAACAAATTAAACTTTTTAACTCGGTAATGACCAGCTGATAATTATCAGCCTCACAAAGAAAGATTGGAGGGATCTTGGTCTGTCTGTTAGGGGTAGGCTGTCCGTCTGGCTTTGTCGGTTGGGTTGTCTCCTGACCGTCCTGGAGAGTGAGAAGTGGCTCGTATCTGTTCTGTGTTAGTGTTGGTGTGGGTGTGATTTGTAAAGTATATCGGTTCCTCTTCAGCTGAGGCTCCTGGGAGATGGCTCTGTTATCAGGGACTACTTGGCCGCCGTCTACTGCCATTGATATCCCAGAGTCCTCACAGCTTGAAGAGAGCTGCCTCTTAGCAGGTAATTGAATGTACGATCAATGTTCAGCTGTGCCATCACCTGACACACACTTCCGTTGTATGACCAAAATTGTGTATTTACGTCAAAATGTCGGCCCGATTTGAACTTTAATTGCTTAGGGTCTTAAAAGTCCCAAAAAAATTATAGGGCTTTGAAATTACATATGAAATTTTGTGTCAGTATACATCCATTAAAACGGCAGTTATTAGTTTTTGTGAGCCTCCCCAATCCCCCCTTCACTTTTGGAGATTTGGCTGAAAATTAATAGGAGTCATCCTTAAAAGATTCTGGATACACATATACAATTTCGTGTCGATACATTCATTTTATCGAGAGATATTGTGTTCAGAGGCACACAGGCAGACAGAGAGAAATTTTTATTTTTATTTTTGGAAACTGGTGGTCGGAAAACAAGAAATTACGTGTCTATCTTTGCTATTGATGCTAAAAATCTGCAATACACAATGGAGCTACATCTCACAACGGTAAGATTCGAAATTCGTTTTGGAAATTTTTGAATAAATTGAATTCGAAAAGGGGACAAATGAACTTTTTTGACATCTTGACGAAAAATGTTATACTAAAAATGGCGAATCATACAAAAAAAAAAGCGTTCAACACTGGCTGCTAATAATTGATACTTAACATTTTTTGCAGAGATATTGTGAAACACTCAATAAAAAATAAAGAAAAATTGTATGTTTTGAAAAAAAAAAATTGTCTACTTCACAAAATATATATAATATAGGAGTACTTTCGGTATTGCTACCATCTTCAGCCACGACTTAACGAATAAAGTATTTTGTTAAGTGTGGCTGAAGATGGTAGCAATACCGAAAATACTCCCATATTATATATATTTTGTGAAATATACAATATTTTTTTGAAAAACATACGTTTTTTCTTTATTTTTCTGCTAATAATTGTTTAAAATAATTTTGGAGATAGTAAAGCAAGGGTTGTAGCATTTCAAACTTCAGCCACCCCTCCCAAAATGTAATATAAAAGTCGTAAACATTCGAGAAAAAATCATGAATGCTTATAAAGAGCTCGACTCAAAAACTCTAATAACTGCCGATGTAATTAATGTATCGACACAAAATTCAGTTTGAGGATTAGGAAGCCAATAAGAAAGTCTATTGATTTTTAGTATAAATGGTCAATGGATTTTGGAAGGAGAGCAAAAAAATTGATTAATCCGTGTTGGAGAAGTACATTGACAGTGATTAACATTCATTTGTTTGTTTTTTATGATTCATCCCCGAGCTTGAACTAAGAGGTCTTCCGTCGCTCTCTTCCGGGACTCCTAAATTTTGCCTGCCCTAAATACATATAATACGTCATGAATGCATATAAGATAACCTAGATGGTAAAAGATGACATTGTATTTGCAAATTTTCAAAAATATTTCGCGTATGAAAAAAGAATGTTCTTGGAATAGAGTATAGTAGGTACCAGAATATCCAAATAAGATCACTAAAAATATTGTGCCGTCCTGTAAAACGTTCCCCAATGGGTATATGTAAATGAAAACTATCTACGAAATATACAGGGTAATTCCTTCGTAACTTAAAAAAAAAATTGGATGAAACTAGACCGAAAATGGTGTACAATTCCGCCAACCGCACCTTTCTATTTCAATTCGTTGCCGAGATATGATTTTTTAAAGGTTTTTTCGAGAAAACCACGTTTTTTGCCATCAAGTCCCACATTTCTCCTGTTTAAATCAACTTTTCTCAACTTTTGACCACATTTTCGGAATGAACGTTACATTTCCTATCAGACTAGTGTACGCTCAAGGACCGCTCCAACCGTCCAGGGGGCTAGAAAACTTGCAAATTTAATCAGCTGATTTTTATTGATATGGTCAACTTTGCGATTCCGTATCGATTTCATGGAGAAATTTAAGGTTGAATGCGAAAAAACGTGATGAATCTAAAGAGGTCACAAATGCAATTTTTTTTTCCTTTTTAATCTAGAGATCATAAGTGTCCACTCTTGTTATTGTGAGACCTGAACTGGCCACACTTATAATCTCTAGATAAAAAAAAAAAAAAAAAAAAAAAAAAAAATTGCATTTGTGACCTCTTTAGATTCGATTTACATCACGTTTTTTCGCATTCAACCTTAAATTTCTCCATGAAATCGTTACGAAATCGCAAAGTTAACCATATAAATAGAAAGCTGATTAAATTTGCAAGTTTTCTAGCTCCCTGGACGGTTGAAGCAGTCCTTGAGCGGGAAAGTAATTGACGTGGAAGTATTTCCCGAAATTTTAATTTTTCTAAAATATTAACGTTCTAGCTGTTATTTCGATTCTAAGTTGGTAATTTTCAAAGTTAAAAGTACACTAGTCTGATAGGAAATGTAACGTTCATTCCGAAAATATGGTCAAAAGTTGAGAAAAGTTGATTTAAACGGGAGATATGTGGGACTTGATGGCAAAAAACGTGGTTTTCTCGATAAAACCTTTAAAAAATCATATCTCGACTACGGATTGAAATAGAAAGGTGCGGTTGGCGGCATTCTACTCCATTTTCGGTCTAGTTTCATCCAATTTTTTTAAGTTATGAGGGAATCACCCTGTATAAGAGTCGCATTGTTAAGTTTGGAATGCTTCTGACATATTTCAAAAAGCTCTTCGCATTCGCGCTGCTCAGAAATTAAACTAGTGTCGTCGGTAACACAGAGGTATACTCTTGGGATGGGACGTTACGCGATGGTCCCGAGCCACAGCGAATTCAGTTCCTTTTTATTTAATATTTCTCCCGTCTACAGGTAGCAACCTTTGAAATGAAATGAAATGAAAAATAATCGTTATTCTGGGACACACGTCCCCTAAGAATAATAACATAAAAAATAAACAAGAGTATACAAGATTTGTATTACAAGTATCAACCAGTTGAAGAGAATAAATATAAAATAAAATAAAAGAGGTCTCTAGAAGTAAATATTGAATGTTAAAAAACAGACAAACAGTAAAACAATATAATAAACCAGTGAAAAATAATAAAGAGTAATAAAAAAATAAAAATTAGAAAAACAAGTATGAATAATAATGTGAAACATGATAACAATAATGACTTGTATATGAATGAATTGTAAAAAACTGGACTGATAAAACAGCTGAGTGACAATCTGTCCAGTTGGAGTGAGAGACTTATAGGAAGACGAGAACTATCTCATAGGAGCCAGCCTTAGGAATCGAAGATTTGCTGAGTTAGGAGATAATGGAAAAGTAGGGACTTAAATGAAAGAAGAGGAGCATGGCGAATCTGGTGAGGGAGAGAGTTTCAGAGGGAGTTAGCCTGGATAAGGAAGGAGTTGTAGTAAGGTGTTGTCCTGTGGGAAGGGAGGTAAAGATCAGAGGGACGGGATTTGGTGACTTTCTGGTGGATATGGGATTTAAATTGGAGCATTTAGAAGATGTAGGAGGGCTTTAGTGAAGATATGGTTTGATAGAGAAAGGAGCATAGGAAATATTGTCGACGAGAGGATGGGAAGAGCCATTTTAGGTCGGAATAGGAACTAGTAATAGAGGAGTGTCTGGGGAGCCCGAAAATGAATCTTAGAAAGGAATTCATGACTGAACCTTTAGATGGCCTGTCGCAATTAATCAAAGTAGTAGCGACAAAAAATGAAAATAAAATAATATTTATAGTTCAGAAGTCTCAATGTAAATCAACTATTGATAATTACCCCAACGGCAGATTGGTTTTTGATGGAGAGCAAAACTTAATTAATTCATTTTAGGAAAGTACGTTGCCAGCAAGCGAAAATGTACTCCCCCCCCACCATGCGTATCAACTAACATTTCGTTCTCTCTCTGAAACCAATCTGTCGATTTAGTTGGAAATCACTAGATGTCTTATACAGAGACTTTTGCACCTTCATATTTGATAAATTCATTGTTAATTATTAGTAATTAACAGCTATTAATTTATTTGAATTAAGCCTTCTCTGATCGCTTCTTTTCTTATGCAGATTTGGCTAAAAATCAATAGGAATTTTTTTTTCGTCTTTAGAATCAGAACAAAATAAAATTCCGGTGAAAACTCAACATCGAATTTCTGACAGATTACATAACTTTCCCTATACTTCAGACAGCCGGCGAAGTAATATCCTTATATTTCGAATAACTGTGGAAGTAAAACACTAACAAAAACATTATATTATTTTTTCATTCTTATAACTTTATTATACAGAAGTATTGTAATTTTCACATTTCAAGGTACCTTGAATACATTTTGACCATTTTCGCAATGATGTCGGTCTTATGTCTCTTTGTCTGTGTTTTTGTGATTGAATGTTTGTGAATGCTTTAATATAAAAACGATTGTAACCAAGGGCGTAGCCAGGATTTTGTGCAGGGGGTGGGGGGGGGGGGGGCAAAGTTAGGCTACGGGGGTGGGGGTATAGATTCCCGGGGGCAAAGCCCGCAGTTTCCGTGGTTAGCGTTGCAGACTTTTTATTATTAATTTCGGAGACTAAAAATGCAAAGCACTGAAGTAGAAAATGCTCGCTGTGGTTTCTGTGCCTTTAGAATTAAATGGCTCACAGCCAATAGCGTGCATTTGCTGCTGCTGCGCTTTGCATTTTTACTGCGCATGCAAAATCAGCTTTAATGAAGATTGCATTGATTTAAATGAAGATTTTGAGCAAGGAAATGAAATGATCGAATTCATGTAGGTACATTTGAAAAAATGTAATATGTCTTGTCTCGTACACGTACATTTATGTAACAGCTGATTGCGGATTTAGGAATCAGACGCACAGGAAATTTGAAGATCCTGTTGGTAACTTGCAAGCAATCCATTTTTAATAAAAACTACTTTTTTAGTTTATTCAATTTTTATCTTGGTTTTTTGCTCTGGCCAGGGGGGCGGGTGGGGGGGGGGGTACGTGCCCCCCTTGCCCCGCTCTGGCTAGGCCCCTGATTGTAACTATGAATTTGAAATTAAGATGTCACATGTATTAACTTACATTTGGTTAGATGTTGACAGAAATTGAAAGACCACTTTACTTTGAGGCCTCAGTAAATTTTACAAGATACCACTTATATTCATGAACTTATCATAATGAACTTGGAATAAAAGTTGTAGAGAAAACAAAAACACACATTTTATGTCAATTGTGTTTTTTTGAAGGTTGCTTGGTTTGCGAGATATATGTCAAAAACCATCTTAAAACTTTCTGGAACCTCTTGTTTTAGACGTTTGCTTGTTTTTTTTTGTTTTTTACACTGCTACAAAATCCACGTTATATAAAAAAAAGTAGAAAAACCATTGTAGTATTAATAATAAGAGAAGTCGTCGGTGAGTCACGATCAATGTACTTCCCTAGACAAAATTAATAGATTAACTTTTTGCTCCCCCTCCAAAACCAGTCATCCATTTGGGCTAATAATCAATATTTGACTTACTTTGGGGCTTCTAAATTTTCATACTAAATTTTATGTCGATTTATTCATTATATCGGCAGTTATTAGTGTTTTTGAGTTGAGCCCTCTCTGATCCCACCTCTCCTTTGGCGAATTTACACATGAAAATTCCTGGCAATGCATTCATCACAACGGTAGTAATTCGAGTTTTTCTGTTAAGCCCTTATGATAGTTGTCGTCGTTAGAGGCTTCTGGATGCTCATATAAATTTTCGTGTCGATACATTTATTCTATCGGGAGTTATCGTGTTCACAGTCACACAGACAGAAGGAAATTGTTTTTTATTTTTGATTTTTGAAATCAGGAGGTCAGAAAATATGTAATTCCGTTGAAAACTCAGCATCAAATTACATAACTTCCCCTATACTTGGTTTAGCTGGGGAAGTAATAAAAAAAGTGATTAGACCTACCAGGATGGAGACTGGCCTCGAGTTGTGTGGTCATGGTGCTAACTTGCCGAGTGCTCAGCTCCCTGTACCGCGTCCTCTCTGCCTCAACACAGAGACTGCTTCCCAATACATCGGCTGTATTTTGGGACATCCTCCCGCCCCTCTTCCACCACCCCCACCATGCCTTCATTGCAGATCTGTCACACACACAACTGTTCATTTGTGAGAAACACGACAGAACTTGACGGAACCTGACAAGACATCTCCAATTTAACATTGATTGTTCTTTTGCATTCAAGGATTAGCAGTTTTTAAAGAATAGTTTTTGAAAGACTGCTTGAAATAATAAAAAAACTTATTTTCTCACGTATAATTTCATACAAATAAAAGTTTTAATAGAAAATGTGTAAGGATAAACCAAAATAAAATTATTTCTCTCCCACAGTAGATAAAAGTAAACACAACTAGAAATAATTCAAACATTTATAAAACATAAAACGAAACTTGTTTGTTTTTGTGACTCTTTCCCGGATTTTAACTACAAGGTCATATCGCCTATTACCAGAGCGCTCTTTCGCGCTTGGTGGACATGAGCTCTACTCTACTGTGGGCCTTAAATATCCTCTACCGGGGCTTAGTTTCCTAGGGTAGGGTTCTTTAACAAGAGTACCTGACAGCACAGGCTAAGAACCAATGCTTAAGCCTTGGGGACTCACGGTCGAAATAAAACGTGGATGCGCGATGTATCGGAGGGCTAAGAAAATCTTGGGAGATTAAGTTTTTGGTTTTTTCTTGAAATAAATACAGTGCACGCCGTTTAACGTGATCATTTTGTGACCCTGACAAAGTGATCACATTAACCGACTGATAACAATAAGCAAAAGGCACCAGGAGAGTCAAAAACAAAACAAAATTATATATATAAAAACAATGTTTACTAGGTGCATATTACACATATACATACTTGTGCAAACATCTTTAGGAACAAATCTAATACGTATGTACAGTAGTTATGCATAATATGATGTATGTACATACATAAGTGCAATCTAAAAATTGTTTTATCCGTAGAAAGGCGATCGTACGATCTCATGAGCTTCTCTGAAAAGCTGAAATCATGACGTTTCGACATTTGTTCGTTTATTTAAATCTGAACGCTTTAATTTTTAATTTCACAAAACAATTCGCATTTGCACGAAATTTGACTTAACGATTGGGAGAAGCGGATGTTTACTTTAGCTCCAGTCTTTTCGCTTCCCAGAAAATGAAACAGAGAAAGGTCCGAGAATGATCTTAACAGCATTAACTGGTTTTTTGTCATTTTTGAGAACAACCAGCTAAAAAATAATTTCCCGTTACGATCTCGACATTGATCAAGTAAATCATGGACTGGTGAACCTGGATACGTTTCAGATTAGATATTTTAGCCGAACCGTAGATTTGAGAGCCATAAAATCCACAGTGGTTTTAGTAGAAATGTATAGCTGTTAAGGGTAATTTTGAATGTCTGTGCAGAAGAGAATAAGGCATTTTAGATAGTTTGTTTAGTGTATTACATATTAGGCTTGTATGAGGGTTTCATGTCAGTCGACTGACCTAAATAACTTACGGTGTTAGTCTGAGGGAGGGGCTTGTTTTAGATAAAAACGGCGGGACATGTATCTCGTCTTAGTGTAAATGTTATATGTTGTGATTTGTCCGTGTTGAGTTTAACTTTCCAAATATTCCACCAGTTCTCAAATTGAGTAACATGGTGTTGTAATGTGAACGAGGCATGTATGGAAGATTCAGCAGCAGAGATATCAGTGTTTATAATATAACTCTTAATATAATAACTTTTAATTTGGGATTGGGCGACATGATGTGCCAGAGCCCTGAGTAGTTCTTTCATAGGCGAAAAGTGAAGACTCGTTGAACGAATTCAAGTTGTCACATTAATTTGGCACTTGGCTGTCACGGGTCTCATAAATAGAAAAAGAAATATCAAAGAAAATTTCATTCAAGATGGCATAATTTTGACGAAACTATTATATTTTGAACCATTCTAAAAGTAGTTGATCAGTCAGTTTTTATTTTAAAATAAAGCTGGCGTATGCAGATTATATGTAAACTAATATTTGTGCCAAATCCAAACTCTATAAAGATATATTTGACCTTCGCTGGTTGTGTTCTGAGAAATTCCGTTATTTTTCCTAAAACCATAGGGTACCAGAAACTATCGGTACATTTTTTTTAGCTTTCTATTGGAGTAAACTTGGACAAATAAATCAAGCAAAAATATTTACATTGAAATATCCACACTTTAACATTAACGGCATTAAAACTATTTTTTATAAACAAAATTGTAAGGGTTGGTTGTCTGTAAACTGATATTTTTGAGAAGTATTTGGATTTTATTCGTTTTAGGTCAAACAAAGACCTTACAAGTGGATTTTAGCATTCGTTTATATTTCATATACATTTTGTCATAATCATTATTCATAATATTTTGAATCAGCTAGTTTAGGAATATGTTTTAGAAAATACATATACGATTTCAGAATCAGTAAATAGAGAGTCGGTTAACTTGGAGACAGAAAAAGTGGTTTAATGTTTACTCAGTTACAATCGATTCTACAAAGAGTTAAAAAATCAATATGAAAGACATTTTTAATTAAATATTTTTTGTTCTATACATTTTTTTGCTCAAATTAAAAATAATTTCCAAAATTGCGAAAGAAGTGTAAAGCGAGGTGGGCAT
Organism: Aradus depressus; assembly: GCA_963662175.1. NCBI lineage: Eukaryota > Metazoa > Arthropoda > Insecta > Hemiptera > Aradidae > Aradus > Aradus depressus. The sequence goes on from OY759214.1 coordinate 79,036,899, forward strand.
GGAGAAGAATTGAGGGAGCTTAACTAAGCTTTTTATTCTTTGTCCGGATATCGCATGTAGTCAGCTTCATATAGAAGAAAAAAACGCGGAGTTACTCCCTGTTAATCTGCTGATTATAGTTTATATTTCTATCAAATAATCTTGGATGTTTCGAAGAGTTGCACCCATCTGTAGCAGGGTGGTTTTTATATAGACCGTGAATATTAACCACAGTATTTGATGCAACGTGAAAACTATAATTAATAATGATATTCGGGAAAGCCCCAACTCTAGCGATTTTGAAATCCTCTCTAGTTATATTGAATAATCAATGTAATCCGAATAGATTTCTGCGATCTGTGTCGATATAATAGAAAGTAAATAAAATGAATAAAAACAAAGAACTGTCCAACTTTTGTATAATTCCAAAAAGGAGGGGTGTTATAAGTTTGAAGTCTTTGCCCGTGTGTGTGTCTGTCTGTGGCATCGTAGCTCCAAGATAGCTGAACCGATTTCAAAACGGCTTTTTTGTTTCAAAAGGTGGTATTTGCGAGATGGTTTTTAGCCATGTTTGGTGGAAATCGAGTGTGCCGTTTCCAAGATCTTCAGGTTTCATCAGAGTCTGTGTAGGATCTCGGCTTCTATTACAGCTAGAGACTTGGAGTTTGAGCTCAAATGTTTATAAGGCCAAGCCCCTCTCCCCCGAAAGCCTCCCCACTAAGTCCTTCAAGCCCCCCCCCCCCAAAAAAAAAATCCCTCCTCGAGAAATGAGTAAACAAAAAAAATGTTTATTGGCTTTTATTTATTGTCGGTTTTTTTTTTAAATTTTAAAATCATTAGTAAATTCAATAAATTATTTTATTACTTATTTTAGAGGCACACTTCCTGGGCATCTGCTCGGGATACGCGCCAACGAGCTTCCAATTCTTTAGTGAAGATGTAATCGCAGAGAAGGATTTTAGAAGATTGGACCACGGTGATTGGATTTCAGCTTCATTAAGTAAACTGGGAGACTGAGCACTTCATGAAGGACTTGGTTAAGGTAGTATAAACATAACAGGTAATAAAATAAGGGGGAAGCCCAGCGCTTCCAGGGAAGGGATAAGAACACTGGATGCTTAGGTCCCTAGCTGTAAAACACCAGCCCACCACTTATATATATATATTATTACTTATTTTAATCCATGTACGAATAGGTCAAATAGCAACGGAATTCTTGCACAATTCAATGTACATTTGCTTCTATTTTTTTGGGTATCTACTACTAACTCGATTTCATCTCAGTTTTTATTTTATGGAAAAGCAAAAAGATGCGACGATAATTCCAGAAGCTAGAATATAATTATTAAGCATTCTTGACATCCTGGTTTTCAAAATCAAGTCGTGAGAACCTCTATATAGTTGAGGAAACTCGCGTTTCCTTGAATATAAAACTGTTACGAGTATTTTTTGCCCCCTGTTTCTAAAATAGATACAAAAATATACAGAGTGCGAGATATAAATCAACGATGTGTGTGTTGAGGATGCGAGGGTTCATGGCCGTCACATATTGGACTGGGGCCAAATATTCACGACTCAACTACTGGATTTTTACAGATAATGGAATTTAAAAAAAAAAAACAATCCTCTAAACTCTTTCTCTTTTCGGTCAATGCGACTGAAAATCAATACTTGACATAGGTACTCAAGGATTTCTTAACCTTTATATAAAATTTCGTGTTTGTTTTAAATCCCATTTCCTCTGATCCCTTTTTTCCCCTCTGGCAAATTCTGCTGAAAATAAGTAATTGTCGTCTTAATAAGGTTTTGGATTAATATATGCAATTTCGTGCAGCGAATATCGTTTTTAATTAAACCCCCACCTAATCAACCCCCCCCCCCCCTCCCTGTTCAGCATACATACATGATATATTAATTTTCTCGGGGGTTATCGTCTCCACAGACTCCTTATTTTTTTTTTTCATTTATTAATTCAGGGAGTTGGAAAACATGAAATTTCGGAAAAAAAATCAACATTTTTATACCTAACTGAAGCTTCATAAGCATTTGTATGCAAATCGGTGACATGAATGGTTTTTGTCCTGTCGACATGGCATACAATGACTGACATGTGCGGGAATTGATCCGGGAACCTTCACAGCATGGAATGATGGTCGCCCAGGTCAGAACTGTAACAACTGTTAGACCAATGCTCTTCAAATAAACATAAATTTAATATTATTAAAAAATGGCATATGAGGCCGCACACAAATGGAGTGCAAAACTCAGTGCATTCTACCATTGTGAGACAGTTGACAAATAAAATTGTAATTTTAGGTTCCATTATTTTAATTATGATTTTTTTACAAAAGCAGAGAAATGCAGATATTCAAAGAACATTTTAAAGAGATATTTGTATACATGGATTTATTGTGAATAGATCTTATATTTTTATTGGTTTCATAATTACTGATAGTACTTAGTCAAAAATATTTGAAGATAGGATCAAACCTAATTCATAAAACTAACATTTCGCTAATATTGTCCTTTATTTTAGATAAAAAACGATATTCAGCAACAAAAGGCAATATCAGATAGACAAATATCGTCATTAGTAGTTCAATTTCATACAGTGAAGGCGACAATTTGCGAGCACGGGAAGAAAAGGAGGGAAAAAATGTACGACAAAGTAATTAACGTGATAATTAAATAAATAAATAATTCAATTTTGCCTTAAAAAAATATAAGGGGTTAAAAAGTTCGGTTACTGGTTACTGGGCAGCGAATTAGGATACAAGCACATACTAGCTGAGGTGCCTACCGCTGCCAAGCACATACTAGCTGAGGTGCCTACCGCTGCCAATTATTATTATAGTTATTTAATAACCATCTCATAACTGTGAGGAAATTGACATAAATTAAATAATATAGTTGCAATAAATAACAGAAAGGGGGTAAAAAACAAATAAAAACACCCCTGCCCTAATTTTCTTTTGGCTAAACATATTTTGTGGAAGAAATTACAGGTAGATAAGTTGGAATAATTACCAAAATTATAACACACAACAGATATATTAATTTATTTTAAATAAATATATAAAAGTACATACATAATCGTTATAAGAATAGTTTAGACATGTATAAAATTATTACATTTATGCAGTTTTAACATTAAACATTCTAAAATTAACAACGTCAATAGTTACATTTTGAATAAACTAATGACATTTGTTCAAATAAAATTCAAACTTCAACAGGGCAGTTATGTACGATTAATGTTGGACAAAGAAAAAAAAGTAAATGGCGTAACCCTGTATTAAAAAAAATTATCGAGAAAAATTTTTAATTAATGTGAAATGAGCATTTTAATAACTACAAATATTTAAGGCTATACTTTAGTCCCTGAAATTTTCTATAGTTTGGACTGTTTGAGACAAATTATTCAAATTTTGGACACCAATTAAAAGTTACATTTATATATGAATGTAAGTAAATTTTTAATCACATTTCATAAAATTCACAATAAATATCACAATAATGAGAAATATTTTAGATTTGACTATTAGTAATTTGTATAGCTAGTCAGCTATAAAAATTATTAATCATATCAAACACTTTTATTCAACTAAATAGAAAAATAATAATGATGTAATTAAACTATTACACCAAATAATGCATTACGAGTAGAACACTATATATTACATATACTAAAAAACAGGTTATTATTATTGTATGATAACTGACTTTTATTAACTAACTACATATAAGCATCGAATATCTATAATATCGTTATAAAATCGAAAACTCTTTATATGCCAACTACTCAAATGTACACGAAAAAGAAAGTGTATTTTTAATGTTTTGTCATTGGAAAAAAAATCAATTCTAAATCAGAAAAACTGATGGATATAAAAAGCAGAAATAAACAATTGAATGAAGTTCAGTTATGAACTTTTGTAACAATAATTATTTGAAAACGTTATAAGGAAAATAAATACAAGGGTGTAAAGGAAAACAAGAGTTGCCTAGCAGGTACTAGCTGAGGTGCCTACCGCTGCCAAGTACGTACTAGCTGAGGTGCCTACCGCTGCCAAGCACATACTATTAATGTATCAGCTACTGTCTACAACATTATACACTATTTTATGTGATAAGGAATGCGATATGAAATCTCGCCTTCCGAAGGTGTTTTATGTTTTAAAGTAAGTGCCTAACTATATATTTCTTAAATATTTCAAACTAAAATAATACACGATACAAAATTATACGTATAATTAATTTTTGAATTGCGTAGTACGTTAAAGGTTAATGAGCAAAATAGTGTCTAAGCAACTCTACATAGAAGAGATTTGGCCACTCAATTGTTCAATCTATAATGAAAGCTAAGTTTCGAATCGAATTGACACACACTGACAAAACTGGGAACGTTACACCTTCTGCAGATAATGCCATTTAACCGAATGCAACATGCCAATGGTATGAGAAGTTCATCAAAGTCGACTGAACTAAAATCATCTCAATTGTTTCTCTTTTGTTAATCAGCAATATTCTATTCACAATTAAACTTTTTAGCAACACAATTTCGAACAAATTCTTACATTTTTAGCATAAATAACAATATTCTCACTAAAAAAACTAACATGGTAACTAAAATGAAAGACTTATAGCCAGTTCGTTAAGTCCATGAAATTACGCATGACTATATTCGTATTGTAATGGGTAGGAGTAGAGGGGGAAGGTGGGCGTTTTGAGTTCTAATTGGCGGATGGAAGCAGAGAGCCGCTCTCATTGTCTGCTTGGCTCCAGTCCCCCCACTTCTCATTTTTATTTTTGAAAATAGATACATAAATACACATGCAATATAAACGATCATTGTAAAGGTTAATCCTATTATAAAAAAAATTGTTTCGCTGAGCTTTTCATTATTTTGGTCCTATTTCATTCGAAAATATACTGGGAACTGATTTACAATAATTGAAGTACCTATTAAATACAATTTATTGTATAAAAAGAAATATGTTTGCAATATTGGACCGTTTTATCAATCCGCGTGATTGAAATATTTCACTTGAATATGTTTTATTTCAATTAAAAATAATTAATATTAAGAAAATTGCCATGTAGAAACTATTGTCTATCTAATTAGATTTGTTTCTAAACAATCTATTTTGTTAAAATGACATAATGCTTTCAGTTGCGACATAAAGTATTGAATAGATAATTAAAATACACAATTTCTTTGTCAAACTTCATTATATATTCTCAAATACTCAACTAGTTTCGCCTTGTTAAGGCATTATCAAGAGTCACTTATAAACCTAAGGTTTTATGGGACACGAACTTTTTTTAATTACAAAACTACTTGGACGCATTTAAAAAGGTCAATATTTACGACACTAGCTCACTTCGTTTTTATAAACGTTTATGAGTGACTCTTGACAATGCCTTAAACAAGGCGAAACAAGTTGAGTATTTGAGAATATATAGTGAAGTTTGACAAAGAAATTGTGTATTTTAATTATCTATTCCTAGAATGGAGCTTCACAAAGTAAATCTGGAAACCATAAATTATATAAAGTTTTGATGTTAACATTTTTTCCCAGCTATTTATTGCGAATTCTCATCCCTCCCCACAGGTGGAAGAAGTTGTACGAAAATGTTACTTTTTATGTCGTAGTTTTATATATGTATATGCATCACTTCTCCCATTTATTTTTTTGCTTTAAAAAAAAATAGAAATAAGAGAAGTTTCGGGAACCTCTCCCATCGTCAGTGCCTATAATTTATATGTTCTTTATGTTAACATTCCTTCTGTCAATAGGAATCTTCATTTTATAGAACATATTGAGTCAATCTGTCAAAACTCTTCGTGTTTAAATATAAAAGTCGACTTAATTAATAATAAAAAAAAGATTCTGACTGACAGAAGGAATAGTAAAACTAAAGAACAATTGTATTATAGGTACTGGTGATAGAAGTACTTCCTGAAATGTCTGTAATTGCTATTTAAAAAAATGAAATAAAGTGATGTGATAAATATCTTATTTACGAATTCCGAATCTCCATGTACAACCTAAAAGTCGAATTTTTGTATATGTAATTTCGCAAGTTAAAACATTATTTTAAAGAGATGAGATCTTCCGAACATATAAAAAATGCAAGCTTGTGGATGTAGTCAGAGATTCTTTAAATTTCTGTTTATGGTAAGAATATGTAGGGTATTTTCGAAGTCCAATCGGAAAATTTTCTGCGAAACAAGGATAGGCTCCATAAAACATAAAAAATATTTATTTAAGCACTTAATGGGACCTCGGGGTGTTCAAATGTATTTTTTATAATGTTCACTTTGCTATTAGAAATTTAGGGTCACAAACACAAAATTTGCAGAAGAAAAATATTACTAAAATGGCAGGTCAATTAAAATGGACAACATAGATTCGCTGCCATCTGGATAAGTTATTAGTGACAATGACTACCAACTGGGTTTATGTACAGCGACATCTACAACTATTACACCAATATAAATTAATTATAATTTTGGCAGTTTATAAAATTAGATCCGAAATCACCAGATTGAAAATTGACATGGATTGCGAATCGTATGGAGAGCCCCCGAGTGTTCAATACGAGGAAAATAACGTTAGTAATAAAATAACAATTAAAAAGTCTTACAAAAAAAACTAAAATGAATTGTAGAATACTAGAATATTCTTTGGTTTCAAAAATGTTAATTTTATAGAACGAAAAAGAGAAACACAGCTTCAATCGCATGGAGGGATGTTTTTGATTCTAATAAAATATTTCTCTATCCGAAACTTTCATTTTTTCTGTGTATTATGTTTTGATATAAAATATTTGATAAGGAAGTACAATGGACAACTTGCATGGGTGGGGAGCTGAGGGAAATTCACAAGAAACGTTTGCAAAACTTTGCTACTGGAAACACTGAACACATTTACTTTGTTTATGACGCTTAAATAATAGCATACATAAAGTAAATTTGTAAAAGGGGAACGTAAATAATTTATAATTAATTAATAAAAAGACATATTTTCGTTTTTTCCATTCTAAATACTAAACCATTGCTTGCTTGTGACGTAAAAGACTCACCATGTCATGGAGGTATAATGATCCATTCGTACCTTTATCATATCGCACCCCCGCTTCAGAAGTGACACAAATCAAAAATTATGAATGCCTGTAAAACGACACGGACAAATTACTGTAATTTGAAATAACTATTTTGAAGTAATGAGGGCTCGTACGTTTTTCTTTCTAGTTTCTAATCTATTGGCACCCGAGAAGTGTCGTTTTTCCTGAATAAAGAGATAAATTTTCTTACCTCATTTGCGACATTAACCAAAAATAGACGAATTTTGAGTTCTGAATCGGGAGTGCATCTTGTCGGTTTATAACCTATATATCTTGATATCAACAAGAAATTTCAGTTGTTTACTGTAGAAGGGCCTAACAAGTAAATAAAAAATAATAAGTATGAAATGTAAAAAAACTATTAACATTTAAATGTTTTTATTTATTTTTTTATTTAAAATAAAAGTTTCAGAATATTATATTTCAATTATTTTGCTTACTAAAGTCAAGCATGCAATGAAATGTATGAAACTTGCTATTTTCTCGCTTTCAAGTAGCCATATTGTTTGAGTTTGTTGGGAAATTTGTCTTTTTTTTATTTTATTTTTTCTGATTATGGAAGTTATCCAATATCCAATTACGTACACATGTATAGAAACTAGGCTAAACACGTCTACGCTACCTACATTAATAAATATGCGTAAATAAATGATCTACGAATTATACATCAATTAATAGTAGCTTATATGATATAATGCTCTATGGTTTAAATATGAAATAACATATAAAACCTTAAATATTTATTTATTTTAAACTATAGTTACATACAGTTGTACATAAATAATAAATAGAAATATGTACATGTAATAAAATCATAAAGGCAATGAAGGAAATTTTCACCTTAAGTGAAAAAAACCCACAACGATTTATAATACCAGTCCATAACTGCCACATTTCTTACTATCAATCAAGATCATCAAATACAAAAATATATTATACTTTCAATATTAAAAACATACAAATGTTGTAATAATATAAAAATTATTGTTAATTTTAGAAATGAGATTATTTGAATTATATGCATTCAATTCAAAACATATCGAATATTTTAAAATAATTTTCGTTGATTTTCCTTCTTTTTTTTTGTTCTTTATAAATGTTTGAAAATATAGAAATTCCTATAAATTTAAAAAACTTAAATGAGGCACTATGTATCTTCACTTCTAAAAAAACTGGAAGCAACAATAGCCAGAGCTGCTGCGACCAGCAAACCAGCAACACAGTACCTGGCCTGCATTCCGAACTCCTCGTAGGGCTGCATTTGGTGAACATATTTCGTCACTTTCTGAACCCAAATTGGAGTTGAAAAAGATGTCCTACGGAAATGAAAGTAATATTAGAGAAGCACAGTCTAATTTTTTTTCTTGTAATTTATTTTTTATGTTCAAAACATAAACAAGTTCATATATATATATATATATATATATATATATATATATATATATATATATATATTTTTATCAAAAAGAAACATTTTATTACAAAAATATAATAATAATAAGATAATAATGATAAAAATACAGATAATGATAATAATCAGATTAACAAGGTAGTTTCACAGAAGGGTGCTTTGTACAATTATTTGACAGCCTTTTTCTATTTTTTGCGAATACTTAAAAGCCTCCTACACAAATGATTAATTAAAATGGCGTACCTTTTTCTTAACCTAAGTCTCAGGTTAGCCATTTTCCTGGCTTCTTCTTCCTCTTCTTTCACACTGTTACTTCTTTTTTTACATGAAGATTCGTCCTCCGAATGAGATTCACCATCAGAACTGTAAATTTAGCAATTGAAAAGAATTAGGAAAATATTATTTAAATCAGGGGCGTTAACCACAGGTTATGCATGAGCTTCCAACTATCAATAGAGAAGAACGACTTGGACATGTTACAAATTAATCTAATAAGTATCCAATAAAGATGGAAATGTACTTATTTCAAATTAAAATTTTAATTTTTGGATTCTGAAGTTTTATTAATACCTAATTTATTTGTGTAAAATGAAAAAAAAAAATTAAACAATATTCAGAATTTAAACTTCAACTAAAAATGTGTATATGGTGTTTTACACCTAGGGACCTGAGCATCCAATGCTTATCCCTTAGAACATTTAAACCTTTACTCGGGAGCGGGTTTTTTTCTCATTGTTCAAAAAGAATAAAATAACCTTGATAATAAATCGTGTTTCATAGCCAAAACATTATTTTGCTTACCCTAAATTTTTATTTACCGATAATTTTTATTTAGGATAGAGGGGTCCGAAGGAAGGCGTGCTTAAGTTTTTTTTTACTCCCAGATAAAATAAACTAAGGGCCTCAACCGGGTCTTGGTTAATATATTTTTTTTATATTTGTTATTCTTACTTTAATTATATCTGTTATTGTTACTTTGTTTCTTTCTCTTTTCTATATCCCGATAAGGGACCTGGTGAAGGAATGTACGAATGTCCCGAAATATCCTCATGAAAAAGACACTTCCGAGAGAGTTATAAAAAATATTAATCTTAATTGTTAATAAATTAAAAAATGAATATACTGTATTTATCACTATTATTATTTTTTTAGTAATATTCTTATTATTATTAATATTGACACATATTTTAATATGAAGCTATATAGATGTATACATTCTTATGACGTATCCTATTATCATGTTTTAGTTTAACGGAAATAAATATTAATACTATTATAACGTTATACGGACTTATATTATAATTGCCATTATATAAGGATCATTTACCTATTTTGATTTGATGCGTTACTGTCACTCTCCTGTTTAAGTCTTGAACCACAAGTATCACAGCCCTCAAAAATTTTATTCAAAGGATCTCCTTCATTGCCACTACAAATCGAAGATCAGTTTTTTGTTAATTTAATAATGTTCTCAGAACATGGTATGACTTTTTTTTCATATGTCCAGTCATAAATTATAGCAAATTTATCATTAATACCAACTTGTGCTTAATGTCATTTTGTGAATGGTTTTTTGAAAGTCGTCTTAGGGTAGAACCTCTCCGGGATAAACTACCTCTTCTCTCCTGAAAAATAAAATTAAATTAAATTAAAAGATACAAATCAGAAGACGTTTGAAACATATCGTCCAAAAAAAGACAAGTACCTTATGTGATTGATTTTCTCTTAGCCAGCTGCTTGCAAAAAATAATTATAGTTACTAAATGTATTTAATTAAATTATTAATAATTATTAATTGGGTCTAATACTGAAGAAGTGTCCCATAGACTAGAATAGAGAAAACAGATGTAGAACATTTATTTAAATTATTTCATAGAATCACAGGGGTTTGTCTCTAGCTCTCAGATAGCTCGAACAAGCAGACACAAGTCAATTATTTTATGCTTCACATCGTTATTATTTCTTACTGATCTCTTAAGTCAACTTTGCAATATTTCATAACTGAAGAGTTAGACGGGACTAGTGGTTCCATTTCAGTAATGATACTGTTTAGAGAAAATATCAATATTTACGCTTGTACTGTATAAATCTTATACGAAGAATTGTAATGAAACTGTATGTACATATTTTCCGTCACTTTTGGCTTTCCTAATGACTCGATTGTCTGTACAAATAAGTCTAATACGAAATAAAGTTATATGAAAAAAAAGTTAAATGTATTCCTATTTTCAATAATTAAAGATAGTCCCAATAAGTAAATTGCTGCGGATATCGAATAATTTAAGATATTATATTTGCTTTAGAGAAAAATATATACGCTCCTCTACTATAATAGTAAAATATATCTTGTAGTTTGATTCTTGCTATAATAATTGCCTAATGATAGTCATATATGCGAGTTTTTGCGAAGGTTGTACTGTGTAAATTACTTTTTGATTACGCAATTTGATTTGGATACGAGATCACTCTGTAGCTATTTTTTTTAGATAGCTTTCTATAGCCTGTTTTCCGCAAGTTGAAACTTGAATGTTAAAGGGTCAGATTGAGCTTTACTTGTTTACTTATCCAACACTTAACAAAACTTACCTAAAGAGATGTTTCAACGATTAATTTGATTAGGTGTTGGTCTGGATGAAAGATGCGGTTTAAATATTATCTGTTGACTTAACTGTCAAGTTCCAACTTAAGAAAACGATAAGAAGTGACTGGACATGGTAGAGGGTAAGACTGGTACTTACACCCAAGCAGCTGGTAACATCAGAGTGTCCCTGCTGGTGAACTGTAGCTATGCTTGCTCTCCTTTTACCAGGCTGAAAATAAATATATTATGTATATTATATATAAAACCAAGATCACTGTCAGTTCCATAATTTAATATAATAAATGTGTCTAGTTAAATTCGTCTAAAACTCATTCGTTTAAATCATTTCGCCAGAAACGTATTTTTAATTTTTTTGACTTTGAATGTGTATTTCATTATAAATGAGCTTGTCCAACAACAATTTAACAATATTTTTAAATTAAGACAATCCATCTGAAACGACAAATTTGTTTTACTCTTGAAGCAAAGCCTAGCAATAAAAATTATGTATCTTATTTTATTCAAAAATTGATAGAGCATAAGAAAATATCGCTAGGATTTGGCCTATTCTGGCCCAACTATAATCACAGAACGCGAATTTTTATGTTTTGTATTCGATCTCTAATAACTTTTAAACGGTTTAAAGAATAATAAAAAAAAAATATTTTAAAATGTAGCGCAAAACTTCAAATTTTTGAAATATTTTGAAAAGATCTCTCCTCGAAAAAATATTTTAAACACCAATCATATGAAAGTACTAAGTCTTGTTGATCTTTATGTTGTAATACAAAACACTTGACAACATTTGTAAAAAAAATATTTTTTTGCCTTAAATTCTTTAATTAGCTTATGTTCACTGGATTTGAAAAAAAAAAAAAAAATAATGAATTTAAATACAAAATAAGAGAATGTACTTACATCAACAACTGAGTTCATGGATAGACCCTGGTTTTCTTTAAGAAGTTTCCTGAAACGAACATAGCAATTAATACAATGAGGTCCTACATGGCCTTCATTTAATGAATAAATAAATTGTATTATGTGTATATTAGAGTGTCTCACATACACATTTTTTTAAAAATATTTCTCAATACTCTACGCCAAAAACCTATTCCGTTTTGTGAAGAACTCCTGTATGTAAATTTTCAGATATTTATTATCATTTAAATGATAATCTTTATCTTAATCCTTTAAAGGTTGCGAGATGTCGTTAAAAATCCCAATGTGTTGTTTTTGTCTTCTTTAATTTTTTTTTTTCAAAATAATAGAAATGCAAAACAGCTTTTCTTGTACATAACTCATACTTATTAAATACATTTTTTAGAATTTTAAATGAACTTTTTTTATTTTTTTATTTGTAATGTTTTGATTTGTAAATGTGGTTTAAACACATTTTTCAACATACTGAATTTCAAAGCCCTCAAAGTATCATAAAACTATAGAATAGGAACTCTATTTCCCCAAAATTTAAATTCAGTAATCTAACGGTTTTTAAACCATGCTTTTTCCCCATATATTATGTTTTTTAAATGTTAAAAAAATTATAAATACAATTATACTGTATAAGGTAGCGTGTTGGTTAGAACGAAGAATACATAAAAGGAAACATTGAAAAAAAAGTTTTAATGGTATTTTTAGTACAGCAGTTAAACTATTTTTATTTGAATATTATTGTAAATATTATAATACCAGAAAAAAAAAATAGTTTAAACAGTTAGTTTAACGTCAAGTACAAATATTTTTGTAGTTTTGGTATTTTCGAAGCAAAATAAAATAAAATAAAACAAAGCAAAAATAAGAGGTGGTGATTTTTAACTAACTCTTGCAACCTTCAAATGTTTATAAGATATTGAAAATTTACATATAGAAAATTTCCACCAAATGGAATGATTTTAAGTTAGAATATTAAAATGTGAATAATGTTTTTTTGTGAGTAAAACTAATATACTTGGAGTAAAAATAAATTAATAATAATATATATATATCATCACTTTTCCTACTCCACAGAAGAGGCAACTACGAGTAAAAAAGCGTAGCAGCTAGACGCATTCCTCTATCTATATTCACGAACTTCAAAGACAAATGAATGCAGTCTTGTTTATTCACTTAGAGGGCGCCGGTAGCTCAGTGGTATGCGTGCTTGACTTCTGAGCTCAAGTTCGTGGATTCCCGACCGAGGCCCTTAGTTCATTTTATCTAGGAGGTAAAATAAACTTAATAAGCACGCCGTCCTTCGGATGGGACGTTAAGCGATGGTCCCGAGCCTGTACAATGTCAGGTACTCGTTAAAGACCCCTACCCTAGATGAATAAAAATTTAGGGTAGGCAAAATTTAGAACTCCCACAGTAGAGTCGGGCTCATGTCCACCAGAGTGACGAAAGAGCACTCTGGTAGTAGGCGATATGACCTCGTATTTAAAGCCCGGGCATGAGTCATAAAACCTAACCCCTAACCTTATTCACTTAATTTAGAGGGAACCGGAAGCTCAGGAGTAGCGTGATAGCATACTGAGCTAAAGATCGCGGATTCGAAACCCGGCCTAGACTCTTAGGTTTTTTTATCTGAGGGGGGGGGGGGGGGGGGGGTAAAAACCTTGACTACGTCGTCCTTCGGATGGGATGTTAAGCGATGGTCTCGAGTGCGATGTCAGATACTCGCTAAAGATCCTTATCCTAGTTAACTAAACCTAAGGTAGGCAACATTTAGGACTTCCACAGAAGAGCTACCAGGGAAGAGATAACAGCATTGGATGCTTAGGTCCCTAGGTGTACACAATAGCTTTCCCAATATGATCTATCTATTAACGTAATTTTCTTCCATACCTTGTAATGAGATCCAGGTTCCAAATTTAGGAGTCTAATTTGTTTTTTATTTACAACTATATAAAGAATATATACAACAAGCAAATATGTTGAGCGAGAAAAAATGGCAATGGCAAAATATCAAGAGGGAAGAAATCACTCAGTGATGACACTCCCTAGGCACTGAGATGCACTCATTTATGGCTAATCACTGTCACTGAGTGTAATAAAAATTATAAAACAAATTATGGTGAATAAAAGTGAAATATTTTCTAATAATATTGAGCACCTGAACGATGAAAACAATGATTAATTTCCAGAGTATTAACTGTCAAGAAAGAAATTATACTAGAAGTAATTATAATTAATTTAGATTAGCCCCTGTTTATGTCATTATAGATATAATTAACTAATTACTCTGACCCAAAACAACTACAAACAGCAGCTGTAGTTATTGAAGCAAATAACAGTTTATAATAACCTTAATTATGTTAATAGAAGGAGATAAAATACATTACTCTACCTGGTATCTTCATGTTCAGTCTTTTCTTTTTCATAGGTATGTTTTAAATTTTCAACATGTTTCAATATAATGTCTACAGCTTTTGAAAGACGTTTTTCTTGTTGAACTGCACCAAACATCTGGGAAATATAAGAGCGAAGTTGAGTATAAATGTTATATCATTGGAATCAATAAAAACAGTCGGTGAATCACTGACAATTTACTTTCTCAGAACGAATTAATCAATAACATATTCGCTCAAATACAATTTAGGAAAAGAAATTTGTAGTTGGCTTACAAAGGGGATTCTGAATCCTCATATTGAAATTTGTGTCGATATATTCATTGCAGTTATTAGGGTTGTTGAGTCGAACTCCCCTTCGAAAATCCCTTTCCCTTCGACTGATTCCGCAGTAAATTTATAGGGTGCCGACCCATCCTTATGGGTTTTTTAATTTACATATGAAATTTTGTGTTGGTACATTCCTTACAACGGCTGTTATTAGAGTTTTTGTGTTAAGCCTGTCCAGGGGCATAGCCAGGGGGGGGGGGGGGGGCGCGTGCAACAAAATCTGCTCAAACATTTAAAAAAATATTTATTTAATATCGATATTATATAAGAATTAACCTAAAGTAGGATGACCAGACGTCCCAGATTTTCCAGGACATTCATGTTCCTGATTTTGATTGGGCTTCATCCAAAACGCCTATTTGTCACGGAATTTACGACACGGAAAAATTAAAGTAAGGAAAAAAAAATAATATAGAATCAAGTATGATGACGAATGTTTAATTTTGGAATGCGATAACTTTTCTTCGCGTCCCAGCCTTTCGCTACTCCATCTTTACTATATTCAGAGTCGTGCAGAGCGAAATAAAGAATGAATACTAGCTCTATAACAGTTGTGTTTGCTATACTTTCACGAAATTTGTAAGACTTTTAAAGGATGGCCTGTATGTCAGGTTACAGATTATCTTTACAATCAAATATTAATAACAACAAACAATAGTGTATTTTGTTTCTCAATACAATTAGTGAAAAGAAATGAGCGTTCATTATTAAGAAGTAGGCCCCTCCCAGGTTTTACACAATTGACAATGCTTCCATATAAGTGACATACAAAGTTAAATGAACATTTTTCGGCTAACTTCAGTAGAAACTTGAACTACATAATAATTATTCTCCAATTTTTGGAGTAATTTCTGAATAATGGGAAATTTCTGAGAAGGCATACAATGTATACAAAGACTTGAATGTAAAAACAATGTCATGTATATTTATATGTCATATAACTATACATGACATTGTCTTTACATTCAAGTCTTTGCATTTTACTTCCCCAGTTATTCGAAGTATAGAGAAAATTATGTAATCGGTTAGAAATTTGATGTTGAATTTTCACTGGAAGTTCATGTTTTTCGACCCTGTTAAGTCGCGAGTTGAGTGTGGGTGAATTCGGGAACACGCCGAGACAATCGATAGGAGTCGGCGGGACTCTTGAACTACATGAGTCAGTAAGCAGTTGGGCACCATGTGGGGTGGACTGAGTTGGCTGTTACCACGCGGGTATACAGTGAGTCGCGTTGTTACCAAACGAGAGGGACCAGTTGGTCACCACGCGGGGTGGACTGAGAGTCTGGGTCGAGCCAGCACGCGGTGTGCGGAATGGATTCGTCCTTATTACCATGCGGGTATAAAGTGAGTCGTCTGTTACCAAGCACAGTAAGTGAGTGACTTGTGTAGTTCCCACGCGGTATAGGACTTATTATTGAACAACTGACTTTGAGTTCGTTACCACAGGGTTTTGTAATAAGGATGTTGTCCAAATAAATATATCTGTTATTCAACTGGAAGTTCTCATTTAACCTGTACCCAAATCCAACAGACCCCTTGATTCCAAAAATGAAAAAAAAAATGTCCTGTCTGCCAGTGAATGTACTCGTAACTTCCGATAGAATGAATGTATTGACACGGAATTTTATAAGTGTATCCAGAACCCCATAAGGACGAAACCTTTCCCGAGGAATCGGCCGAAAGGAAGGTTGGTTCAGAGTGTAGGCTCAACTAAATAACCTCAATAATTGCCGATAAACACCTCGCCCTATTCAGTCAAAAAATAAAAAATCAATTAAAGTATAAATAAATATAAAAACAGGATATTCATTGTTTAATTGATGCTAAAAGGAAGGAAGGACCTAATTCAGGACCTGATAAAGTAGATTATTTGTTGATCTACAAGAGTTCTATTCAAACAATGTCATTTCTACATTGTATAGAAATTGTAGGTTAAGGGTAATGTTTTGAATTTTTTTATAGTCCTAGAGAAGAATTCAGTACGCAGGTATCAACATACAGTCAGTAACAAAAATGTTCGGACGGTTTGATTTTTCAATAAAAAATTATAATAATTAAATGCACAAGTAATAAAAAATAATTTAAAAAAATAATTAAAGCCATTTTTTAATCAAGAATAAGAATTCAAAAGTGGGTTAGGATAAAGGAAAAACAGCTTTGATTAGAACAAATAAATATTTTAATTTAATAAATTTTATAACAAGTAATGTAGGTAACAAAAATTTTCAGACAAAAATGTAAACAACTATAAATAAATTCAATGTTTTTTTTACGATTTCACGAATTCAAAAACCATAATGTTAATTAATATTTGGTTGGGTACCCTTTTTGTGTAATAACATCTTTCATTCGATTCTGCATTGATGATGAAACTAATTTTTTGGTGAAATTTGGAGATATTTTACCCCACTCTTCTAATAACTTTTGTTTCAATTCGTTTTTTGAAGCAATGGGTGGGTGTTAATCGAATTTTCCTGTCGAGCTCACCCCATACGTGTTCAATTGGGTTGAGATCGGGCGATTGGGGGGGGGTTTCATAACTTTAGGGCCGTTATACAAAAGCCAAGTACGTACCAATTCACAGGTGTGTTTCGGATCGTTGTCTTGGTAAAAATGAAAAGTCCGTAAAATCCCAAGTTTTTCAGCACTCTTTTTCAAATTGCTCCTTAGTAATTCGGCATAAACTTTTCCAGTCATGGTGGTTTCAATGAAAACCAGTTCACCAATTCCACTAGACGCCATACACCCCCACACCATCACTGAGCCACCCCCATGTTTTACTATTGGTTTTAAATTTTTTGGATTCAGCTCCTCGTTACGCCTTCTCCAAATTTTGTCGCGACTGTCGGGACTAAATATATTAAACTTACATTCAAAAGTATTTGCTTGCAATAGAACAAACCGCAATAATAAAATATTCTTGTATCTTGTAACTCTTCACAACATAAAAAGAAATCTCAGGTCATGTAATGTCAGAAAACTAGATTTTTGTGATATGACGTTGGAAGAGAGCGACAGCAGCGCTGACCCTCGGCAGAAACCGTCCCTTCCCCCTACTCTATCCCCTCCACCTTCCCTCTAAAGAAACTAAGTACCCAATTTTTCTAATTTAAACGTTTTTTCTCCGATATTTCGACAAATAAATGTTTCTAGATCATGTCCGTTTACTTCCATGTAATATATGTATACATATACTATTACTTTACTTTTGTTTACTTCCCTATACATATAATATATGTATACATAATAATATGTACTAACAATTTTGTAATCGTGTGAACATCAGAGATCAATTGCATGCGTGTGTTTATGTGAGAGCTCAAACGCTTTGACCTGACATCGTACAGGCTCATGACCATCGCTTAACATCCCATCCGAAGGACGGAGTGCTTAAGTTTATTTTACCTCGCAGATGAATGACATTACTCCAAAAAATTTCTGAATGATTCTGGAACTCTTTTGCGAAGCTCAATCTTTTTTTATATTTTTTTCACTCACAAACGGTTTTTGGTACTCTCCCATTATATCCTGCTTCTTTTAGAATTCTTCGAACATTTTGTGGGTGAACTTTCTTTCCCGTTTCTCTGTATACCTCGGCGACGATCTGAGGTGCACTCCTCGAGGGCTTGTTTTTAATTTTCCGGACAACGCTACACCTTTCTCGGTCGTTTAATACTCTTGGACGGCCAGAGGAAGATTTCAAATCTATCCGATCCTCGTGCTTATACCTTCGAATTACATCGGCTACGGTGCTTTGCCTACCATACCACCGATTTTGCGGACACTTAATCCTTTTTCATAATTAAAAATTATTATCTGTTGAACTTCAAAAGATGTTCGACCCATCTTGACAGCAGGAAATACAAATAACTACTGAATGCAGTAATAGAAGGATATAAACACATTTTATTTGTTCGGTATTAGCGGTTGGTTGAGAAGGGATTAAAGATCATGATC
This sequence comes from Aradus depressus, assembly GCA_963662175.1. Classification (NCBI taxonomy): domain Eukaryota; kingdom Metazoa; phylum Arthropoda; class Insecta; order Hemiptera; family Aradidae; genus Aradus; species Aradus depressus. The sequence goes on from OY759214.1 coordinate 79,055,617, forward strand.
AGAGTCGCATTTGTTTACAAAACAAACAACAGGTGTCCAGAAAATTTTGTTACGTGAATTTCTTGTCTTCAATTATTAATGCAAAATTTCCTATTAGCTGTAAATGTTTAATTAATTGTTTTACGGCGTTTTGAAATGATTGATGATCTCGAAATTTAAAACTTTGCTTGAATTAAATATTTTGCCATATAACTATGTGTAACTGCAAAAGAAAAACAAAATTATAAATTGTCCGAAAATTTTTGTTACTGATTGTATCTAGTCGTATTTCAATGTTATCACAAGATAAATAAACCCCATCGTGACAAACGTGTCAAAACTGTGCACGATACGATAAAAACTATCTACAAACAGGATAAAAAAAAAACATTTTATACACTAATAGGACCAACAAAAATCCGAAATTGAAACAATTATTGTCCAATTTGTGGGTTATTTAGTTGTTCGAGTAGATATATAATTCAGAATATGAGTTTTCGACTTGATGGCTATGTGATAGCCACCTGGTTTTTTTACATGTCGCCACTGTCAAAAGTTACAAGACTTGTTTTGTGTATCTCGAAGACAGCGTTGTAAGAGGCGAAACCATGTAACTTAATGAAAATATTTAGGAGTCTCTGGTAAGAACAGCATCATCAACTCTCACAACGGCCTTCAGTTTCCAGCTTATATAATATTATTTTTGATTATTCGCATGTGTATAATCACTCTATTTTGGATAGTGTGAGGAATTTTCAGGTAATATAATAACAACTTATTCAGCTATTTACCTACAAATCGTCATCGACTTAAATCTTATTAACTTTAAACATACTCAGTATCTAAAAATTTTCCAAATGACTATTGTAATACATCGTCAATTTAAATATAAAACAACAAATGAACACAGATGATACGTCAACACATTTCTTTTACACAAATTCAACCGGTCTCATCAAATGGACTAGTAAGCCCAAAATCATCAAAATTCACATTTTGGAGTCGACCTATTGGGTATTCTGTTCAGAGATATTGTGAATCACTTAATAAAAAAAAAAAATAAAATAAAGAAAAACGTACGTCTATTTCACAAAAAAAATAAATATATATAATATATGGGAGCACTTTCGGTATTGCTACCATTTGAGCCAACTACAAAATGTTATTAGACTCATAAACTTGTAGTTACACGTTTTCCCGTAAGAGCACGCCACCTCACAGACATGGGGAACAAAAGTAATGTGCATTAAATTTAGTTATTTATTAATTTTAGCGCAAATAGCCAATGATTTTATGTAGGTACTTATTATAGCAATTAGAGTATTATAACTTCGTCACTAAATGTTTTTTATGTGAACTGATGATGAGGGAAACATCGAAAGCCGGCTAGCATATAATAATAAAGAGGTCAGACTACATTTTTCTTTTACGAACTGTGAAATTATTATTTATATTCATTTATAATTTGTTTGTGGATAATATACACATATTAGGGGGGATTTTGGAATCCATTCAATACACGGTACTGCTTCATTTAGTAATTAAAAGTGATTACTTCAGCAGTACTGGAGACTCTGAGGGCAGCTTTGTAAAGTGCTTCCACTTGTTGTCGAATTCTTTCAAAAAGGTCATTTCTTTCAACATCTGTGCACAGTGAATTCAATACCTAAAATAAAAGAAAAAAGTAATTAAAAATTCTAAAATTAATCTTATAAAAATAATAGCAAAAATAAATAAAATTCAATAAAAAAAAGTTAATAACCTGAATGACTGATTTAAGGGTTTCTACCTCGTGGGTCAAATTAATCTCAGCCTGGTCCCGTAATTTATTCTGAAGTTCCACTCTTCGGTCCAAGGTCATTTTGTCAGTCTTAAAGGCTAGCACCAGGCTCGTGTATTTATTCTGAAACATAGTAATTTGACTGTTTTAAATAATCTAAAAAAAAAGTAGCGAACCAAATTAAGTCAATTTTTAAAAATTTCAGGGAACGTAACAACTCATCATTGAATGTTCTAAAATATAACTTCTTGAGCGACAGTATGTAATATTTAGGGCCTGCATTTTACATATTTTCTTAAAAAGTATTTACAGTATTGTAACTCTAAGGCGTTAACAACGCGGACATATCGCCTAGAGGCTGATGAACTCTTTCCTTGCTCTGGTGGACATGAGCCCGTCCGGCTTGGGACCATTGCTTAACGGCCCATCGGAAGGATGGAGTGCTCAAGGTTTCTTGGTAAAAAACGCAAGGGCCTCGGACGGATTTCGAATACGCGATATTGACCTCAGTAGGCAAGCACGCCCTGAGCCTCCGGCGCCCTCAAAAATATTTACACATTTCGAGGATAATGAATAATTCTCTTAATACCTACCTACCTAAAAATATGTAATTGAGATATAAAATACCTAGACTTTTTACACAAAAAATTTATCCCCTACAATTAGATGTTGAATGAATTCTTTCATGGACAAATGTCTTTGCCGAAGATTATTTTAAAAGAGTTTAATGCAAATATACGTATATATATTACAATATTCCTTACTATCGAAACAATTGATAGTGAGAAATAATATCATCTCTACTGGAGGGGCCAATGTTGTTGATACAGATAATACAATTAGGGACCAGTTAGGTGACGCTATTACGAGTTTTCAAGTTCACGCCGGGAACTATACTTTTGGATCCGGCCTAAGGTAACGACAGGAATGGCTAACCTGTCAATAGGATTCTCTCAAGGTTGCAGAGCAGCACCATCCTCCTCTATCTTTATGGGAACAACATTATTTTTATATTTAATCCCCCCCCTCTTAGCCAAACTACATATAATCATCTTATTGCTATTAGTATAATCATGAAACTATGTTAGTCGTGTCTGTGATTCCCGGCCACTCTGTGATTCCCCGTAGCTCCAGTGTTTCCAAAGTGAGACATCCTTACCAACTCTTGTTATTGTCTGGAGAATATCCTTCAGATAGTGAGTGATAAATCTAAATTGCTGTTTTTTTTTTTTCAGCTCTTTAATACTAAGGCCATGTTCTTCGTTCCTAGGCACATACTGTATCGACAGCGAACACGGATAAACCCATAAATACAATATTTCTAGAATAAAAAAAAAAAAAAAAATGTTTGCAAGATTCATTTTACAGTCAATGATCGTTAATTTCTTTCTTAGAAATACCAGGTTGGATCAGGGTTGCCAACCATACTTTATAATAAAGTATCATGTTTTATTATTGGTCGATATACTTTATACTTTTGCATAACTGTAAAGAATACGAAAATACATTATTTCGAGTCTTTATAATGCACTTACACGTAAGTTAAGAACGATTTATTATTGCCTAAGACAAATAGAACGGAACGTACACGATTAAATTGATTATTACTGAACGAAACGGAAGATGGCAGGACAGTCAAATGTCAGGTAAACAGAGTTCGCTTCTATCGGTTTCTTTAAAGTCTATTATATTTCCTTTACATTGTCCAAAATGGCCGTCATTGAGATTCTGATAGTGATACACCAGTTATTCCAGAGAAAGGTAAATTAATTAAACCTAAACAGTTACAAAAATATAAAACTGAATGCGAGAAACAATATGAATGGATTAGAAGTGATCCTCAAAGTAACTATTCTGCGAAATGCAGTAACTGCGCTCTTCTTTTATTAATGTTATTTACACGTATAGCTTCTAAAACTGTTTTTATACGATTCAAAACTATTAACTGTTATAAAATAATTATTTTCAATTAGATTATTGAACAATATTTTTTAAAATACTTATAATGCATTCTCACTAAAAATATTTTATAATATTTACCTAGTTATTGAATTTGACATTATTTGTCTATTATGTCTTTTGTACTTAACTACTGTGTTATAAAGTATAATGAGAAGTTAAAATACTTGAGCAGCACAAGTCAGATATTTTTTCGATCTGTTTTGATTTGGGTAACTTTAGTTAGTGAGAAGCAATAATTAAAATTTTGGTTAAAAAAAACCCGGATGGTTTGTTCAAGTTCGTCTTGGATATTAGTGTTTAATAAAAAAATATATTTATTTTTCGAATTATCTACGTCAATCTTTAAGAATATGTATTTAAGGCAATAAAAACTTAAATTTTGAAAATCCTTTTTTTCTTTCAAATACTTTTATATTTTTATCTTTCAAAAACAAGTTACGTTATTTATCTTAAAAAAAGTTGGCAACCCTAGATGGGATGTGTACATCTAGGGATCTATGCACCCAATGCACTTATCCCTTCCCTGTTAGCTCAATTGTGGGCGTCCTAAATTTATTCTTATCAGGCCTAATTAGAGGTAGGGGGTCTTTAACCTGACATCTCACAGGCTCGGAACCATCATTTAACGTCCCGTCCGAAGAAAACGGAGTGCGGTTTTGTTACCTCCCAGATAAAACACCTATGCGCCTCAGCTGAATTTGAACCCGCGATGTGTTGAGCTCTGTAGACTATTGCCGCCCTGTAATTTCTTTCTTAGTGATTGTCATATTTTTTTACCGACTAGTAAACCATAAGTTAAATATTTTCTCCAGTTTCTTTCAAAATAATAAAGCTAATAAGAAATTTTTTTTTGATACATTTTATTCTGATGAAGAAAAGTTGATCTTAGAGCTAGAAAAGAGATATCAACTTGTAAAGATCTCATCTTTTCTATCCCAGTGGTAGGACAGAACAACCTCAAACCGAATTAACAAACAAAATGGATTATTTCTGTTCAACTTACCTCTACGTCCTCATCAGTCACAGATTGTTCTCTGTAAAAATCAAATTAATTAAATTACTAAAAAATTCTACACAAGATATACCCATTTTGTATGAACATTTCAACAACAAGCCCTGGCAATAAGAATATAACATTATCATTCGGTCCGACTATACTAGGACGACGAACACAATTTCGGCAATGGCATTGTCTACTAAAAGCCCAAAAATATGTCGGGTACATTTAGCATCGTGACAAACATTATAGACGTGAGGAGTGGAATCTTATTAAAAATAAAATATCTCCAGACTGTACACGACATGCGCCTTGCAATTTTCAGCATTCCTCTGCTACAATTATCTTATCCCCTTCTATAATAAAGTTTACTAAGTCAGTATAATTACATGTTTCTGCATTCAGTCCACAACTAGGATTAATAATCCGTCAACATTTTATAACCATTATAACCTATTTTAAGTGCAGATCTGGTCGCTTTAAAGAGGAACAAACATACACAAGGCAGGAAAGGTCACTGACTCGTTTAGTAATTATCATGCACTCGTAAGAACAATGGCAAGATTGTTTTTATTATTATTTATGAACTATCCATTTCAGTTTATTCATTAACACATCTATGCATATTTTTGATAAATTGATCGCATTATGCAAATGCACTCTTTCGAATTTGTGAAAAAAAAAAAAAAAAAAAAACTGTGCTTCTTAAAGAGTATATGTATTAAATTATATTTTAAAACTGAGAAAAAATCTCCTGAAAAGTATTACAATAATTGTTGCAAATAAAATATTATTATTTTCATAAGAATTAATCCTTTCATCTTTCTTTACTTCCCCAGCTATACAGAGTATACGGGAAGTTATGTAATCGGTCAGAAATTCCATGTTGAGTATTAATCAGAATTTCATATTTGCCAATTCCTAATTTCAAAAATGAAAAAAAAAAAGTTACGATAACTCCAATTAGAAAGGGTGCAAAAAGCTCAAACTCACAAACCTCAATAACTGCCAATGTAATGAATGTATCGATATACAATTTTATATTTACATTCAAAACTTCATAAGGACGGCACCCATTAATTTTCAACAAAATGGGCCGAAGGGAAAAGGAGATCAGAAGAGGGGGATCTAATCAAAAACTCTAATAATTGCCGATGTAATGAATGTCTCGAAACAAAATTTAGTACGAGTATGAGGATTCAGAATCCACTATGAAAAAAAAAATGATTTTTTAGCCCAAACGGTCGTCGGTTTTGGAGGGAGAGCGAAAAAATAATTGATTAATTGGAACTGGGAAAGTATTTGGCCACTTTTTTTTTTCAAGATGATATTCCTTTAGGAAAGATACATTTTAAACAAGCTAATAATCTTCCTTAATACTTACACCTAGGTCTTAATTTGTCAGTTTTTTTTTTAAATGAAAGCAACATGAAATATTGATCAGTACAATTTTTCAGAACCCCGGATCTCGCCGTAAAAATGTTAACAAGGTACTAAAACTACTGAAACAAATACAGAAAAATTATCGTTATTATGTAACGTAATAGTCATATGAATAATTTATGAAGGATAATAGTCCAATTTGAAATCAAGACCTTATTTCAGCACAAGTTTATCTGTGTAACTTTTGTTTTGTAACGTCAGTCAATTTATTTTTAATTCATTAATTTATTAATCTTGCCCATTATATTTTTATTTTATTTGTTTGTACATTCAGGGCCGGCCCTACCATAGGGCGAACGGAGCGGCCTTGGGGGCGCCTCAGTGGTAAAGAAAAATGAAGGAAAAATATATTTTTTTTGCTTTTCGGTATTGTGAATGACCTAATCAGTTGAGACGCGCACGGGTCGAGTGCGCGGGCGGGGCACCACCGGTATAGGTACAGTGAAGAGTACAGTGCCAACGAGCATGGCTGTTTTCAATCGACAAATTAGACAGACTTGAGATGTTGTCGAGATCTTCCAAGTTCCTTGCTTGCACGCACAACTGGTATATATTAGGGGCAAGCAAGGGGAGCACCATAATTGGATCTCGCTCCATCCTAAAACTTGTCTCGGGCCGGCACTGTGTACATTTTTAATATATTTTTGTAAGATAGTAAGTTGTGGTAAATTTAATTCCAATTTCATCAAAGGCCCCCATGCATCGCGCATGATTCCTGAAAGCAGCCCTAGTAATCATCTGAGACATTTATAATTTTTCCGTAAGAGTATACAAATAATTGAAAACTCGTAAAAAATTTTTCTTTTTTTGGGAAATGGTAAATTAAAAAAGTGGAGTGATTACTAGAGAAGTGCCGAAGCCCTTAGTTCATTTTATCTGAGAGGTAAAATAAACTTAAGGACGCCGTCCTTCGGATGGGACGCGATGGTCCCGAGCCTGTACGATGTCAGGTACTCGTTAAAGAACTATATTCATCATAGCTACATTTCTCCAATTTATTTTTTTGTTTTTTTAAAACTTAGTTATCACAAACGTTTCGGGAAGCACACCCCATCATCAGTATCCATAATTCACTTGTTCTTTATGTCAACAACCTTTTCTCTTCAATCAAAATATTCTTCCTATAGAACAAATTAATTGAGTCAACCTTTAAGTACATCCAAACACCAAGCCAAAACAGTTTTGAGTTTGGACGTAGAGTCGACTTAATAAATATCTTCTAAAGGAAGATTATTTCGATAGACGAGAAAAGGATGTTGACATACAGAACGCATGAACTACCTTGGAGCCAGAGCGGACCAACCCACAATTTTTCGGAAAATGAGTTATTACTATCCTGATGTTGGCATAGGTTCCCTTTTTTCAAAACCAGTGTGGATCATTTAGTTTCTTCACTTCAGTGATAGATAGCAGCACTTTAAGTTTAGTCCACAAGTATTTTGTGCATATATTTTCAAAGTCACAATGGATCATACGGCCTTCAAAAACTTTATAGAACACAAAAAGGGATCACTCATCCAATACTATTCTAAAATTTCAAATATAAATAAATATTTGGGGCCCATTTATGGAGATAAACAAAATGTTTTCAATTGCCATTTTCTTCCTGTTCAGTTTCAACCAGTTGGTCCGCTCAGGCTCCAAACTCCTCATATATACTGAATATTGTGTTTTAAAAAAACAGAAAATAAATGGAAGAAATGAAGCTGTAATATATAATATATAATTATACAACAGAATATTATAATTATTATAATTATACAACAGAATTAACAATTTTTTTTATACATATTATGTATAAAAACAAAATTGTTAATTCTGTTGTATAATTTGAGGTGAGGGCGCCGGTAGCTCAGTGGTATGCGTGCTTGACTTCTGAGCTCAAGAACGTGGGTTCGTAACCCGACCGAGGCCCTTAGTTTATTTTATCTGGGAAGTAAAATAGACTCAAGCACGCCGTCCTTCGGATGGGACGTTAAGCGATGGTCCCGAGCCTGTACGATGTCAGGTACTCGTTAAAGACCCCTGCCCAAGGTGAATAAACATTTAGGGTATTTAGGCAAAATTTAAGAGTCCCATAGTAGAGTTGGGCAGAGTGACGAAAGAGCGCTCTGGTAGTAGGCGATATGACCTCGTAGTTGAAGCCCGGGCATGAGTCATTAAACCTAACCTATCCTTGTGTACTCCCAATCCGGGCAGAAAGGACTAGCGTCTACAGGTTTCTTCCAGGGAGAAAAATGCGAAAGCATTCTCTAAAAGCACTAAAATGGTAACGAATAAGGTTTAGAAAATTAGATATTCTAATGTTGCAGGGTTTTTGTTAAAAATTGCAAGCCTCATTATATACTATAATGAGTGATAACTAGCTGCGGTACACAGCGTGCATCGGGAGAATCACTATAGATGGCACATGAAGATTTGTCAAAATGTGTCACATATCCTGAGACCACTAAAATACCTGGGTAGTCACTAACCTACCAAAATGTTGAAAACTCCTACAGAATTTCTGACCCATTACATACCTTTCCCTATACTTCGTACAGCTGGGAAATAAAAAAATCCTCCGACTTTATACATATAATAGTTTATATGTCAATATAATACGATACATACTTCTGTTCTTGTGTAGGATGAATCCAAATGCCGAGCTGTTTCAGATCATCATCTGTTAAATTAGGAAATGTTGTCTGGTTAGCTTCTATGAGGTCTTCTTGTCTTTTGTCTTGTGAATCAATCTGTAAAAAAAATAAAAATAGAAAAAGACCTAATTGGACTCTAATATCATATTATTCCTTAAAAAAAAACATAAATTAAGGCGTAGTCAAGGTCCACGCCGTAGATTTTCCGTCAAAATGTCGGGATAAAATCATAACAAGTGTTTCGTATTAATATTTCATTTTCTTTTTGATGCTGCCGTAGCTCTTGCATTTGCTCGGCACTAGACTTTTTCGGTTTTTTACATTTTATTTATGCAAGCTTTCCTCTGATTTGCGTTTCTACAATTCTGCGCATATTTACGATTCATATGAGATATATTTAATTTTTTTGCAATTTTCAATTTAATACCGATTTTTACATATGTTTCGGCGAATATTTTTATTGTTTCACTTTGAGTTCTAGTAGTGCTCCTCAAGCTCATTACAATGACACCCGAATCAACGTCCTATCCAAACGCGTTATCACGCTACACTAATTTCTAATTTTACACTTGAACGCTAATTCGCAACAATTATCCACGCCCACACTAGGCTGATAACGCCACAGGCAAAACAAACACTGCAAAACAAACACGTACAGACATGCTCTATCCATTGTGACCTCAACCGTTATTATCGCATTATTAGTCTCGTAGTTATTAGCGATTGAAATCTGACGGTATTTTGTAACACAAGAAAGTTTGACCGGCTATCACTGTGCTTAACGAGCGAATAGATGTTTTCACGTCAAAATTATAAATATATATATATATAATACGTGGAGTCTGTAAGGTGAAATGTCATCCTTGAGCTAGGTCAGGAGGAAGAGGATTGGGGGCAGAGAGCGGAGAGGTTGGCATTTTACAGTTTGATCCAAAAACATGTGACCCTTCATGCAATGTTTTGCAAGGGATTAGTACATTTTCTTACCTCGCCATCTGTGAATTCATTTCACAAAAACCTCCATTATCTATTTCAATCAATGAATAATTTATTTTCTGACTTGAGAAATTGTTTTCTAAGCTAACTTTAATTACTTAATGTTTGACTTGACTTTAAAATGCACTACTTACCATGTTAGGAACTGGATATAGCACCTCACTGGAAAAAAAAAAAAAAGTAAAAGTTAATAAACTGAAATATGTGTTGGTGACATTAAACCATAAACCTAAATTCAATAATATACTCAGTATAATATTGCAATTCTAGCAGTAAGAATAAACGCATATATTTCTATAATTCGCATAAAACTTCAGAAGCGAAGAAGCCTGGTAACCCGCAGAAACCGCCTTTCTCATAAATTTGTTGAATATTTTATAAAAAAAAGGATTTTGTTGATTATTGTCCGTAAATGCAGTTTTATTTTAATATGAAGATGGCTGATGTAGTGAGAAGTGATTATTTCACAGGTTGTCAAATGAAATGTAGTATGACCTCTCACAGACTTTTATTAGAAGTAGCTAGCCGACTTTCGAGGTTTCCCTCATCATCATTCAGTCTACAAAAGAAACCATCCTTAATCTAATATAAAGGCAACAAAGATAAACATATTAAATTGTAGAAAGTTAAAAAAATTAACCATACCTGATAAAAAATTTAAAAAAATTGCCTGCCTTGTGATTCACCGACACATTTTTTAAATTTGTATTACTTTTTTTTATGTTTACTATGTACAGAGGATTACGATACCATTTCTTCTGATGATAACTGTACGATATACTCGTAGTATAAACTGAGTGCGCCGGTAGCTCAGTGGTATGCGTGCTTTCTTACTGAACTCTAGATCGCGAGTTCGAAATCCGGCCGAGGCCCTTAGGTTTTTTATCTGGAAGGTGAAAAAACCATGATCCCACCATCCTTCGGATGGGATGGGACATTAAGCGATGGTCCCGAGCCTGTACTATGTCAGATACTCATTAAAGACCCCTCCCTACCTTAGAGGTGAATACAAATTTATGGAAGGCAAAATTTAGGACTCCCATAATAGAGTCGGGCTCTTGTCCACCAGAGCGACGAAAGAGAGTTCTGGTAGTAGGTAATATGACCTCGAAGTTAAAGCCATATAATACGACTATAATAACTATAGTACGATCACTTTATTGTAACAATGATAATGATATATTATAATCCAAATGTGTCTCACCATTGGGTAACTTTCCCCCTCTAGACATTACGACAACCGTTTTCCACGGCGTTAATACATCTCCTTACTGTATATTTAACAATACAGCTATAATATTCTTCACCCCTGCCTCAATAAAGTATTTCATATATACATAATTATTGAACAACCTAAAAATGATGTGATTAATTAAAATATATAATGGCTAGTTATCTAAAGAAATAGGTAGACATTTAATTGTTTGTCTCAGTTTTCTCGATATGTCTAATTGATCAAATTACATAACTGTCTGGCCTCGTTCTACATTCTATTATTCGCCATACTGTGAACTGCTAATATGGAATGGCGATATAGTAATGCCACTTGCGAGAGGCAACTTTCCTTCACATTTCATTAAAGTTAGAAAGTGTCTTTCACTTTCAATGTGTTTCAATCAACACCCAAAACTCCTCAGGTTTCTGTAAGCAAAATTTGGAACCCCTCAATGAACCCAGCCTATTCGAAATGTTTTTCTTGTTGATCGAAAAAGAAATAATCCTCATAAAAATACGTGTTTCTATTCATCAATATATTTAGTTATTTACTATTTTATTTATCGTTACTTCTTTACTTATTCGTAAAAACATATATTATTACTATTTTCCTCCCTCTTTTTTGAATGTACTTCACTCTTTATGACTTGAGGAAGGGGCGAGTAATAGCACCGAAATATCATTCTGAAAGATTTATCTTAAAAATAAAACTATAAAATATGTTCAATTAATAAACTCAAAAAACCTAATAACTGCCTATGCATTGCATGTATCGACCAAAAACTTTACATGTGAATCCAGGATTCAATAAAGACGCAACCTTTGATTTTATGCGAAATCGGCCAAGAGAAAGAGATCAGAGGAGGGGACCTCAAACCTAAAAGCCTAAGTACTACCTATGCAATGTATATGTTACTGTTAATTTGATAAATTTGGTTATTATACATAATAACTGGTTATTATGCATAATAACCACCGTTCTTGGTTAATATGACAAATTATTCACAGTTTCTTAATATTTATTATATTAACCAGTTATTATACATAATATAAAACTCACCTTGTTAATATGATAAATTTTGCTTTCACAAAAACCTGATTGCCTTCGAGTTTTGAACGACGGGAGGGGCAGATATATCGTTCCGCCGGCCGTAGGCCGGCACACCTTCCCCCTGAATTTGGTACCATCTATTGTGATTTATTTGTTTCAGATTTTTGATGTCTTACAATTTGGATAAATTGACAAGAGCGCATCAAAGGGTTATTGCAACTGAACTCATCCAGGAATTTAAGCTATATTATTTGGAGACAAATAAATCACAATAGATGGTACCAAATTCAGGGGGAAGGTGTGCCGGCCTACGGCCGGCGGAACGATATATCTGCCCCTCCCGTCGTTCAAAACTCGGAGGCAATCAGGTTTTTGTGAAAGCAAAATTTATCATATCAACAAGGTGAGTTTTATATTATGTATAATAACTGGTTAATATGATAAATATTAAGAAATTGTGAATAATTTGTCATATTAACCAAGAACGGTGGATATTATACATAATAACCAGTTATTATACATAATAACCAGTTATTATACATAATAACCAGTTATTATGTATAATAACCAAATTTATCAAATTAACAGTAACATATATCGACACAAAACTTTATATATGGATCCAGGGTCCAATATGAACTACAAGCTTCGATTTTTAGCGAAAACAGCCAAGGGAACGAGGAGATCTGGGGAGGTGACCTCAAACCTAAAACCCTAACGAATGCCGAAGTAATGAATATATCGATACGAAATTTAGTATGAAAAGTAGTATGAAGCTAAAACGAAAGATTGACGTTATAAGGGAAAAATAAAAATTATTATGATTCGCTGACGACTTTTTTTTTTATTAACCTTACATTATTTTCACATTATGTAGACCAAAAAAACCAAACCTTGGCAGGTACTATCCTCCCATTCTCTGCTCGCATAAAACCAGGCCATTTTTTTCATAAAATACTGCACAGTTTCATAGAGATTGTGAAACGTTCCTTTCTAGGAGACAAGAGTTCAAGTTGGGCTGACAAAGTTGAGGTGCTAATATGTGGAAAGTTCCGGTAACTGACCTTTATCTTCCAGTGAGTAGGCAGGCGTCAGATGATCAGTAGGGCATGAAGCCTCTCAACACACACTACACATCTCATCTACCTCTACCTCTACCTGCCCATTATTACAGACTAACTTTAATAATAGATTTTCAAAGAGTTTCTATTGAAACAGTTACCTGGAAACATATCTCTGTTTCCTCCCACATGATTCTTGAGCCTGAACGAGCAGGTAAGGGGCAACAAATGGCTTCCTAAGAAAGCTACGTACATTCCCAACATGAATTAATAAATTAATTGTTTGCTCCCCTCCGAATCCAGTCCGACCTTTTGTTTTAATATTCAACAATTGACTTAGAACAACAATTGACAATTGACTTTTAGAATGGGGTTTTAAATACACATGAAATTTGGTGTCGTTACATTCATTCTATCGTTATTAGAGTTTTTATGTTAAGCCTTCCCCTAATCCCCCTCCTGTTTCGTCGATTTGGCTGAAAAACAATAGGTGTCGTCGTTAGAGGGTTCTGGATTTACATATAACATTTGAAGAGCAAAGAACCAGGTTTGTCACCAGATGTTGAAATTGAGAAAACTGAAATTTAATGTTTGAAAGTCTGTATCTATCAATTCCCCGCACGTCATATTTCAGCTTCCATTTTCGTTGTGACAAACCGTCTTTTTGAAGCCCATAACGATGGTGAATCGTGAAATATGTTTAATATACTATACTGTAGTGGCGATATCTCACATTCGAGAAAAAAGTGACAAACCTGGTTTTTTCCCCGTGCTCTTCATTTCATATCGATACATTCATTCTATCGGGAGTTATCATGTTCACAGACTCACATACACAGATATATATTTTTTTTCATATTTGGAATCTAGAGGTCTGAAAACATGAAACTAAGCACCCAATTTTTAACCGATTACATAACTTCCGCTATACCTCGTATATCTGAAGAAGTAAAAAAAAAAAAAATCATCAGTGCAATATTTATTTATTATGATTATTATCAAGGTCTAAAATGTTCTGATGATATTTTTTGGGCGTAGTTAGTTTTTCTTTCTGGAGGGGATTCAGCTCTGTTCAATAGGCCCTTACGCCTAGCCCTGGAGGAAGAGATGCGCAGACAGAGTGCGCTGCAAGGACATCGTCCAGACTTGGATAGTGGAAAAATGGCAACAACGTTGGTCACGATGCTCGGATCGCCGAACGTCGTACGCATACTTCCCGGACGTCCGGGTAAGCCTTGACTCAACATGGGTACAGCCAAATCACTGTCAGGTCATGGTGATTTTAACTCCAAGCTGTTTTTCTTTCACAGGAAGAACACCCCGAACTGTTCGTGCGGCGATATCGAGACTGGAGATTGGGAATGTATCGTATTTGGGACTGGTTATACGGCTGATGGTGACGGAAACAGACTACCCGATGTTCTGCCGATTCGTCGGCTCCTCCTGGCGGGAGCAGAAGCAGGCTTTGTAAGATGGGCTGGGGACGATCGGCGCAATTGTTCCACCGATGGTGAATTCCAGTCTCTCAGTAACCCCTTGATCCCTGAGCTATTCTCACGTTTGACTGGGTGATAAAAAACCTCCTTTAAAACCTAACAAAAAATCTCTGTCTAATACCCAAGTTTAAACTGCTAAGCGCAATTGGATCAAAAGCAAACCAGAAACTTTCTTCATGGACAGGAAAAAATGGATATAGCGTTCGAAAAAATGTGTCATATTAAATGGTGATTGATCATGTACAAAAAACAACATATAAGTTTGATGTAAAATTAATTTAAATTATTTACTTACTAAACCGGTTTAATTTTTCTTCTAGTGCCAAACATATGTTACAGGATTGCCGACCTGACTTATCAGTCAATCCACATGTCTGTTACTTGATACTTTCACTCCTTTTCTCTATTTGTCAAATACTTTGAAGCTTCCTCAAGAGGAAGCATAAGACTTAGAAATTACACGGGATACATCAGAAAAGTGTGGGAGATTAGGCCGTTGTCTTGTACATTTACCCTGAAGTGAGAGGGTTAATGATTGTAAGCTAAATTCATGTCACCATTTATAGAATGAATATATCAACCATAGTATGAATATATCGAAAATGAATAGGTGTCGTCATCATGGGATTCTAGATACATAAAATTTCTTGTCGATAAATTCATTCTATTGGGAGTTACCGTATTCCTGAAAATGAATAGGGATCGTCCTTATTGGGTTTTGGGTTTAAATTTCGTGTCGATATATTCATTATTTCGGCAGTTATTGGTGTTGTGGTGATTATTGATTTTTAGCCAAATCAGTAAAAGGAAGGGGAGATTAGGGGGGAGGCTTAACACAATAACTCGAATTACTACCATTGTAATGAATGTAACACACCAAATTTTATAGGTTAGGTTAGGTTTTATGACTCATGCCCGGGCTTTAACTACGAGGTCATATCGCCTACTACCAGAGCGCTCTTTCGTCACTCTGGTGGATATGAGCCCGAATCAACTGTGGAAGTCCTATATTTCGCCTAACCTAAATTTTTATTCACCTAGGATAGGGGTCTTTAACGAGTAACTGACATCGTACAGGTTCGGGACCATCGCTTAACGTCACATCCGAAGGACGGCGCGCTTAAGTTTATTTTACCTCCCAGAAAAAATAAACTAAGGGCCTCGGTCGAGTTTCGAACCAACGATCTTGAGCTCAGAAAGCAAGCACGCATACCACTGAGCTACCGGCGCCCTCCCAAATTTTATATATAAATTAATTAAAAAAATTAACACCCATAAGAACGACTATTAACTTTCCACGAAATATGCCGAAGGAAAGGGGGATTCTAATAACTGCCGATGAAATGAATGTATGGACACAAAATTTAGTATGTGAATTCAGAAACACCTACGTAGGTCAACTATTGATTCTGGGGATGTATATTGCCCGCGATTCACCGATGACATTTTTTAATATAGTTGATGGTGCGTGGCGTCCTCCAGAGCTATCGCCTGCAGGAAGCTCCCCCACTTCCCTCCACCAGATCCGGTTCTCTTCTCGACCGTATGATAAGAAGAACAATTATAACGATTTTTTATATGTGGGCTTATTGAATTTACGCCTGATTATCATATAATTTGAATTATTAATTAAATATCATGAATTGTTCTGGATCGATCATTATCCATTATACGATACTTATTCATAGTTAATTATGAGAGAAATTCGACATTGAGTTTTAACCTTGAATTTTTCAACTCCTGATTCCAAAAATTAAAAAAGAAATTTCTTTGTGTCTGGGAACACGATAACACCCGATGAAATAAATATACCGACAGAAAATTATGTATGTGTATCCAGAACGCCTAAAAGGACAACACCTATTGGTTTTCATTCAAATCAGCCAAAGGGAGAGGGGATTAGGGCGGGTGCTTAACACAAAAGCTCTAATAACTTCCGGTGTAATGAATGTACGTTCACAAAATTTAGAAGAGAATTCTTCAAAATTTAGTAGAGAACTGCGATACAGTTAAGATGTTATGATTGTTTATTGATTTCTTCATTAGTACAAAGTAATTTCCTGTTTAGTTGTTGACATATAATTATCATATCGCTAAACAATTTAAATGCAACTAACCTTCGAGAAGCTTTAACTAATTGCAGTTAATCTAATTACTTCCTCAGCTAACGAAGTTATGTAATCCGTCACAAATTTGATATTGAGTTTTCTCCGGAGTTTCATGTTTTCCGACCCCCTAATATCCCCCAAAAAATGTCTATCTATATAATATATATATAAAAATGTCTGTGAACACGATATTACCAATAATTTAGTGTATTGACACGAACTTTAAAAAAAAACCTGATATTTTGGTTCTAGCTTCCTTGGCTCTATTTGAGGGCTCTTTAAATAATATGAATGTATAAAAAAAAAAAAATAATAATAATAAAGCTATTTTTAAGAGTACACGCATGTAACAGATCCAACATATTTTAATATTTACAGATCATTTTTGGCAAAATATAAGTCATATCAATTTTCGATAAAAGTCTTAAATTTAAAATTAAATTTTGTATTGTTAGGGCCAAAGCCCAAAAGTCTGGCTGAATGACTTGGCCAATAAAATAAAATAAATACATTTCTCTCTTGGTTGGTTATTATGACTCATGCCCGGGCTTTAACTACAAGGTCATATCTCCTACTACCAGAGCACTCTTTCGTCACTCTGGTGTACATGTACTGTGGGAGTCGTAAATTTTGCCTACTCTAAACTTTTATTCACCTAGGGTAGGGTAGGGGTCATTAACGAGTACACCTGACATCGTACAGGCTCGGGACCATCGCATTTCATCCGAAGGACGGCGTGCTTAAGTTTATTTTACCTCCCAGATAAAATAAACTAAGGGCCTCGACCGGATTTCGAACCCACGAAATTTCCCTCTTATTTGACCATACAACATGATGGACATGAGTCCGATCTATAGTGGGAGTCATAAATTTAGCCTAAATAAGTTTATTTAAGGAGGGTAGGGATCTTTTGAAGAGCATCTAACAACATCGCGAAGGCTCGAGACCATCGATTAACATCCCATACAAAGGACGGCATGCTCAAAATGTATTATTGACAATGTGGAAATATGGAGGTCAAATAGGAAGTATCCAAGCTGCTAGGTTGTGAAGTAACATTCTGCAATGGGACAAGATCAAGAATGTCAGGGAGGTGCGGTTGTAAAAACTGTATCTAGAAAAATAAAATATAGAAATCATATGGTTACATTGTTCATAAAACCATGAAGACTAGAACTCTAATCTAGATCAAATCATAGAATGAATGCAGATCCTTGAATCATTTTAAATGGTATCATCAAAATGTATACAACGTTGCGACTAGTTAGAAAACTTGTTGGGCTAAAAATCATGAATTATCATACTAAATCGTTTCGATACATTCATTCTGTCAGAAGTTATCGAGTTCAATCAAAGGCACATAGACAGGTAGGAAAATATCTATATGTTTCATTATAGAAGCTATACCCAACAGTTGTATCTTTATAATATTAATAAAAGACAAAATTAAATAATTTACTATTATAGTTAGTTTTAGTGATTCATGTCCGGGCTTTAAGTTCGAGGTCATTTCGCCTACTACCAGGGCGCTCTTTTGTCACTCTGGTGGACCTCAGTCCAACTCTACTATGGGAGTCCTAAATTTTGCCTAGGTACCCTAAATTTTTATTCACCTAGAGTAGGGGTCTTAAACGATTACCTGACATCGTACAGGCTCGGGACCATCGCTTAACGTCCCATACGAAGGACGGAGTACTCAAGGTTTTTTTTATCTCCCAGATAAAAAATCTAAGGGCCTCAGCCGGGCTTCGAACCCCGAACTTGAGCTCAGTAAGGAATCACGCATATCACTGAGCTACCGGCGCCCTCAAAAATAGTATTTTTTACTATTATATATTATTTTTTACTATTATCATTCAAAGAGAAATGTTTTTTTTTTTGATATGCTATGAGAGATTTTTTTGTTCATGTTTTTAATATGGAAATACAACTCAGCCGAAGCCCTTACGGGCCCCTAACGAGGGCGCCGGTAGCTCAGTGATATGCGTGTTTGACTTCTGAGCTCAAGAACGTGGGTTCGAAACCCGATCGAGGCCCTTAGTTTATTTTATCTGGGAGGTAAAATGAACTTAAAGCACGCCGTCCTTCGGATGGGACGTTAATCGATGGTCCCGAGCCTGTACGATGTCAGGTACTCGTTAAAGACCCCTATCCTAGGTGAATAAAAATTTAGGGTAGGCAAAATTTAGGACTCCCACAGTAGAGTCGGGCTCATGTCCACCAGAGTGACGAAAGAGCGCTTTGGTAGTAGGCGATATGACCTCGTAGTTAAAGCCCGGGCATGAGTCATAAAACCTAACTTTATAACAGTAACAGTCCTTAAGTCAAAAAAATTTAATTTTAACAACTGGATAACTCTCTCCCAGGACCATGGATGTTGTGTAAATAGCCAATAACTCTGGTATTGTGTCATGGTTGTCCATAAGAAAAAAAATAAAAATCTTTTTTGTTTCCTCGCATAGGATATAGGAAGCTCTGGGATCGTTTCCGGGAGACAAAAATGTTTTGGTCTTACATCCCAAAATTTCCTTCACAAATGTTTCTGGTCAGAACAAAGACAGAAACATGATTCCATGTATGTCTACCAGTCCCCAAAATCTTTGACATATGACTCAAATACCACTGAACGGATTTTTATGAAACTTGATATATGAAAACGTTTTCGTATATAGATGGTCCCATTTAACATGATCAAAGTCGGGTATCAGCAACAACTACATATTTTTTGTCGAAAGGGTACATTTTAACAGAAAATGTGTATTGACAAAAAAGTTTTCTCCTGACAAAATAGAGATACTGGTATCTAAACTATTTTCATAACTCAAACCCTCAAGGCTCGAACATCAATTAAAGGCAGGTTAACATGTGAGGAAGCTTTGTGTAATTATTCGGGAGATGTTGAAACATAGTTATATAATTAACTAAACTCTAATTACTTCCCCAACTATATGAATTATAGACACGACATTTTATATGTGTACCCAGAACCCCATAAGAACAACACCTTTTGATTTTCAATCAATTCTGCCAATGGGAAGGAGGCTATTAGAGGGGGGAGGTGGGTTCAACTCAAAATTCCCAATAACTGCCGTTGTAATGAATGTACTGATATGAAATTTTATAAGTAAATTCAAAACTTTGTTAATTTTCAACGGAAATCGGTCGAAAGGGAAAGCATGGATTAGAGGGGATCAACTCAAAAATCCTAAGAACTGCAAATGTAGCGATATATCGGCACACAATTTAGCATAAGGATTCAGTAGCCCTTAAGTAAGTCAACGATTTTTAGCACAAGGGAGCGATTAATTTTGGAGGAAGAGCAAAATCTAGTTGATTAATTCATGCTGATGAAGCACATTGCCAGTGAATTTGGAAAATGTTAATGTTAATATTGTAAATATAATGATCACTGGCTCAATTGTACAGAGGTGATCCTTTTAAACAATAATTAATTATTATTATTATTATTAACATATTATCAATAAAATAAAGTTAAAATTACAACAGTATAAAGAATTATGTAACATATTTACATATCAGCATTATTTTATCTAATGTTAGTCATGATTAATGTTTCATGTAGATATGTTTTATTCTTTTTTCATTGAACACCAATCAATTAACATTCTACCTGTTTTATTCTATACTTCAAACGGAGGCTAAATTGAAGATAAAACAAAGTTAATTTTGAAAATTAGTGATGAAATACATTTATAGTATGGAAGAACATTCGAGAGAAAAAAATGAACAGCATGGATAAATTGACTACAAAAAATCAATAGTGGACTTACAGAGAGACTTCTGAATCCTCATATTAGATTTCGTGTCGATACATAATCGGGAGTTTGGCAGTACCAATTTCACTGAAAATTAATGCTTACATATACAATTCCATGCCAATACATTCATTACATCGGCAGTCATTAGAGTTTTTGTGCCCCGCCTAATTCCCCCCTCCCTTTGGCCGATTTGGCTGAAGATCAATAAGTGTCGTCCTTATGGGAGTTCTGGATACTTATGTAACATTTCATGTCGAAAATTCAATCCGGATGTTTGTATATAACCGCTTTATCAGGGTCACAGACATGTATACTGATGCACAGGACATTTGACTCAGAGGGACGGAAAATATGAATTCTAATGAAAACTCAACGTAGAATTTCTAATCGATTACATAACTTCCCCTATACTTTGTATAACTGAGGAAGTAAAAATGAGGACTCTTCCTTTTATACCTATGTACCTAGAGGGCGGTAGCTCAGTGGTATGCGTGCTTGCCTTCTGAGCTCAAGATCGTGGGTTCGAAACCCGACCGAGGCCTTTTAGTTTATTTTATTTGGGAGGTAAAATAAACTTAAGCACGCCGTCCTTCGGATGGGACGTTAAGCGATGGTTCCGAGGCTGTACGATGTCAGGTACTCGTTAAAGACCCCTCCCTATCCTAGGTGAATAAAAATTTAGGGTAGGCATAATTTAGGACTCCCACATTAGAGTCGGGCTCATGTCCAGCAGAGTGACGAAAGAGCGCTCTGGTAGTAGGCGATATGACTTCGTAGTTAAAGCCCGGGCATGAGTCATAAAACCTAACCTTACCTAACCTATGTACCTATACATTTTTTATTTTTTAAGTATGCAATTTAAAATTACCTTTTTATGAATAAGGAGTTATTACTCATGCCAAAACTGCCAGAGAGCTCTTTCGTCACTCTGGTGGACATGAGCCCGACTCTACCGTGTGAGTCCTACGTTATGCCTACCTAGATTATATTCACCAAGAACCTGACATCGCACAGGCTCGGAAACATCCGAGGGACTCCAGGTTTTTTCAGCGATCTTGAACTAAGTAGGCTAGCACGCTACCTCTGAGCTACCGGCGCTCTCTGTTCTTCTTGTACAGTAGACTCTCCCTTATCCGGCGTTCTGTTAACCGGCACGCTCCCTTATCTGGCGCTCGCAAAATAATATCAAATTTGTTAAACTAAAATTAATATTCAATTATTAGATTATCAATTCTGTGGTGTTGGAGTAAAGGGGTATATGTCAGTTTTTCTGTTTTCACAGAACTCCCATGTTTCTCAGTTGTCCCCCTTTTCACTTCCTTTTTTTTCAATGATGTCATAAGATTCTGACTTATTTCTCTTTACCCCAACATAGAGATCACCTATCTAAAGCAAGTTATGACTTGCTTTAGATAGGTGTTACCCATTTTCACAAAAAATTGTCATATACCCCTTTACCCAAACAGCACAGAATTATATGAGTCACCTGTATTTACGAGCACATAATAATTCCGTAACTCACGAACCTTTTATGTATTTTTATTGTACATACATATGTACATTGTATTTATAATGAAGGGAACGCCGATTTTTAACAAATAATATTTTTAGAATTTTAGATTTTATTTTTAAAAATGTATGTAATTAAACGCAGATTCCAAAATATCTTTTTAATGCTTGGATAAATATATGTATGTAAGTATGTTCAGTATGTACATATTTGTCAATTTAATAAATGTTATCAACAAAATACATACCTACGTGTTTTATTCCTTAGCTCACCTAAAAACACTTTTTTTATGCTTTAATTGATATATTTTTTCTCATTAATTGATGATTTCCGTTATTCAGCGTTTTGTGTTATTCGGCGTTTTGTGTTATCCGGCGTCACGTCGGTCCCGGCAACGCCGGATAAGGGAGAGTCTACTGTATGTTATTCAAAGATTTGTTCCCAAAAATAGCTTTGACTAAATAGGTCGTTTTTGTCACACTTTCACCTTTAATTTGTGCCCTTTCATATATATCACCACAGGGGCCCCTTACCGGGTTTATTTACAAACATATGGAGAAAAGTTTTATTTACGAAATAAAATTCTCCCCGAGGGATTCGAACCCTCATCCATGTTGAATTCTTGCAACCAAAGCCTTACGCTCTAGCCCACATGGCCAACATGTCTTTATTTTCACAAAAAGTTTACGCATGTTCTTTCGAAAAAAAAATAAGTTTGTTTTATTTATTTAAGACAAACCACACTAAAATAAATGATAATGCAAATCTCAAATGATTAGAAGAGTTATTGTGATTGGTCATATTTCTTCGCTGCATTCTAGTCTTATCATATCGTTTAAGATTTCGATTTCTTATGAATGATTAATGATTTATAAACGTTTGAACAGCTCATTCTTTTCTCTAAGCCCAGTAGTTTAACTGCTAAAAAATAATATAAAACATGATTTTATTATATATATATATATGTAGTAACTAATTTTCCAAAACAAAACGACAAGCTCTACATTCTAGCTAGACTCGAAGCATCGTTCTTCTGGTTGGTAGGTAATAACGCTATAATAAGTTCCCTGAAATGTTTAATAATCAAATTTAAAAAAAAAAACGTAAAATATAATAAAAGAAATACTATTTTCTTCTATCAACACGTCTGTTTTATACGGGAGTAGTGCCAGATCTGCAAGAAGCACGTTTAGCCGTATTCAACTATCTTCTGATCATGACGGTCCAAAAATGAAACCTGGGGTAATGTACTTCACTATTATATTTTTTAATTTAGTTTTTGATACATTTATGTACAATTTTTTCACATCAAAATACATTCATAAACATAATTCACAAGTCGATCTAATTTTTTTTTAATGATGCTACCTTATCCAAGCTAAATACAATTTTGTATGTATTATCTTCACCAAAAAAAGTAGATATAGCGCAGATAATATAAAAATTTCACAATTCAACCAATTTTTTATTTTAATAAAAAATTCATTGAATGAATCAACCAATTTAAAATTTGAAAAGTGTGTGTTAAATTTAAGATTTTTTCTACAGGAAAGTGGTGCTATCTCTTATCACAGAAACACACTAAAACTGCTTTGCCATTGTCCGACGCAGGTGGTGGCACCTCGAGCCGGCCCTCCAAGTAATGATATAATAGACTATTAGATAAGCTAGTACAAAATAGATAAGACACACTATCTCTAAATTAGCTCACTATCTTTGTGACATTGGGTTTGGGTTTTATTTCATAAGGCTATAAATCGTGCAAGATACAGAGCCTTCATCTCTATTGGTTAAACATTACACCAAAGTGACGAAAGAGCGCTCTGGAAGTCAATATGACTTCACGGTTAAAGCCCGGCCATGTCACAAAAAAATATGTGATTTGGTCATAACAGGTCTTTCTCCTTATCCCTTCGCAAATTCGTTTCATGCTGCATTACTGGGTGTATAAAAGTAATGTGTTGGCCTCAGCAGTTTTATTTGTTTCATTGTACAAAGTAATTCTGAGTGTGTCTTTCATAAATTCAGTAATGCCCATATGAAATGAACTTGAGAGTGGGGACGGAGAGTGATCTGTATAGAGGATTTGGTTTAACAAGATCCTTTTATGACATGATATATATATATCTTTTTCATATTTTTCAATTTAAAAAAAAACAATAATAAAAATATATTTTAAAATTCAATGTTATGAATTACAATTTAAACATTATTTAGAAATATTTCCTAAATAATTAATTGAACTTTCTTTGAGGTGCTATAACTTTGTTTGTATTGATTCTATCTCAAATCTGATGTTATTTTGTTGGAAATTTAATAATAATAATAATTTTTATTGTTCAAAGGGATCACCCCTATAAAATTGAGTCAGTGACCATTACTTTTACAATATTGACATTAACATTTCCAAAATTATATATTGGTCAGCTGGACAAAAATGACATACATAATTACAGGAACCTTTAACAAGCTAAATAAATAACATGAATAAATAAAGTATAAATAAAATAAGTACTATACTATGGAAGTTAATAATAAGTTATAATAAGTTAATAGTAATATACTATGGAAGTTAAATACATTATTCATTAACAATGAATGATCTTAGTTTCAGAGCGCTGATTATATAATGAAAAATGTTTGAGATATCATTCTTATTATGGGCTAGAAGTAATGTGTGAAAGCTGGATCGGTCTATACTGACACTCTGAGGCAGGAAGTAGCTTCTAATGGGGGAGTAGATCGGACAGGATATTAATAGGTGGTAAAAGTCTTCCAATTCGTTTTTGTTGCAGATCGTACACAATTCTTGGGGATTAAGGGTGTATACATTATTTTTGTAACTGATTTTTATATAGTACTTGCCAGATAGATGGAGTTGCGCCAGTGTTTTGAGATGTGAGAAAGGAGCGTTCAGGTTTAGGTATGGTTGGAGTTGATCTGGGTTGTAAATATTGGGATAAAAGGTGTTGAAACGGCAATCTAAAAGGTAATTTTTATCTTTATTCTTCAGATGATTCACAAATGCATCCGAAATTTAATAAGAACAATTTGTAGTAAGAATCTATTTTTTGATAGTATTAACGGTTTTTGCGTAAATCAAGCAAACGTCTAAAACTTGGGTTTCAAAACGACATTTCAGGACTATTTTCGGCATGTATGTCGCAAATGGGGTAGCCTTTCAATAAAAGTATCGTATTCCAGATAAAATGGTAACATTTTTAAAACTTTGAAGAAACTATGCATTAAGTTCTTAACTGATTTAAAAAATCTATAATTTATCGAAACCGGAAATATTTTGTCTTCTGCTTTTATGGTGATAGTTGCTGTTAGCAAACCATAAATTGAATAAAAATCTTAATTTCAAGGTCACTATTGATATGATTAAGTTACTTGTTCATGTCACCAAAATGAAATAAGTGATTTGCCACTAGATCTCAGCACTGGCTAGGATTTCACTTGTACAACTTTTTTCCTGAACAGAACTATCATTTTTGTAACCGAATAAGCCTTAACGAAAATTAAAAAAAAATGTCACTTGATTCTAATCCCGTCAATTATTTCTGCGTTAAAGCGATCACTAACACACAGACAGGCATAATCGCAAAAATCAGGTGAAAACTCGATCTCGGATTTTTCCACATGTACAATACTTTCTTGTATCTTTAGTATGTATTAAAAAAAATAAATATGAATATATAATGTTAAAAACTGTTACTACAATATTGGACGGGGCATAGCCAGATTATTTAATTTTTTTTCTTTGAAGAGAGGAAGATGATTCTGTGTACACAGTGATAAGCTTCAGACACAGATCAGCTGTCTGATAAGATTCAATGGGTATCTTATTTTGGCAAAAGGTGTCACGATAATACGGTAGTTAACGACCTTACCTTCCAAGCAAAGAGTCCACAGTTCGAATCCCGATCTAGCCAGTAAACTTATTGTTTATATTCTTGCCGGCTACCCATGGCCTGTCGCTAATAAACATGGCAGTTGATGCGACGTTAAGCCCAAAGCAAAAACAAAATTAAACTTCACACTACATTTCTGTTGCCTTCTTTTCCGTTTTCTGAGCCCTCTTATGTATTCTGCGGATATGTGTATAATAGCGCTTAATATATACACTATATTAACAGGTCGCAGCTGCACGGAAGGACTTTGGAAAATTTGAGTAATGCTTCCCAAATAAATAATAAGATAAAATATTAGCTCACTATAACAAAATGACTTTTTAAGAATTTATACACCGATTTCAACCAAAATTAATAGGTATATTAACCTCTTTTTCATTATTTAATATTGATAGTTCTCCAGAATTTACAAGCCACTTATTCTTTACTAACGTAATTTTTCTAAAAGAATTTATTCGAAAAAATATGTCGACCTTCCCGTCGGTCATTTTGGTGAAGCAGTACAAATACTGTTATCGTGTTTATGTTATTCTTTCGGATACGGAAGTCACAAAACTTTTGTAAGTTATTGATATTTTTTATGGCCTAATTATGTTTTTCCTACGTTTCATTTCGCTTTTTTTGTAAATAAGATTTGTGTGAGGTTTCAAAAAAAATTGAAACTTAAAAAGGTTCAAAAAATTGATGCAGGTAAATGTTGAAAAATACATACTTATCACATAATTGTTGAATTGGAGGATTCTGGGAAGAAAAACCGGGACAGAGAGAGATCAAATTCTGGAAGATTTTGTAGAGGGACTTTTTAATCCAGGCTAATGTAAAGAGATTACTGGAGAGGGGGGGGGGGGGATCCAAAATCCGAGTAGAACACAAACCACAAAACGAAGATACCAAGGACACAATATGTAGAAGGATGGCGTGACTACATTAGTCGGAACACCAAGACCAGCCAAGGTCTGGGGAAACCATCAATGGGATTTTCTGGACAATTAGAGGAAACTTTCCCCACTGGGAAGTATCATACATCTGTATAAATAAACCTGGAAGTCAGTCTTTCTGACCGGACATCTCGAAGAAACGGAGGAAAATATATTCATGAAATTTGCAGGGTATTTCGTTCTAGGGGCCCTGAGGCTTTTCCTTTGACATAGGTCTCCCTCCAGACATTTCTTAAGGAAAAAATGTACTATTATTTACTCAATTCCAATAGAACATCTCGGGATAGTTTACATGTATTTTTTTTCTCTCTCTCTCTATATATATATATATATATATATATATATATATATATATATATATATAATAACGCTGTACAAAGAGACAAAAAGGAATGATTTTGAGAAGGGGAGAGGGAGAGAGAATGATCTGTAAGCGTGATTGGTATAAGAAAATCCTGTAATGGCCAGGTTATTTATATTTTTCTTAATTTTTTCAAAAACTACTACAAAAAACATATTTTAAAGTTCGTTGCTATGAGTTACGAATTAAAAATTACTTAGATATATTCCTTATAGACATTTAGTTTACATTATTTGGGGCACTATAACTTTTGTCCTATTGATCCTACCTCAAAGTTGAGAGCTTTAAGAGATTATAAGTTTTATAAGAAACAATTTTTCTAAGAGTCAATTTTGCGATAGGACTAACCGTTTTCGGGTAAATCAAGGAAACGTATGTGTTTCAAAACTACATTTCTAGATGGTTTTCGGCATGTACGTATCTCGAAAACCGGACGACCTGTGAAAAATCATATTTAATATAAAATATATACTTTAGTATTCTCTACAACTATTACTCGAAATGATTTTTGATTAGGTCATAAACATAAGCTGTATCTTGTAAAATGTAGTCAGGTCAGGGAAAATGGTCTCAATTTTCGTTCGATTTCGACCAAAATCAAATAAGACCTAAGATAGAACATGTGTACTCTTGATTCCAAATTTCAAGTTCATAGCTACAATCGTTTTTGCTGTAGAAAGCTCACAACTTTTCAATCACACACAGACAGAAAATGGTCAAAACGTATTCAGGGGACCTCGAAACATGAAAATAAGTTGATACTTCGATCTCGGATTTTCGCACGATTACAGTACTTCCTTATACTAAAGGTATAAGAAGGTAAGAAAAGAAGGCGCCGGTTTACTTTATCTGGGAGGTAAAAAAAAACTTAAGCACGCCGTCCTTCGGATGGGACGTTAAGCGATGGTCCCGAACCTGTACGATGTCAGGTACTCGTTAATGATCCCTACCCTAGGTGAATAAAAATTTAGGGTAGGCAACATTTAGAACTCTCTTAGCAGAGTCAGGCTCACGTCCACCAGAGTGATAAAAGAGGACGCCGGTAGCTCAGTGATATGAGTTTATAGTTAGAGCCCGGCCATGAGTCATAATTACTAATTAACTGTAATAAAAATGGAAAGAACTTCTGCGAAATTATTTTTCCAAGATACAAACGAGTATATTTAGAATTGATATATTTTAATACAGTTGACTTATCAGAAATGTCTAAATTAGAGTGAGCTTCAAGCTTTCCTTCCCTTTAACGGTCATCTTTTGACCGAGTAAAATTATTGTAAATAATTATAAATTATTTATTATTATTTTTTTGCTATTTCTAACTTTTATATATTTCGCAGAATGTGAACTGAGGAAGGGGCGTAACAGTATACATTTATTTTTTAATATTTATTTATTTTATTTCTTACTATTTATGTTATTTTTATTCACATGTAAGTCTGACCGGAAGAGTTATTTAATAACTGTTTATGTATCTAATTTATAAGCTATCTTAATGTAATACATTTTTATGTAGTATCTATCCTATAACCATGTTATATGGTTCAACGGAAATGAATATTATTATTATTATTGAAGAAGGAAATGAATGGTCCCGATACGTCAAACTAATGGGCCTATTGATCTAGTTAAAAGTTGCGATGAACGTTTATGAAATCCAAGCAGTGTCTAATTTCTATTCCTAAAAAACAACAGTATTACGTAAATAAATAAATAAAACAAACTTATTTTTGAAATATTGTCTATTCCACTAAAGATATATATACATATATAACTACCGGTTTCGGCTTTATACCATCGTCAGGTCTAGTTATGAACTAAAAACGTTTCTCAACTTAGAAGTTATTAACAGTATTCCGTTCAACGTCTTCAAAATAATTTTAAAATGTACTT
Organism: Aradus depressus; assembly: GCA_963662175.1. Lineage (NCBI taxonomy): Eukaryota > Metazoa > Arthropoda > Insecta > Hemiptera > Aradidae > Aradus > Aradus depressus. Next base: position 79,084,736 of record OY759214.1, read on the forward strand.
AAATATAAATTATGGTTTACACTAAAGAAAATATTTAACTTTAAAAATAAATTTACTCAAATAAGAGAAAAATTAAGAAAATAATAATACGAAAAACTTCAAAACTCACCAACACACACAAAACAACTTCCCAACACAGAGGCCGCACTAACACTGGACTGCTATTCGCGTCTCGACACCCCCACCACTCAACACCCCACCATGTTCGATTTTTTGCATACATTTTTTATCTTTTTTTAAAATAGTTTTTTATTATTATTACCTACTTTTCTTCTCATTATCTGGACAGTGCGACCTTTAAATTTTTCCTCATCTTCATTAGTTTAAGTAATGTAACGCAAATGGATACATAATTATCGGCGGGTAGGCAACGCCCTAGGGAATCCCATGGACCTGGAAATTTTATTTAAAAAAGTAAATGAATACAAAATGATTCGACGGTGAATCACCGGCAATGTACTTCCCCAGAACGATTTAATTAATTAAGTTATCTTTCTCCCTCTAATCACCAATCGACCGTTTCGTCTAAAAATCAAAAGCTGACTTGCATAGGGGCTACTGAATCCTCATATTAATTTTTCAGTCGAAACAATCTTTACATCGCCAGTTATTAGGTTTTTGAGTTGATCCCCCCAAATCCTCTCTTTCAGTCGATTTGGCTGAAAATTTATGTGTTGTCCTTATGGGGTTACACATATACATTATGCTTCCCCCAGTACGAATTAATTCATTACATTTTCTCATTCCCTGTAAACCAACCACCCATTTAGGCTAAGAATCATATAATAGTTGACTTACATATAAGCTTCAAAATCCTCATAGGTAGGTACTAAATTTTGTGTCGATACATTCAGTGAATTTGCAGTTATTAGGGTTTTTGAGTTGAGCCCTCCTCTCCTTCGGCGGACGCCGATGAAAATTGATAGATGTCGTTCTTAAGTGATTTTGAATTTACTTATGAAATTTCGTGTCAATACATTCATTACAACGGCAGTTATTTGAGTTTTTGTGTTAAGCTCTCCCCCTTCCCTTTGGCTGATTTGACTGAAATCAAGAGATCAGAAAACATGAAATTTCGGTGAAAACTCAACACCGAATTTCTAACCGATTACATAATTTTCTCTATACTTTGTACCTATAGCTGAGAAAGTAAAATAAAATTTGGTCCAAAATCAAACAATGCACAATGAACTACACCAACCTGACTGGAATGTACAAACCCAAGGAATCGTCCAAGCCTTACATAATTTCGACATAACACCGAGAAATAAAAAAAAGTAAAACACTTGAGTCAACCTTGAAGTTAGATTATGTCCAAATCTCAGTTCTTAAATAAATATAAGATAACATTCCTTCCGAATATATTTTTGCAATCTGTATCGATATCAGGACGCAAATTTATAGAACGGATCAAAGAGCACACAACGGAAAAAATGGATGTCTACATTGGCTAAACACATTAACGATTTGGGTCAAACATTGGCGGAAGTACCTTCTAAGAGAGCTTGACTCTCTGGAACAGCTGGAAGTTAATAGAAGAATAATGAGAAATACAAGGTCATATCGCCTACTACCAGAGCGCTCTTTCATTGCTCTGGTAAACTTGAGCCGAACTCTACAATGGAAGTCCTAAATTTTGCATGCCAAGGTTTAGTTATCTATAGTAGGGTATTTATCGAGTAACTGACATCGCTTAATCTCCCATCGAGATGCTTATATGAGGAGTTTGGAGCCAGAGCGGACCAACCCACAATTTTTCGGAAAATGAGTTATTACCATCCTAATGTTGGCATAGGTTCCCTTTTTTCAAAACCAGTGTGGATCACTTAGTTTCTTCACATCAGTGATAGATAGCAGCACAAGTTTAGTCCACAATTATTTTGTGCATATATTTTCAAAGTCACAATGGATCATACGGCCTTCAAAAACTTTATAGAACACAAAAAGGGATCACTCATCCAATACCTACTATTCTAAAATTTCAAATATAAATAAATATTTGGGGCCCATTTATGGAGATAAACAAAATGTACTCAATTTTCAATTGCCATTTTCTTCCTGTTTAGTTTCAACCAGTTGGTCCGCTCTGGCTCCAAACTCCTCATATAGTCCATTATTTCGTTTATTTATTTTATATACTATGTACTTGGTCATGAACTAGCTACTCCTAGCATAGTTAGGTACGAGTACATACTTATAGCTCACGCCTGTACCCCTAGGTAGAGATGAAAGCTTGGTGTTGGGTACATGGCGTAATATTTTTGTGGAATCTAAGATCTCAAGAATTTTCAATAGGCTAAAGATAGTAACAATGGTAGTTACGTATCAAAGTATTTTATTTAATATAATTATAAACAAAAAGTTATAAGTCACCTACCGGTACTTATTTGTTAGAGAACATAATATTCTTACGAACAATATAATACAGAGAGGTATAGCCAGGATTTTATTATAATTGTAATGATCCAATTGTCAAGCGTATTTAATTCTCGGTGAAGATATCATTTGCGATGACGCTAAACTAAGTCCAGGGTCAGTCTCTAAGCTCTGCAGAAACAGTTTATTTTTGTTAGCGCCTGGCTGAAAAACTCGAAACATTGTATATAAGGAGATAATTTAAGTTATAACACAAATCACAATATTTTTCATTATTATCTTGCTCCTGATAAGTAGTTTTACTGCTTTATTGCATTACTTATAGCCTAAAATTTTGCCGAAGAACTAAGCTATCCGGTTTGGAGAAGAGTAACAAAAAAAACCAAAAAAAAAACCACTCATTTATAAGTAGTTGTGATACCATTTCTCTAGTTTATTTGAATTTTTTTTCTTTTTTTTATCTTATACTATAACGATTTTTTTTTTTCACATTTTTATTAATTTTAGAACTCTATTTTATATAATAATAAATATTTTCAGTTCGATTTTTCCGTTAGGACAGCATGACTTTTCTTCTCTATGGGGTTTTCCTTGGGGAAAGGGAGTAGCCTCAGGTAATCCCAGAATTGTATAAATATACCAACTTAGCAAACTTAAATGTTACTATTGAACTTTGTGCTTACCCTGGCTTAAGCCGAAACTGGTACACTATACATAAACATATATTACTTCTCCAGCTGTACGAAGTATAGGAAAAGTTATGTAATGGGTCAAAAATTCAATACAGAGTTTTCAACGAAATTTTTATATTTTCCGACCTTCTAATTCCAAAAATGAAAAATAAAAAGTGTCTGTGAACGCGATAAGTCCCGATAGAATGAATGTATCGACACGGAATTTTATATTTAAATTAAACCTATTCATCGCGTTGTAGACATCATTGCATCTACCCTGGAGCAAAAGCAGTATTGCTCGGCGGCCTTTCTCGATGTTGAACAAGCGTTTGACAAAGTTTGGCATCCGGGCTTACTGTGGAAGCTTAAAGCAGTCCTTCCCTTCACATCTTCTTAATCCTAAAATCGTACCTTTCTGAAAGAACCTTTTGTGTAAGCCAGGGTCTTGCCCTTTCTACTGCGTCCCCACAAAATGCTGGCGTTCCACAAGGTAGTATCCTGGGTCCTATCCTCTACACAATATACACAGCTGATATCCCCATCCATCCACCAACACAACTCCACACCTTTGCTGATGATACTGCAATCCTCTCTCCTCATCCCGACCCTGTCCTATCATCCAGACACCTACAAGAACACCTGATAACCGTTCAGTCCTGGTACAAAAAGCGGAGAGTGAAGGTGAACGACACAAAATCAGTTCACATCATCTTCACCCTTCGTCGAAAATATACCTGCCCTCCAGTGTACCTTAACAAAAATCCCATCCCTCTAAAAAACGAAGTCCGCTATCTAGGCCTCATATTCAACAAACGACTAACTTGGAATCCTCACACGAGACTGAAAAGACAAGAAAGGAACAGACGTTATAAACTTCTACTAAGACTACTAGACAAAAGATCCAAACTAACTTTGACAACAAAACGACTTATATACAACGCAATACTCAAACCTATGTGGACTTACGGACCTGAACTCTGGGGTATGATACAATATTGTATGATACAATAGTCATCCCTCCTTACTACTTCTCCAAAAAAAACCTTCACACTGATCTTAACGTACCTTTCATCACTGAAGTCGCTAAATCCAAATATAAAAAATTATTTTCCCTTCTTAGTTCCCACAATAATCCTCTAGTCCGTGTCCTACATTCTGCCATACTTCCCCAACGACGGCTTAAGCGTCAATGGCCTAGAGACCTCCTGAGCAGAAGCAGTGACGGTGACAGTGATTATCTATAAACGAGAGAAAAACAGTGACTAGGGAGTGTCCCCACTGGGTGATTTCTTCCCTCATGACATTTTGACATTGCCATTATCTCTTTATTAGCATATTTGCTTGTTGTATTTATTTGTATACAGTTCTAAATAGCTATTTGTAAAAAAAAAAAAAAAAAATTAAACCTCATAAGGACATTTATTAATTTTCTAGAGAAGAGGGGCTTGACTTAAATAGACTAATAACATCTGATGTAATGAATGTATCGACACAAAATGTAATATGAGGATTCAGAAGACACTATGTAAATCAAATATTGCGTTTTAGCCCAAACGGTTGATTGGCTTTGGAGGGAGAGCCAAACGTAATTAAAGCTGGGGAAGTACATAACCAGTGATTCACCGATTTATGAAATTAGACAAAATTCTTAAACGAGTTCTTTGCTTTTATTTATTATAACCTTCCTTCGTTTGGTTGGAATCTATTAAACCGTTCAAAGTTTCAATATAGGAGTATACAAGCAAAAGAACATTTATAGCAAATTCAACAAATAAGACAATCTGATAAAAATAAAATAAAATCTTATGATAAAATCAGCAAATGTTGTTGAAGGAAAAAAAAAATCAATCTAAATATTGACAATAAACAGAGATATGGTTTAAAGAAATAAACAACCCACAAAAGAAATCCTTGACCAAATTGTATTGGGACAAATATAGTGGTTCATAGAAAACCAAAACAGTTCTACTATATGACTTTCATTCAGGTCTAATTATAGAGTTTGTTGTTTTGTTAGCATTTTAGGTTTCAAAAATATTTTGCAGCACTAATTGACAGGAATGTTTCATCTTTCTCCTCATTTACCTTTCAAGAAATATACATTGATGATGTGTTAGTCCTATGAAAGAGTCGGTAGCTCCGAGGTGATAGACAACTGAGCTTAACAGAGTTCGAAACCCGGCTGAGGTTTTTTATCTGGCAAGCTGTTATTCGGGCAGGACGTTAGATGATGGTCCCGAGCCTGTACAATGTCAGATACTCAGCCTAGGTGAATAAACCTAGGTAGCCTAATTTAGGACTTTCATAGTTGGTCCACCAGAGTGACGAAAGAGTGCTCTGGTAGTAGGCGATATGACCTAATAGTTAATGCCCGGGCATGACTAACATAAACCTATAAGTAGATGTTTTTATTAACTTGACGTGCGACGGCCAGAGCAAAAACCAAGATAACAAAAATTGTGTTTTGCTTAAATGTCATGTACAAAACAAGCCATATTACATTTATTTAAATATACATGAATTCGATTATTTCATTTCCACGCTCAAAATCTTCATTTATGTTATACTTTATATTCTTAAAGCTGATTTTACATGCGCACTAAAAATGCAAAGCGCAACAGCAGCAAATACATGCTTTTGGCTGTAAGTCATTTAATTCTAAAAGCACAGAAACCACAGCGTGAATTTGCTGCTGCTGCGCATTGCATTTTTTCTGTTCATGTAAAGTCAGGTCCGAGTCTCCAAAATTAATAACAAAAAGTCTGCAGCGCTAACCATGGAAACTGGGGGCTGTGCCCCCGGCAGTCTATACCCCCCAGTCTAACTTTGCCCCTCCCTGCTCTAAATCCTGGCTACGCCCCTGATTGGTTGTATACTGATCTAGATCACAGCCCCCATGTTCGAAATCTGGACTGTCCGCACTCAGGCCGGCGTGACCATAAAGGCGAAAATAATGCGGTCGTCAAGGGCGGCAAAATATAGGGAGCGGCACTATGGCAGGAGTAAAAATTCGTCATTAGCAAGAGATAAACGCTAATCTTGTGTCGCGAAAATCAGTGAGCTGTAATCGGGTATGTTTCATTTGTTCGGTCAAATTCAACAGTGTTGCCATAACTGCCGATTACATAACTTCCCCTATGCTATAACTGAGGAAGTAGGTAAGGGTAAGTATTATAAACTTAAATTGACTGTCGGTGCAACCCAGCAAATAATGAATCATGGTAAATAATATTGTAATTATTAAGTCTCTTGGACCGATATAAGCCTACTACTATACTGTATTACAAATGTGTGGATGTAGGTTTTCATGGGGATGGAACAGGGAGCGACACACTGGTCGTTCGCCTAGAACGTCAGATTCGTTTCGCCTGCCCTCATCAGGACAATATGTTCTGGAAATTAACTAACACTGTAAACGTGAGGAATGTTTCATCGTTCTCACCGTTTTCTCTTTCAGAAAATATATTCTATACGAACTAAGAAGAGTCTCAAGAATGAAATATCCATGTTTTTTGTAAAAACTTTACCTACGATAATTAATATTCATCTGAGTATAAAAATATTTCTTAATTTGTGAACTTTCGTGGATCTAAATAAATTAAAAAAATATTGGATATTCTCTCATTCCTGAACAAGGTCTTTTCAGAAGAAATTAAACATCCGGTGTCTCAAGGCCATTTAAAAAAAAATGTATAAGGTCTTCTTTTATTTTCATATCGAAGGAATCGAATTGCAACATTTGGATAAATCATCATGCTAAAATATTTGTAATTTTTTCAAATTAGTTATTATGATTCATGCCAGGGCTTTAACTACAAGGTCATACCGCATACTACCAGAGCGCTCTTTCGTCGCTCTACATTGGAAGTCCTACCCAGGTTTAGATGCCTTCTTTAACGAGTAGCTGACATCGTATAGACTCAAAATGTCTTAACGTCATCCGAAGGACAGCATGTTCAAGATAAAAAAATCTTAGAGCATCGGCCGGGTTACGAACCCGCGATCTGTATTTTTCTAACCTATAAGCAGGTGAACGAAACTAAAAATATATACCTAGTAAATGTACACAGTGGATTGTAATGTCAAGTAAATAGCACTGAATTTTGTTTCGAGTCTACTTCTGCCCCAACTTACCGACTCTAAGCCACATAAAATTTCAGTTCTAGATAAGTGATATTTTTTGGTAAGAGTGATAACAACCATTTTCAAATAAGTTACGCTCACAATTTTTTTCCCCTGGTCTTTTGCCACATATCCTTTTTGCAATAATTTTTGGAAAGTAAGGTCGTTAAATTCAACAAAATGATTAGAAAAACTAAAATGAGCAGGATCCGGGTAAGTGTGTTGTGTAATACAGTATTTTTTTTTTATTCATATTTAAAAAAAAAGAAGTAAGTACTTAATATTCGAAAATAAAACTAAAAGATGTGAATCGATGAATTCTTAATGTAGCCATCGTCCGACAATGCGAGTGTTTTAAAACAATAACGATAACAATTTTTAAAAGTTTTATTTATTAAATAAGAATAGTTTCCAAACAAGATGAGGTAAACCAGAGAAATATCAAATTTGCAAACTGTCATATGTGACAGACAACCTGCAGTGAACTTGGGAAATGTACACATAATTTTTATTTTTCAGTTTACAGGTAGGTATTTATAACTCTATAAATAATATATACAAGCGAATTTGCTAAAAGAGTAAAATATGAAAGTATGTCAAAAAATATAAAATATGTCAAAATTTCAAGAGGGGAGAAATCGCCCAGTGGTGACACATCCTAGGCACTGAGTTGCACTCATCTATAACTCACTGTTACTGCTGTTACTAAGGAGGTCTCTATGCCAATGGGGCTTAAAGCGTCGTTGGGGAAGTATGGCAGAATGGAGGGCACGGACTAGAGGATGAATATAGGAACTCAATGAGGAAACGTAGAGAGGACAATTAAAATTAAGAAAAAATAAAATTGGGGTCCAAATAGACACATTTTACTGTTGACGTAGATGTAAATAATACCGCAAATTATGACCACACAGAACAGGAAATAATCTATTTGCAGGCTAAGCCACAAAGCGCAACATGATTCAGAACCTCCCTTCGAATTTAAAATAATACCTATTGAGAAATACACAATGTATTATTTTTCAATAAAACGCATATCCCTACATATAAAAAAAGGTCGCCCGGTTTGCAAGAAGAATATCGTTTTGAAGCCTTTTTTTTAGACATTTGTTTGATTTACGCGAAAAAAGGTAAATCCTACCGAAAAATTGGCATTTTCAAAAATGTGCGTTATTAAATTTCCTATCGCTAATATGTCTTCAGATTTGAAATAGGACCAATATCACCAAAGTTATAGCTCCTCAAAAATGTAATATAAATTTCCGGAGGTAATATTTCAAAAACTACCATCGACATGTGTCGTATTCTCGCGGTATTCGGAGATACTGCAATCACAGTTGTATATATCTTATTTTAGCTATCAATAACCTATAATTTCATGTATAAAAGAAATTGAAGAACAATAAATTTGAAAGTTTAATTCCTCATACTACTTTTCTTATTGTAACATTATAAAACAAATTTTAATCAAAACCAGTGCATAGCAAATTTTTGAAACTAAAGCAGATTTAGAACACATCAATTCTCGTGAGTACCGCATCACTCACACATGACTTCCTTTTTATACCTGTAATCGTTCATATGATATCATATTATCATTGTTTAACTTAGAATTTAATTTCAGCTTCACTAGGTTGTTCCTATATCATTGGATATACATATCCACTCGGTACAGTGGTTTTGGTTGAACCACCAGAAACCCTAAAAAAGAATCGTGTTGAAATTAATTTTTTATTTAGAACAAAAAATGATAGAATACGATTGAACTAAGGCCATATCTTCACCTATATTGACTTCCAAGGCCAGCCAGCACCTTTAGGTCTGGTATTCCCGTACAACCTGACTGGTAACTCCAACTGATTTAACTCAGATATTTAATATATTCAAGCTCTTGAAATGAAATATTCATTCACGTGGGGGAATACCACGGGGAATATCCATTTTCGTAAATTAACCTCTCAATGAACCTGGAAGTGAGCCGGTTTGTAAAAAAAACTTTCTCAGGAAATCCCGAGCGGTGACCTGGTAGCTATGTATATTAATAACCTGGGCTTTTCCTTGCAGCCTTTCGACAAGAAGACTGGCCTTTCCAATTTACGCTAATAGCACGGGAAGAGTGATGGTTGTCACTATGGGTGTAATACATTTTCAAGTTCAATGTATTTAAATAGGGGTCAGTAACATACTGGACGTAGAGGGCGCCGGTAGCTCAGTGGTATGCGTGCTTGCTTACTGAGCTCAAGATCACGGATTCAAAACCCGGCCGAGGCCCTTACCTTCCAGATAAAATAAAGTGATTAAGCGATTGGCCCGAGCCTGTACAGTCAGGTACTCGTTAAAGAACCCTACCCTAGATGAATAAAAATTTAGGGTAGGCAAAATTTAGGAGTTCCATAGTATAGTCGGGCTTATATCCATCAGAGTGAGGAAAGAGCGCTATGCTCTTGCAGTTAAAGCCCGGGCATGAGTCATAATAACTAACACGCGGGCCGTGATTGAACTGGGACGTTTGTTTTTTTTAAGCAATAAATTGTATTTATCAATCAAAAAACATATGGGAATATACTGTGCCAGAGTCAAGAGGCTGGATACAAAAAAACGGAAAAAACTCAAGATCCCCAGTTCGGAACCCGGCCAAGGTCCTTACTTTTTTTTATCAGAGAGGTATTATTTTCTATTTATATGCGGCACGCTCTTAACAAAATCAATTTATATTTGTGTTTTATATAAAATGTTTTTTTCAGTTTCTCTACAACTTTTATTTAAAGAGATTTTTTATTAGATCTTAAATATAATTGTACATATACATAAATAGTAAATTTTACGATATCGCAAAAACGATCAAAACATGTCCAGTGGGCTTTGAAACATTAAATTCCGTTGAATACTCGAACTCGGGTTTTCGCACGACTACAATACTTCCTCACACCAAAGGTAAATGAAAACTAAACCCCCGCCGTTTTCGGATAGTATCTAGCAATCCAACACAATTATATAGAAAAATCGATTTCGGATTGTCACACAATCACATTAAATTCTTATATTAACTCTTAAGAGTGCAAGAAAACTAATACCCTTTCATACAATATTTCATACCAAATTATCCTTTAATGCCCACCTTGCAGTTTTTAAGGAGGCCAAAGTGCAACTATTGGTAAGGTTTTCTCGCTCAGCGAATGATGACCAACTGTAAGTTGAACGAGTCTCAAGAGCTTGGAGGTTCTCAATAATCACTGTTATTTCAGTCACTATCCATGTGTCAACAAGAGTCCCTCTAATTTAACCACACCTTCCATTGTCGTTATGAAAATAAGTTGAGTGCCCAGACGAGCACGAGCAAAAACAGACTCATTTCTCTCTGTCATTAAATGATTACCGAAGACTCGAGGCTCTGAAAATGGGTTCTTCAGAATTTCTGCACCTAAACAGAGGGACTCAAATCCACGAGGAACAAAGTTGACGGTGAATCAACGACAATGTACTTCCACAAAAACCAATCGACCGTTTGGGTTAAAAATTAATAGTTGACTTACATAACGGCTTCTGAATCGTCATACTAAATTTTGTATCGATACATTCAATTCGTCGGCATTATGATCCGCCATTAACCTTCCGAAGGGAAGGAGGGTCAGAGAAGAGGGGCTAGACTCAAAAAACCTAATAACTGCCGATGTAAAGAATTCATATACACCAAATGTTATATGTGTATCTAGCCCATATGTAGCTACATATTTTTAGTCCTAATGGTCAATTGGTTATAGGAGGGAGAGAGAAAACTTAATTCATGAATTTATGCTGGGGAAGTACATTGACGGAAAACTTATATGCCTGGCGTCCAGGCACTTGTAGTTTAATATCCGGTATATTAATTAAATAAAAAGTTAATGCGTCACTATAATATGAACGAGCAGCCGGCTAGTATGGTCAGGTACTGGTTAAAGACCCATATAGAAGAGCCGGCTCATGTCCACCAGAGCGAAGAAAGAGTGCTCTGGTAGTGGGCGATATGACCTCGCAGTTAAAGCCCGGGCATGAGTCACAATAACCAACCAACTATAGTATAAAAACAAATTTTAAGGTTTTTCAACTTACAAGTGTCTATTTATTACGTTACTCTCTAACAAGTGTTGATAAACTCTTTAATATTTCTCTTTGACCCTGAATGACTGACCGCCATGTTTCGGTTTCATCATATATCTCTTTTCTTGATTCGAACTCATCCTGTGTTCACAGATTGCTCATCCATCTTCCATCGTGACACTTTCAATTGAAGCTTCAGTGATCTTTCATCGAAGTCAATTATTAGAACGATTACTGCAATTCCACCCATTGCTGTTTAGACAATTTACACAATTGAGCGAGATTACGAATTACTAGTATTATAAGAATGTAAACAAACTACGTTTTTCACTTCTCTAGCTATATGAAGTATAGGAGAAGTTATGTAATTTGTCAGAAATTCGAAGTTAAGTTGTCAATGATACTTAATGTTTCAGGACCCTGATTCCAAAAAATATATACCGTAAAATCGGCCGAAGGGAAGGGGAGATGAGTACAGGACAACTCAAAAACCCTAATACCTGCCGATGTAATGAATGTATCGACTCAAAATTTAGTATGAGGATTCAGAAGTCCCTGTGTAAGTCAACTAATTGGTAATTAGGCCAAATGGTCAATTGGTTTTGACGGGAGAGCAAAAACTTAGTTGATTAATTTTTTCTGGACAAGGACATTCCAGGTGATTTACCGCAGATATCTTATCTTCCCCCTCCAAAAAAAAAAAAAAAAAAAAAAAAAAGAAATCCTACTTTAGTATGTACTCTCGTAATGTAGTAGAGTGATCGTGACCGGCTCCAGCTCTGACGTAGGTCTTTACTTAGTTGTCGTGTTACGTTACTGATGCCACACACGAGGTTATAAGCTATTCTAACAAGTGTGAAAATTCTTTCTAAATTATTGTCAACAATTTTTAAGTAATAAGTGAGCAGTCAAATAATTCAATATTTCCAAAATTATTCCGGATTTTCTAATTGTGATTATATTGTAATTACACGACTATCGTAAGTATTGACATAAAATTAATTGGTCATCATAAGCCGATTATATTCATTTCACAAAAAAAAAAAAAATTAGGATTTTTTCCTAGAGAACGACGCATTTTGCAAAAAAAATGTAAGGAATAAAACGTTTTTATTTTTTCACAAAGAATATGTATAAAATTTTTCAAAACGATTTTTGAATTTGTATATTCATTCGAATACTTATTAAAGAAAATTGTGAGAAATGTATTAATGGAAAAACAAATATCTTATACAAAAACCAAAGGTGGTGTCGATAATTATCACAATTGTATGAAGTGTGTCCGTCCGTCTACCCCAATGTATTATCTTAGAAATGACTAAACCTCTGCAATATTTCTATCCCACATAGAGAAGTGGGGCTAGACTAAGAAACCATAGGGTTTTTTAATAACTGCCGATGTAAGAATTTATCGAATTATTTATTTCTATGAGATCAACATGTTCCGTATCAATGTATATCACTAAAAATAACATAAGAATCACTATATATCATCACTGAAAGATCAATAAAAATGAAAGTTAAAAGATTTTCCCGGCTAACACCGGATACTTCTGCTAGTTTTAAAATAAAATGGTCAAATTATGAAGGGGGAATGTGTGAGGTTAAATGTCGATTCATTATTGACTGCGTGTTATTTTTTTCAATCAAGATATGACACAATCACAATGATTAATTGGGGTTAAATTATTCTGAAAATGTGTTTAAATTATGTGGTGAATATATATTATATTTGCACAATACGCATAAAATGGTGTTTCAAATGGGAATTTATCGATAAACTTGATGCTTCCGTGAAAAAATAAAATGGTAACAATAATTTGGGATTTCAACGAAGATATACTCTTTGAGTGTCCTTGAATCGATTTGTATCCAAGAAATGTAATTATTTATTAAAGATGGTAGCGTGTTCTGGCTTAGGAGCACTATTTAAAATTTCACTGTCGCAATTGTACTGTTTGTCCTTGATTAAACATTATATAAGCGAAAACACATGGTGGCTTAACTTAAAGATTAACTTACTGTTTTAAGAAAGATAATAGAACAAACCCATTCATCCACTATACCCCTCCCTCCCTCTTTCCACTATTTTACTCGCCATGAGTATTAACATCTTGAACAGACAGTAGTATACAGTATATATTTATTGGGAAAGATAATGTCTTCACCTAGGGAACTAAGCACCCAATGCACTTATCCCTTCCCTGTTAGCTCTACTGTGGAAGTCCTAAATTTTGCCTACCCAGGTTTAGTTACCGATGGCACAGGTCTTTAAAAGAACCTGACAGTGCTCAAGATTCTTACCTCCCAGATAAAAAAAACTATGGACCTCGGCCGGGTTTCGAACCCGTGATCTTGAACTCAGTAGGCTACTAGTGTGCTACCTCTGAGCTACTGATGCCCTCGTATTATACAGTAGTACAACTTAATGTGAACAGTGTCTAATTAGTTACCTTGGAGTTGGAGGGTCAAATGTGAAATCTGGAGGCTCAGAGCCTATCCGGGCGAGGGACCGGACAAGCCGCCGACGGGAAGGCACCCTGGCCAGGGGGTCTGTGGAGGAGGATGGAGGATCCAGAAGGACTGACAACATCTGCTTGTCAGGCTCCGGAGACTGGGAGCTGCTGGTCGGGGTCTGCCAGGAGAGGCTGGTGTCTGAAGAGGGGGTGGCTGGAGGTGTCTTCCAGCAGGGGGTCGTAGGGCTGGGAGAGGAGACCCTCAGCTCTGAGCCCAAACCGCTATCCTCCACACCACCACCACCAATCTGCAACTGGACACAGGTTAGACAAGAAGACCAGCTCCCACAAACTGTTTACAAATATATTTAGATGACATGGTCAACAGGATGACATTTCGCACACATCATTTATAGTACTGACACCAAAGATCCGGAAGATAGACCGCAAGCTGGAGACTACCCAGATGTGGCGGAATGTCCATAGGATTCATCTGCCTCCGAAAGTGTCGAATACGGAGCTCATCAGGAAGATGAAACTGCAACGCCTTCAAAAGAAGCTAGAGAGAAGAAGAGATTGGGGAGGTTCGTGGCGGAAGATGAACTGTAGCTAATAAAAATAATTTGAAAGTAATGAATCCGAAAAAGCACAGTTGACTATTCTCTTTTGTGGAAAGATCCACTACTCAATTTTCAAGAGAGGTTTGCTATTGTTAAACTTCTAGCAAATGCAAAAAAAATCCCTTGACATACAACTTCAAAAGGGAGAGAGCGCCTATGGCCTAAATGTACAGGGGGTACAGTTGTCTTATCAAAACTTCCCCGGAAGTTGCCTCTAAACAGTTTTTGATGGCCACTTGCTAAAAGTATTGTGTAAAATCCTTGAACTAACTGATTCCACCAAATGAATGTATTCGAGGCACGGTATACATGTAAACAGTATAATTTGAAATACTATTTTAAGCGCTATGTTTATAAAACAAAACTATACAAATATCTTATAACAATGGCAAATTTCAAGGAAATAAACACTATATTTTTTTTTTTTTTTTAAGTCGTACATTTATACAGATGGGATATCCCCAAAAATAAATGTTATTTTATTTAAGATCATTTTGGAACGCTAGAGCCCAAGATGATAGTAGCTAAACAACTAGGGTAAGGCTAACTGAATACATGCCAATCCTTTACTAGAACAATCTTATCTAATAAAAAAAACTTCAACATTGATACTCCTATTCTTTACAGTAAGAATATTTTCTTATCTGTAATTAGCAATAATTTTTCATTTTATCAAAGAGAAACCCGCATGTTTTAAAATGATAATGTAGTACAAAATGATACTGTCATGGCCGCTTTCTCCAACACAGTTCTGTCAATTGTCAAGATATATATATATACATACAGTAGACAAAAAAAGTATTTGCACACCATAAAAATTTGGGTTTATTTTTAACTACTAACAGAGAATAACATGAAATTAATTTGTTTTATTCTATAATTGCTTAGATTCAAAAATATAATAGCAGTTGTCTAAAAAAAAATCATTTAATAATTTTATCAACACAATTAACAGAATTTCACGCAAAAAAAGTATTTGCACACTCATATTATTATACATATTACAATTATTAGTTTGGTTCGGTAGAGGTAATTCGTTCGGTAGTTTGTTTCGTTGTTTACAAACAAATAAGGATTAATACGCACTATGATTCAGTTGAACTTTGTGTTTGAATTGATTAACATGCCGAAGAAAAACGAAATATCGCGTTCTGATCGTGAAAAAATAATTTTTTTGCGTGAGTTAGGCAAAAGTTACCGTGAAATCGGGAAAATCGGGTTTTCAACAGTTCGATATATTGTTAAAAAAAAAGAATTGACTGGTAGTGTTGAAAACAAACCCCGGAAAGGACGACCATCCAAACTCACGCATCGACAAAAACGTGAAATAGTGCGAAATGCTCTTAAAAATCCTAAATCTAGCGCGCAAAAAATTGCTGATGACTTGGCGACAACATCGCGGAATGCTGTTACGTCACAAACAGTAAGGAACGTTCTCCATAATGAGGGAATAAAAGGAAGGCGCCCTTAAAAGAAATACATTGTAATTTTCAGTCTGTGCAAATACGTATTTTGGGTAAGATTTTGTTAATTCTGTTACTGTTAAAGTTAAGTTAGTTATTATTAAATATTTTAGGACAAATTCTTGAATCTTCTTACATTTAGACAAGAAAAAAAATTTTATTGTGTTATTTACAATTACTTATTGTCGTTAAATAAAAAATTTCATGCTGTGCAAATACTTTTTTTGCCTACTGTATATATAATATTTTTGGCAACCATATTTGGCTATTTCAGCATTTACTTCAAACATACAATTTCGGTAGCTATAGTAGTGAACAAATTAAGATTTATGATTGATAGAGTCAACAGTATCTTTTCAATGTAAAAGGAATTCGAGGTTCGGTCGTGTAAATGAAAATTCAAAATTTGGTCAACATTTTGGAAACTATTTATTTCCTTCTTCAGGGCCTACAGGAAACAACAAACAAATTAGTCATTATGGACAATGATATAAGTATCTAGTTATTGATATATATTAATAAAATATTTTTGTAAACTGCATAAAATAATTTTAATTTTCATAACTGATATTTTGGTATAATCCCTGTGTTCACACATGGTAATATTATAATTGTGATGTGTGAGTTCACTCACACATCACAATTATAATATTTGAAAACACTACAAAGAGAAAAAACAGTTAGGTGCATTAAGAGATTTATTAGGCTCGTGATAACATGAACTACATAAAATATAAATACATAGAATTACTAAGATAGGTATAGACGTTACTAATTCAGACAAAATATTATGTACACACAATTACAAAGGAGAGTAAACATTGACATAACCCACACACTAAGAAAAAGTCTTGCTAATACTCAAGATACCACACAAAGCAATCAGGATACTCAATAGACAACAATGAAGATAGTTAAATACATTCAACACCACAAAGTGAGAGAAAAAAAATAAAGGAATCTACTGCAATTACGCCTGAATCAACAAACAACACGCAGGTCATTGGCTGCGCGGGTTCCACGGAATAGTTCACCGCCTTTCTACATTCTAAATCAGCGACAAATCTCAGTGAAATACCCCTTCATATTGGATTTCTGAAAATGTTTAGGTGTAGTTACGCTCTAAACCAGTGATAACTGTCATCCTAATAAGTGAAAACACCGAGTTTTTTATTTACTTCCCCAACTATGCGAAGATTGTAATATTTGGGATGTTCAGTGATTTGGCTGTACCCATGTTGAGTCAAGGCGTACCCGGACGTCCGGGAAGTATGCGTTTTCCACCATTTTTCCACTATCCAATTCTGGTCGATCTCCTTGCAGCGCACCGGTCTGGACTGTCTGCGCATCTCTTCCTCCAGGGCTAGGCGTAAGGGCCTATTGGACAGAGCTGAATCCCCTCCAGAAAGAAAAACTAACTACGCCCAAAAAAGATCATCAGAACATTTTAGACCTTGATAATAATCATTTCTAACCCCTGAAATTTTATATTGTCGGTATTACATTGACGATTTTTTTTTTTTTTTTACTTCTTCAGATATACGAATTAATAGAGACAAATCTCTGCAAACCACATTTACCCTCAGACACAACACTTGTCCACCAGTATACATTAACAACCAGCCCATTCCTGCATCAGACACTGTCCGATATCTAGGACTTCATTTAGACAGACGTTTAACTTGGACAACTCATATCAGACTGAAACGCACAGACCTCAAAAGACGATTTGGACAACTGAAATCAATCATCGGACGACGATCGACATTATCGCTTGAAAACAAACTTCACATTTACAACACTATACTAAAACCCATCTGGACTTACGGAATCGAGATATGGGGATCAGCCAAAAAATCAAACATACAACGCCTTCAGTCATTACAATCCATCATACTACGCCACATTGCCAATGCCCCATTTTACGTTTCCAACCTCACATTACATAATGACCTCAACATCCCATTTATACCTTCTGTTATCAAGACACGATATCAAAATTTTCACGACAAACTCCATCATCACGCCAATCCACTTATTCTCCAATTATCCACGAACACTCTCCCCACAAACCCACCAAGACGTCTAAAGCGGGCATGGCAGAGGGACCTGCTCCAGGACTAGCCTGGACTCCTCTTCGGTCACGTACCTCAGCAGTACAGCGACACACTTGCCACAGCACATCATCACGATCACTAGTGACAAATGTTGTCGTTGTGAATATGTAAATAAATAAATAAAAAAAAAAAAAAAAGATATACGAAGTATAGGTGAAGTTATGTAATCGGTTAAATTTGGATGCATAGTTTCATGTGTTCAGACCTCTAGATTCCAAATATGAAAAAAAAATCTGTCTATCTGTGTATGTGAGTCGATGAACACAATAACTCACGATAGAATGAATCTATCGACCCGAAATGTGAATCCAAATCCCTCTAACGACAATATAAATTGTTTTTCAGCCAGATCGACCAAAGAAAAGATGGGGATTAGAGGTGAGGCTTAACATAAAAACTCAATAACTGCTGATAGACTGAATGTAACGACAAGAAATTTTATATGTTTGACCAAAACCCCATAAGGATAACACCTATGGATTTTCAGCCATATCGGCCAAAGGGGAGGGAGGAGTAGAGCAGAGGCTTAACTCAAAAGCTCTAATAGCTGTAGTTGTAATGAATGCGCAGACATAAAATTTCATATGTGAATTCAAAATCCCATAAGGGAGACATATTGATTTTCAGCGAAATCGGCTTCTGGGAAGTGGATATCAGAGAGGGGCTCAACTCAAAAACCCCCAATAACTGTCGATGTAATGAATGTATCGACATGAAGTTTCATATTTTATGTGGAAACCCAATGAGGACATAACCTGTCAAATTTCAGCGATATCGGCTGAAGGGAAGGGCTGGTTCAGGGGAGAGGGCTCAATTCAAAAACTCTAATAACCGCCGATGTAATGAATTTATCAACACAAAATATAGTATGAGGATTTAGGAGCCCTAAGTAAGTTAGGAGCCCTAACTGTTGAATATTAGCGCAAACTGTCGACTGGTTTTGGACCGACATCTGAAACAAGTAACTCTTGAAGCATAGTAAAGTGGGCCTGAAGGATGGGTGTAAGTTCAAAGTTTTCAAGACATAATTCTACTTCATGTAAATCTAACTATTACTTTTGGTGGATGCAACACAGAAGAAAAGACAAAACATACGGAACCAAGAACACCTCACCTCAGTCAGACCAAGTAGAAGAAGGGGCTTAGCCATCGGTACCTCTTGGAGAGGGTCTTCTTGAGAATCCTGAGTAAGGCATGCACCTTTGTAGAGTCCTTTATTATTTATCGACATATAGGTATATCAATTTAAACGTAATAACTGAATCACTGATCAGAAAAAAGGATTCGAGTCGGCCTTTCGATGAACCATAACTGCCAACCATTCTTTAACATGAACAGAGGCTACAGCTCTGTCTGGAAGGAAGAAACTGTACCATCCTCTTACTGAGTACTAATAATATAATAAATAAAGTCAATCAATACTGAAATAAAATATAAATTTTAGATATGCTTTGTGGCAAACAGCAAAAGAAGACAAGGTTAGAGTTCCAGCATGACATCAATTCTTGGACACCATAAAGTTGTGCTTTTTCAAAAAGTGCTTCATCCAATCACTTTTTTCTGGTTGGTGATTCAATTATTAAAATTTAAAAAATATATTAAAATAATAAAGTATAATAGAAAAATTAGAATAAATGAACTGATTGTCAAAGGTTTTTACAATTTTGATCAATGGATGAGTTTCAGAACGGGTAATTGCAATGGTTAAACCGAAAAAAGGGAAATTTAAGTTATTACGTGTTACCAATTTCATTGTTCAGAAAATAGTATTCTAGTATTTCATTTATTCTTTTTTAACGAACACAATTTATTAAATAACAATAAATATTATTTATGTTTGACTCCATTTTCCTCATGATTATTCAAGTTTCCTGCATCTTGGTGAGTACATGAACTTGCCGTATGATCCAAGGGTACGATCAATAATGTGGATCGTTCCAAACAGATGTGTTGCGGGTACGTTTTCATAATAACTAAAAAAAAAATAATAATAAAAAAAAAGTATATAAAAAATTCCGGTTTGAAGCTCAAGCCCTCAGACATGGGGTAGCCTAATGATCCATTACAGGAAAATGTAACATAAAATAGATCTGTAAGGATTCAAAAACAAATGATTACTTTATTCTCACTCTAAAGCGTTCTTTAACTGGTACTCCTGTTACTTGACAACAATTGTATTACGAGACAATTAACCAGATAGAAGACAACGGAAGTAAAAAAAAATATTTCTAAAAAACAATTTAAGAAGTAGTACAATGGGAAATATGTTAACCACGGAATACAATGGTGTTCGAAAACGGTGATGCTGAAACAGTTCAAAAGCTATGCAAGCTAGCGGTAGGGTTTTGTCTTTCCATACGGATGGTTACGTTAATTTTTCCACATGTGTGTTCTTCTGCGACCACGAACAACAACTAAAGAGATTCGTAAAAAGGTGAAAGAGTGCCTCTCCTAGCAGACCATGAAAAGTGTCCGATACCAAGGCTCTCCACTTGTAGAGATGTCGCTTACCTGAGTGTTGACCTGGAGAGGGCGGCGGGTGCTCGGGGTAGGGTCTGACATCTGGCGGACGGGACCCACATGGCTGGCGCTGGGTTGGAGGTAGCTGTCGAAGGAGTAGGCTTGGTGGTCAGGGTACTTGGAGGGGGCCAGTCGGCAGGGCGGCGACTCGTCCGGCTCCTCTTCTGGCAGCACCGACAGCTTCCTGCATGATCTGTACAACAAAGAGCAGTCCGGGATAATCATAAGTCACAGCAGGCAGAAGTACTATAAACATAGATTAAAGTGGGTTGGATCACCAGCCATGTCTGGAAGTTGTCGCCGAGTGGGTGAAACGAGCAGAAGCCGTGTAAGAAGTACGTAATATGAACGTTAAAAAAAGCAAAATAGCTCCAGCACTTCGCCATCGGAGATCCAGCTACAAGAGATTCTATCCACTAAACCATAATAGGTCCAGTCTGCTATGGTAACCACTACAACGATAGGAGAATCTAGGCAATAATGCTGAAATTTACACTATCGAGGATGCAGCCAGCGATACTAGCGACTAACATTGCGGATCCATGCAGCGATACAGCCACTTCATCAACAGTTGAATTTCCAAAGATATAGTGATTAGCAACTATGGCTAGATCTTTGATAGTGTAGTTTTTTTTTTTTTTTTTTTTTTTTTTTTTTTCTTATTACGCATCGGCTGCTGTGGCCATTAGCGTTTCCAGAATAGGATTAGCGGTAACGATGGAAAGGTATGGTGAGAAGTGACGGACTCTCTCCAGAGATAGCGTCGAGTCTAGGAAGGAGAGGTCCTCTTGGATGGTAAGTGAAGGTGGAGGGTTGGACAACCAGCCTGCCTAGCACCAAGTCTAGGGGTGTTGCCACAAAGGATAGCAAGCCTCTCTAGGGGGCCAGAGCGCTTCCCATCGCACCGCCTGTCCTTCAGTAAACCATCACTCAATGAATTTCAACAATTATTTCTAAATATGCATGAATATATGTATCTCTTTCAGAAATTCAATTAAGTTCCGGAATCTAGGTGTTCTCTCGCTAAATATATCTTGGAGGGTTGCAGGCATGCTGTTATTTTCCCGATACTTGGCCAGCTTCTGACAATCTTCAATGACATGTCTCACCGTCAGCAACTCCCTACAGAGGACACACCTTGGAGGTCTGTTCCCCACCAGGAGGTGCCCATGAGTCACTCTCGTATGGCCAATGGCTACTCTTCTTAACACAATTTTTTCTCGTCGGGAGAGTTCAACGGAAAAGTTTATCGGTCTTAGGTTTGGCTTTAGATGTTTCAGTTGTGTGTCTTGCTCTGACCATCCATTTCCCCAACGTTCTAAGGCAGCCATCTTCATTTGCTTCATCAGATCATCAGGCCGAATACCTAATGTCTCTGTACACGCTTCAGCCGCAGCCGCTTTAGCTGCTCTGTCAGCTTCTTCGTTCCCATCTACACCAATGTGCCCTGGAACCCATAAGAAGACTACCTTTTTCCCATTCACTTGTAAGTTTTCCATTTGTGTCCTGATTTTCTGCACTAATGGATCTTCTATAAACAGATTGCTGAGGGCCTGCAGAGAGCTCAGTGAGTCCGAGCATATAAGTGCCTTGGACTCCCCTTCTAGTGCCCAGTCGTCTAGTGCTTTCGAGATAGCTGTGAGCTCAGCCGTATAGACACTTGCAGCGGAAGGTAAGGTCCAGGATTTGCAGACGCCTTCTGAGCACCAAGCACATCCCACACCTCCATCAATTTTAGAACCGTCTGTGTAGATCTGTCTATAATCAATGTAAAGATCCAATATTTCACCTAGTAACTGTTTGAATATTGTCGGCGGTGTTTCCGCTTTGGCTTGTCTCGACAAGGTCATGTTTATCTGCGGTTTAGGTAATTTCCACGTGGGCGTTTGAGGTAACTTCCAGGCGATGGTTTCTTCAAACCTGAGACCCATATGATCTCTCAGCTCCATTGCTCTTACAGCAAGCGGGCGTGTTCTGGTCGGTAACCACCTGTACTCTCTCTCTGCTGGCTGACATAACTGACCGTGTAGAAAATGGTCTACCTTTGACGACATGGACGCTGCGTATGTCAGACTCAGTTGTTCCCGGCGGTACTTCAGTGGCATCAACCCTGCTTCTCTGTACAAGCTACGCACAGGACTCGTTCTGAACGCTCCTGTCGCCAAACGTAGGCCAAAGTTTAGAACAGTGTCTAGTTTTTTCAGCCGAGTATGCCGCGCCGAGCCGTAAATTATGGAGCCATAGTCAATTCTGGTCCGAACTAAAGAGCAAATAATTTTTAAGAGGGTTTCTTGGTCAGCTCCCCAGTTAAAATTCGATAAGACTTTCACTATGTTCAATGTATTTTTGGCATTTGTGCAGGTTTTTTCTATATGGTTCTGCCATGTGAGTTTAGGGTCAAGTTCTAAGCCCAAGAAGCGCACAACATCCTTGTATGGGATAGGGATGTCTTTCAGATATAACGTAGGCACTTCATGTTCCTTCCTCAAGCGACAGAAGTGCATGCAGGATGTTTTCCTGGAGGAAAAATTGAATCCAGTCATCTCCGCGTTGTACAAGATGTTGTCAATGTTACTCTGCAACGAAGCTCCTATTCGTACCATGTCCATACCAGTCTCTATTATGGCTAGGTCATCGACAAACAACATTTGCCGAACATTTGGGGATAGTCCATCTGTTATGTTGTTTATTGCAACTAGAAATAGGGTGCAACTTAGGACAGATCCTTGTGGTAGACCGTTTTCTTGCACATGTAGTTTAGATATTGTATCTTGAATTCTTACTCTGAACCATCGATTTTGTAGGAAACTGTTGATGAAGAGCGGAAGACTTCCTCTTAGTCCCCATTTGTGGAGTTTTTGTATGATACCGAATCTCCAGGTAGTATCATATGCTCTTTCTAGGTCAAAGAATATTGCGATGGCATGTTCTCTATTCAGGAAGCACTTTTGGATGATGTCCTCAAGATATACAAGATGGTCTATTGTGGTATATCTTTTACGAAATCCAGCCTGATACGGGTTTAGAAGATGGCATTTTTCAAGGAACCAGACCAAACGATAATTAACCATCCCCTCTAGGACTTTGCTAAGACAACATGTCAACGAAATAGGACGGTAACTATTTGGTTCACTTGGGTCTTTTCCTTCTTTGGGTATTGGTATAATTACCGTCTCTCTCCACGCATCGGGGTAGGTACCAGTTGTCCAGATGTTGTTGTATAGTTCGAGGAGCTTAATTTTCATAGGGTTTGAGAGATGCTGCAACATCGAGTACGGGATGTCGTCTTTGCCGGGTGATGATTCCTTTACTCTGTTTAATGCATGTTCCAATTCCAACATAATGAAAGGGTAATTATAGACCAGAATCTCATTGGTAGAGAAATCAAGTTTGTAAGACTCTTCGCAATTCTTGTGCTGTTTAAATCTATCAGAATATGTATCATTAGATGAAACTTTGCGATAAAATTCAGCTAGAAGTTCAGCAACGTCGGCAGGCTCTGTGTAGACGCGCCCTCCTGAAATAAGTACTGGGTTCTGGAATGGTTTGTGTCGACCACTGATTGCTCTAACTTTATTCCAGACCTCTTTTGGTGTGCTGTGAACATTAAGAGAGGAAATATAATCTTGCCATGACTTCGTTTTTGCCTCTCTTTTTATTCTACGTTCTACAGCTCTCATTTTCTTAAAATGTATTAGGTTATCAAGGGTAGGGTTTCTTTTGAATTTGTTGAAGGCATTCTTCTTTGCTCTGTTGCTTGCCGAACATTTTGCTGTCCACCATGGCACAGGGCTTCTGGGTATTTTCCCTCCTTTTTTCGGAACAGACAGCGCAGCAGCCTGTGTTATAACTGATGTTATTGATTCCACGTCATTCTCTATAGCTCCAGACAGTGGAGTGGACTTAAGTGAATCAGCATACAAGTTCCAATTGGCCTTTTTTATATTCCACTTTGGACGGACTTCAACCGCGACTCTTCTGGTGCCCAACATTTTAATTAAAATAGGAAAATGATCACTGTGATGCAGATCTGTCGTGACATGCCAGTCTAGACTTGGGGCCAAGGATGATGATGCAAAGCTAAGGTCGATAGCGCTGAAGGCACCGGATCTAGCGATAAAGTGAGTTTTGCTGCCGCTATTCAACAGTATCCACTTCTTATTATTGACAATCTCCTCCAGTAGTGTACCTTTGGGGTTGGTTGTTTCAGAACCCCACCAGGTGTTGTGACAATTAAAATCACCTGTGACAATCACCGGAGTTGGCAGTTGATTTAACAGATCGTCTAGTTGCTTTTCAGTCCACGACATATCTGGAAGATATACGTTACAGATGGTTACATTCATAGGCACTTTGATTTGGACGGCAACTGCCTGGATATTACTGTTTAAGTTAACTGGGGTGGCAGGGATGTTACTTTTGAGAAGTAACAGGACGCCCCCGTGACCTCTCCCTCCTAAGCCTGGGTCGACTTCTTTGCTAAAACACGTGAATCCTTTCAGTCTGAACGAGTGATCTGTTCTAAGATGTGTTTCCTGAATTGAAACACAAAATGGGTCGTGACTTCCAACTAGATACTTCAGCTCGTCAAGATTGTTGAACAAACCTCTTATGTTCCATTGCAATATACATTCGGATTTATTTTTTGGGGTTGACATAATTATGACTTAGGATTTTCGTTTTCCTGTCGTCTTGCTCTGTTTTCTACCTTTCTTCTTAACTTTGCCTTTTACCACCTTTTCTTTTTTATCGGGTGGGTTCTTGTCTTTCTCTTCGATTGTACTGTCCGTGTGCTGTGCGGATAGGCTCCAGTCTATCTCAGTTGGTTGGATAGTGTAGTTATTAGCATCGCTGGTTGAATCCCCAATAGAGTTGTGGCTAGCGTCACAGACCGGTTTCTCAATGGTATATATACGCGCTGGCTGTATTCTCGGTGTAACTGTTCTCTTTTTTGCCATCCAAATTATGTACTAAGATATCGGTCAAAGTGCCTGAGTTAATGAATAATTTAATATCATTTTCATTTTATAATATGGAACAAGAACGTCACTTATCGGCTACTTGACCTTGTTAGTTATTTTACTTAAGCCCCTTCAAACCTTCATTCGCAAATTTATCTTTCATAGTAATACTATTTGTATTTTTAGAATTTGAGAGTCTTCAGAGATGCCGGTCGTTCAAGAACCTTCAATGTGGAGCTAATGAAATGAAATATGGTTATCATATTATTTTATCTCCAATAATTGTACATGGTTAATTTAGAAAATATTTAAAAATTAATCAGTGCAGTTTAGACTTTATATCTCTCTAGATTAGATAACAGCAACGTGGATCATTAGCAAAAGTCGATTGAACTCTGATCACATTTTTTTTTTTTTTTGGAGGGTCGCGTTGAGTCGACGATAATCGGGTATCCCCGACGTTTAATTTCCTGTTCTTTTACCTTTCTATTATTAAGTAATAAAGGCAGGCGATTCAATGGCCTCATCATCCACTGTTTTCTTGGTACATCTTCACTTCTTGAGGCGTCTTCCAGCTATCAGAAGTGCGGTCTCCCACTTCTTATTTCTTCCTCCAGGATGGTACTCCTTCATCCTTTTCGAGATCCTAGGACTCACAAACCTCCATGTGTCCCATCCATCTAAGCCCTCTCTACTCAATGAAAGATACCAAATCCGGGGTTCCTTCAGCTTCTCGTTGCTTCTTATTGACGTGAAAACGTCTATTCGCTCGTTAAGCACAGTGATAGCCGGTCAAACTTTCTTGTGTTACAAAATACCGTCAGACTTCAATCGATATTAACTACGAGACTAATAATGCGATAACAACGGTTGAGGTCACAATAGATAGAGCACGTCTGTACGTGTTTGTTGTGTAGTGTTTGTCTTGCCTGTGACGTTATCGGGCTAGTGTAAGCGCCGGCGGATGATTGTTGCGCATTAGCGTTGTGTAAAAATAGAAATTAGTGTAGCGTGACAACGCGTTTAGATAGGACGTTGATTCGGGTGTCATTGTAATGAGCTTGAGGAGCACTACTAGGACTCAAAGTGAAACAATAAAAATATTCGCCGAAATATATGTAAAAATCGGTATTAAATTGAAAATTGCAAAAAAATTAAAGATGTCGTCTCATATGAATCGTAAATATGCGCGGAATTATAGAAAACTCAAATCAGAGGAAATCTCGCATCAAAAGGAATTTAAAAAACCTAGAAAGTCCAGTGCCGAGCAAATGCAAGAGCTACGGCAGCATCAAAAAGAAAATGAAAAATGATTTTATCCCGACGTTTTCACGGAAAATCTACGGCGTGGACCTTGTCTACGCCTTAATGTTTTCTCTCTCTCTCTCCATCGCTCCCCCTCACGAGTCTGCCGAAGAGACTGTCCCTTGTACTAAGGAGTCTCAACAATCTTTAAAGAGTGTGGTGGAGTCTCTGTACTTATTGCTAATTATAACTGTAACAGATACCTGGTATATTGATTGTTACTTTATTCAAATGTTCGCTCTTCTTATTTCTTTCTAAAACAGCGAGCTACTAAAACTGTAATGTCCTTGTTGATTAGTTCTTTATTTTAGGGCCAGGGAGAGGAAACAGTGATCTTTATTCTCAAAGCCCAGAATACGCAACAACATAGCCGATATTAACTTATACAGTGAATTTATATATAATAATAATATAACACGAAGAAGACTAAAGGTTATACATGGATAAGTTGAAGACAATATTTTAAGAAAATTAATTGAAACAACAGAAAATTGCATCGGCTAAGTCCAGGAACTAAAGTCCTGTAGACAATCATTATTAAACAAAATTAATAGTAATAATAAAACTAAAACAACATTTAAACTTCAATGAACTATTATCATTATGGTTTTCTTTAACTAAGAACTCAAGATATTAGAATTTATTAAAAAAATTACTCTGAGTAATTAAAAAAGTAGGTTATCATTAAACAGTTAGATGTAACTGATGGGAATAGTGAAAAGCATGATTTTACTTTTGTTTGGGAAAAGTTTAATGAAATAAAGTTCTTGATTTGCGATCACATTATTTTTATGAACCATTTGATTGTAAGCGTATCACCAACATGGAAATTTATTTAAAAAATAATAAATGTTTCTTTAACCACATGTACATGTGGACGCACGATCCATTTCTCGCAATTCAGTTAAAACCCAGAGCAATTGTCATTCAGTCACATTGTATCTCTCTAAACGATGACCTATTTATCAGTATAGGAAACTCATCATTTGTCTGCATACATTCCTTGTAGATTTTTTCTTCTCCTTTAAAAAGTCTATCAATTGCATAACGCTCGATAACTCAAAATGAAGTTATTTTCCTCTTTAGATGAAGATAAATTATCATTCCTTCATCAACAAATAAATTTAGCTGTGGTATTTCAATCTAGTGTTTCCAACACGCCATTATTTATTGTTTATAAGACTCCATTTCACTTATAACGACGGAATTTTTCAAACGCTAAATAATTAACACAGGCTGTAATGAGAGGGGAAAAAGTGGCTTAATGACCAACATATTAGCAAAGAAACTATAAATCATATATTTTTATCGAGTGAATTCGACAGGTTCTAATTGCAGTTTACAAATATTTTGATTACTTTCAATTGGTTTGTCTATTTATAAGCAATACTTTTTATGAAAGTCAACTAACATATTCAACTGTTAAATATTACTAAAGGGGAATAAAACGGTTAGTAGGAAGAGGAGATCGGAGCTTGTTCACATAACATACGCATAACAAATAAACTATGGTAACATTCAATCGTAATAGTAATTATGACTCATGTCCGGGCATTAACTATGAGGTCATAGCCCCTACCACCAGAGCGCTCTTTCTTCAGTATGGAGTCCTAAACTCTGCCTACCCTAAATTTTTTATTCACATAGGGTAGGGGTCTTTAACGATTACTTGACATCGTACAGGCTCAGGACCATCGCTTAACGTCCCATCCGAAGGACGGCGTGCTTAAATTTTTTTTACCTACCACATAAAATAAACTAAGGGCCTCGGCCTTCAATCTTAATATTTATATGAAATTAAACATTAATGCTTTTAACATAAGTATTTTATAGCAAGTAATGGAATAAGATCTAAATAGAAACTTAATAGCAAGTGAAATCTTTATCTGGGAGGTAAAATAAACTTAAGCATGCCGTCCTTCGGATGGGACGTTAAGCGATGGTCCCGAGCCTGTACGATGTCAGGTACTCGTTAAAGACCCCTGCCCTAGGTGAATAAAAATTTAGGACTCCCACAGAGTCGGGCTCATGTTAACCAGAGTGACGAAAGAGCGCTCTGGTAGTTGGCGATATGACCTCGTAGTTAAAGCCCGGGCATGAGTCATAAAACCTAACCTAACCTATAAAATTTTCTGTTATATTGTACTAGCTATTAAGTTTCTATTTAGAACTTATTCCATTAGTTGCTATGAAATACTTACGTTATTTTATGATACATATGTATATGATATATGTATACATACTTATATAAATGCAATATGTATCTAGTATAAACAATAAATTATCAATGAATAAAAGAAAATTCTTATGTATTTCTAGTAGGTACAGAGTATAGTATTTTTTTAATTTTATTCAAGTATTACTCAATAAAGGAAAAGAAAAATTAGGCTTAAGGTATAAATCACACTTCAATTCCGATGAATTAAACAAAATCAAGTGACATCAGTGTTGCCTCTTAAGCATCTGTTTTTCATCCGTTTTTGCAGTTATTCCATTCCAAAAATTATTTTCTTGATTGTAGAAAATGTAATATTTCCGCCCTTCCACAGGTACAAATGAACCAACCAATTAACTTTTAAGTAAAATCGTCTGAGAAGTCAATTCGTACAAAACAATTAGACTTCAGTTGGAAAAATTATTCATGGCAATGTTCATGGATTAGATATGCATTGAAAAAAAAAAACATCTTTGAGGAATTTTGTCCTTCAAGAGTCCATTGTGTGTAACTGTAAAGCTACCTTAAAATCCGCATAAATAAAGCATTAGAATAACGTTAACAATTAATTTAGAATATAATTAAAAACCGGAAATAACTGTACGGGATAAGTGTGATGGATACCTACATTCAGAGAGGGGAAATCGTTGAAACCTAAATCAAAAAGTCGGATTAGGATCTTAGGAGCTCTTAGATAAGGCTTATTTTTTTTAGGAAAGGGGCGAGGGCAGACTCTTCTATTATATATTATTTTTCTGGATATGAACTGTTTAGGAATCCCTATGTAATATACAAAATTGTGTAATAAGTTACAATTTTTAGCAAATTAAATTGTAATCTACCTTGGAGGAAAAAAAAAGTTGTCGGTGAATCTTCAGCTAAAATTAAGTTATCGCTCTCTGAAACCAATTCGGTTGAAAATCAATAGACTTATTCGGGGACTTCTGAATATTTGGCTGAAAAATTGTATGTGTACAAGGCTTTACATATGGAATTTACATATAAACATTAGTGTCAATACATTCATTACTTTGGGTGTTTTTGTGTTAAGCCCACACTCGTCCTACCATTTCCAATACGTGTCGTCCTAATGGAGTTCTCGAAACTTCCTGATTTTACATTCCCAGATAATATCTCCTTTTTCCTTCGACCGATTTCGCGGAAAACTAATAGGTGACATCCTTATGGGGTTTTGAATTTAAATGTAAAATTTCATGTCGATACATTCATTACATTGGCAGTTATTGGGATTTTTGAATCGAGTCCCTTTCTGATCCCCTCATCTCCAGGCTCGACTCAAAAACCGTAATAATTGCCGATGTAATAAATGTATCGACATAAAAATTTATATTTCGAATTCAGAATTATCTGTGTAAATGAACTACATATTGATTTTGAGCCTACACGGTCGATTGGTTTTGGAGGAAGAGCGGAAACTTAATTATTTAATTCATGCTGGGAATATATTCATTATTCGGATAAATCCACGTTTCATGTTTTTATTTTTTACGGATTGCAGAACCTTGATCGACTTTATTCTTAACATAAGTAACTACATACCTATATATGTCAAGATCGAGGCCACTCTGAAGTTGATGGTTACCTGTAGTCTGATCTTTATGTCTCTGTAATATTTAAAAAAATATTATTATACAAGATAAAAATAGTATTAAAAACAATATTGAGTTACCTACTGATGTTAATAGTGAATATTTTTGAAATATATAATAATAAATAATACATTATGTATCCATAAAGGTTTTTCACGAGAAAAAATTATTTTTCATTATTTTCAGAATACTTCTCTAAAAGCGCGATCCATTTGGTGAAAAACTTTTATGTGTAAATTTTCATATTTTTTTATTAACATTTGAAGGTTGCGAGAGGTCATTAAAGGTCACCACGTGTTGTTGTTCCCTTCTTTAATTTGTTTTTTTTGCTTCAAAAATAACAGAAATGCAAAACTATCTTTACCGGAATATCCTGTACACAAATTAAACTTAATAAATAATATACAATATATTACCACAGTATCAATTTATTTATAATTAACATTTATTAGTTGTCTTCTCAAAAAATAGTAATTATAAACATTTCAGGTATTACTTCCAAAATTTTACATTTATAAAAACAAAAAATATTGTGTTACTTTGTTAATTAAATGTAAACAAATATTTGACACTGATGATGGGAGAACCCGAAACGTTTGTAATAACTATTTTTTGAGAAGACAAAAAATAAATTGGGGGAATTAAAGCTGCGTTAATATATCTTATATGAATCAAGTATCTCCTCACACAAACAAAAAATTATTAAATAATGTTTTCTAGAATTTTTTGAGTTTTTTGTTACGAGTTAAACATCTAATTTTTAAGTATTTTGAGTTTTAATGCTCTTAACGTATCATAAAAGCATTTTCAGAAATTTATTTTTATAATAATATATTTTTCAGCAGCTATATTTTTGTAATGTTTAAAAACATTTTTTATACAATCAATAAGTAACTAATTCTTCACCAATTCAATATACAAAGAACATCTTAATTATGGATTTTTTTATTTTTATACACAAGAATGCTAACAAATTTGTTTGCCGTGTCTTTACAATGAAGTTCTGCTGTTGTTAATTTTAATAAATTGAATGATTAACATTTTTTGTGATTTCTAATTAGTTATATGAAACCATTTGTCTTCATTCCTTTATATACTATATATTTTTATTCAATTTTTTTCAACATTTAAAGAGGTGAAAAATGCATCGCTCTTGAATTGGTTTAAAAGCATTTTTTTTATTTATTTTAAATGTTGTAGAAAATTGTGAGTAATCTATAGAGTCTAAGCTGTAAAAAATACACTTCTGAAAAAAGTACCTTTGATAATATGCTTTTAGCCCCCCCCCCCCAAAAAAAGTATTAGTTTAATTTGTATATAAGAAACTCCGCTAAAAATGTCTTTACATTTATATTATTTTTGAAGCAAAAACATTAAATGAGGCAAAAACATCACAAGGTGACTTTTTATAAACTATCTTTAAATGTTGATTAAAAAATCCGAAAATTTACATAAAGGACTATTTCACAAAATGGAACATGTTTTTGAGGTAGTACCTATATTAATAAATATGTTTTTAATATCTTTAGTATCCAAGCAAAAATTATAATTTTTTTTTAGCTTGAATAATTTTCAATAAATCATAAATTAACAATTCCAAAATTAATTATTAGTTTCACATCAGTGAATAGATTTTAGAGTATTTGGTTTAGAAGAATATTAATCGAAACAGTTGAAAGGTTGTAGTGTGTCCAGTCGCCACGGGCTGTGCCACTTACCCATAAC
This sequence comes from Aradus depressus, assembly GCA_963662175.1. Classification (NCBI taxonomy): domain Eukaryota; kingdom Metazoa; phylum Arthropoda; class Insecta; order Hemiptera; family Aradidae; genus Aradus; species Aradus depressus. Next base: position 79,116,980 of record OY759214.1, read on the forward strand.
TAATTTTCTTCATTTGATACAATAGTAAAGCCTTTAACAAATAAATAAATAATAAATAAGGGCTAGTTCAGTTTATGACTGAATAAATAATTAATAACAAGTGAGACACTTTATAATTCAATAGGGTCTTGCTTGATCCTCAAAAATCAGACTTGTCCATACTATAGTCAAATCAATACAATCTTGTTGGATCTGGGTCCCTTTAGTTTTCTTCCCCACTATTCTAGAAATGTACCATTTATATTATATATATATATTATTTAATTCGTTACCCTAGCAACAGATATTTTGTAATTAATTTTTGTTACCACGGATACTTGTTATTTATTTTACTTCTCCAGTCCTACCAAAGTCAGAGGGCGCCAGTAGCTCAGTGGTATGCGTGCTTGTCTTTTGAGCTCAAGAACGTGGGTTCGAAACCCGACAGAGGTCCTTAGTTTATTTTATCAGAGAGGTAAAAATAAATTTAAGCACGCCGTCCTTCGGATGGGACATTAAGCGATGGTCCCGAGCCTGTACGATGTTAGGTACTCGTTACTCGTTCCTCTAGGTGAATAAAAAATTTAGGTTAGGCAAAATTTAGGACTCCCACAATAGAGTCGGGCTCATGTCCACCAGAGTGACGAAAGAGCGCTCTGGTAGTAGGCGATATGACCTCGTAGTTGAAGCCCGGGCATGAGTCATAAAACCTAATCTAACCAAGTTCAGAGAGAGTTATGTAATCGGTTAAAAATTCGATGCTGAGTTTTCAACGGAATTACATATTTTCCAACATCCTCATCCCAAAAATAAAAAATAAATGTCTATATGTGACTCTGTTACAAATTTCATATGTAAATTCAAACCTTTCTAAGGTTGACACATTAATTTTCAGCAGATGGGGAGGGAGATCAGAGAGGGGGTTCAACTCAAAATTCCCAATAACTTCAGATGTAACGAATGTATCAATATGAAATTTAATATTTAAATTCCGAACTCCATAAGGATATCATGTATTAATTTTACGCGAAATCGATAGAAGGGAAAGAGTGCTCCAGAGAAGGGTAACTCAACTAAAATGCCCTAATAACTGCCGATGTAATTTATGTATGTGGATTCAGAAGCCAATACATAAAGTCAATATTGAGTTTTCGCTCGAAAAGTTTTGATGTGAGAGCGAAAAATGTTTAATTCTTGCTGGGGAATTACATAGCGGATGATTCAACAACGGCAATTTGTTAATGTCAAGCCAAACTGAAACTAATTATTGTTGTAATATAGAAAAATTTGAAACTATTAATATAAACGAAATTTATAATAAATTGTCTACCTGAGGGTCAAGATGGCTTCCAATAGGAGGTAAAAAATATTCTTTATCCTTCGGTGTAGGGCAACCTCGAGTTTCATCTTCTGAAAAATAAATAGAGACAATGAAATGGAGGTGGAGAGGAATACATCTCTGGTAACGGAGATGAATGCATTCGGTCTTCCGAATTTAAATGTTTTAGTTTTTAAAGGAAAGTTTCCAGTCAAAGATCATCATCAGTACATTCTCAATGCTGCCAATTTTAGTTAAATAATCAACTGAATAAGAAAAAATATCCTTTGCCCTAAAAAAACAGTCATAAATGTAAGAACCAAGTAAACTACTGAATAATGTGTCATTAGAAAATACATATATTTAAAAGACCAAGGGTCATTTTTTTTTTTGGTCTTATGTACGATCCATATTAGCCGTCTCTTATAAAGGTGTTTATCTAGTTATTTACAACATCTATGGCCCCGGGAGGGAGTTCTATCTACGAAATAAAAGTCACTCACGGATGGGATTCGAACCCGTAAACCATGGTGAAACCATGCGACCAAGGCCCTAAGCTCTAGCCCGCATGACCACCATGGCCTCCCGAGGGTCATCTAATTGCCTACCATTGTTGAATTTCGATGAGTTTCGTTTAATGTTCTTAGGAGGTCCCAATTAGGGCAGAAAGAACGAGCACCATAAAGGTCGTTGCCCTTTTCTAACCTTAAAATAATTTCAACGGGAGTTTTTCTTTAATTATTAAAGAAAGAATAACCAGCCTCTCTGGGACTTGATCTTAGAACATCATTTCAGTATTACCTTTTTACATGTACTCAGCTTTATTAAAATACTAGCGAGCTACCCAGTAATAACTTTCATCTTATTACTTACCTGATAATATCAAATTTCTGTATTTAACCTGATAATATGAAATTATATTTTATACAGACTTTAATACAAAATGAGTTTAGTCTCTACTCACAGATCCGGAACATAATCGCCATTCCTTTTTGAGGCATCCAAAGTTGACACTTTGTCAAAAAAAAAAATTAAACAGGGAACTAGCAATGGAGTTGAATCGGAAACAGAGTGAGAAGTAAAAAACTTAAAAAGAATATAGAGGATGTAAACAAATATTAGTGTAAGAAAAAGACAAAGAAAAACAAACGAAAACAATGTTTCATTTTAATATTTTCTGCTGTTTTTTTTTTTTTTTTTTTTCTTCCAGTCGTGTTATAATTTTAACATTCCGTTTTCATCAAAATATATCCAGGCTTGATTGAGTAAAGACATTTGCACGATAGGAAAACAATTAAATAAAAATAATAAGAACATGCAATTCACGAGAGAAACAGATAATATAAGCAATTAGAATACTCGAGGACGCTTGTAATTTTACTAAAAAGTATGCAAATCATAATATTAAGAATAATTTAAACTAAATTACGTTCGTTCAACAAAATGAAGGTCCCGTAGGCTTATTTAAGTGGATAATGCAAGGTTCTCTTCTCTGGACTACAACTATGTAGATTGGTCATGAACAAATCAATGGGTGTCTAGAAATATAATATTTGTAGTTTTATATATTTTTTTTATTTCTCAATTAATATCCAATATACTTGAAAACATTTGAGATCAAATTTACATAGATAAGATTTGGAACTCCAAAAAAAAAATAAGGCCAGGGTCGGTATCCAAATGTATTTTATTTGTATGTATCACATAAGTACATATTTCGGCCATTCGGACATCTTCAGTGTGCATATTTTTTATGGTTTATCTTCAAACATTATCTACAGAATCTCAAGTTATCATGGGAGGAAATTAAACTAAAAAAAAATTCCATATTATTCAGTAAAAAAAAAATTAAAGGTGTGATCCAAAATGTATGTTTTATATCACATTCAGCGTCTAGTTCGGTAAAAAAAAATTTATTTTCACGAATATTATAGTTATTTGCTTTTTAAACTTTCCTCATAATTTCTTTTAAATTCAAGTTTGTGTACAAACATTCATTACATCAGGCAGTTATTGGTGTTTTTGAGTTGAGCCCCCTCCTCTGATCAACCTTTTCTTCGGCAGATCTCGCGGAAAAATAATAAGTGTCGTCCTTATGAAATTTTGAATATAAATATAAAACTTCATGTTCATACATTCATTACATCGGCAGTTATTAGAGTTATTGTGTTTTCCCCCTCTTTCCCTTCGCCCAATTTGGCTGAAAAACAAAATGTTGTGTGTCCTTATGGGGTTTTAGATACACATATAAGTGTTATCGTTTATACAAATACACACAGATCTGATTTTTTTTAAAATGAGGAATTCGAAAAACATGAAATTTCGGTGAAAACTATCGAATACCTAACCGATTACGTAACTTCCTCTATACTTAGTACAGCTGGGGAAGATAAAGATACAAATATTATTTTTCTATATAACTCTATTGATTAGTTCTCGGCCGATCTTTGAGTAAAGTTGGGGAACCTTGGTTAAATACATTTTTTTTTTTTTTTTTCGAATAAATATTTTCTGATCCACACGTTTAATTAGAACCGTCGTATTTCCTTTGTCCGCAGTTCATAACTAGACCTGACGATGGTATAAAAATGTTTTCTGATTACTATTTATCTAATTTTGATTTTGACTTTTCCTCCTTTCGTAAGAAATACGTGAAAGAAATTAAAGGAAAAGTATGAAAAGCAAATGAATAACATGTCTCACATCTTAGGTTTCCACCAATTATTGTTTCATCAATAATTGTACTATTATTATGCTGCCTCGGTTTTATCAATCCTTTGATGTGCTATGCCACACTGTGATTGTAAAAACCAATTTGGGGCCATCTGCTTTCTGCTCCCTCCCCCCAATCAAAATTTTAAGAAGCCAGCCTTTTTTTATTATTTCCATCAATTGTTTTAGTATCAATTTACTTTCCTGATATTTGTTAATTTATGTAAATTTCGTTACTTTTCTATATTTAGCTCTTTGTGACTTGAAGAAGTGGCCCATGATCGCACCGAAATATCGCCCTAAAAGATTTTTCTTAAAAAAATAAATATAAAACATTTATAATTAAAAACATAAATAGTACCTAATCTATTAAGAATTTGATATTCGTGTATCTTCTATTATTTATTGAGAGCGCCGGTAGCTCAGAGTTAGCGCGCTAGCCTATTGAGATCAAGATCGCGGGTTCGAAACCCGAGGTTTTTTATCTAACAGGTGAAAAAACCTTCAGCACTCCATCCTTCGGATGGGAAGTTAAGCGATGGTCCCGAGGCTGTGTGATGTCAGGCTCTCGTTAAAGACCCCTAGTTGAATAAATCTAAGTAGACAACATTTAGGACTCCCACAGTAGAGACGGGCTCATTTCCACCAGTAAGCGATATGAGCTCGTAGCTAATGCCCGTGTCACAATAACTAACAATTATTTATTTATTTAAAAAACTATTATTATTATTTGTCTCATATGTGTTTTCAATTATATGTGTAATTATTATTATAAATCTCCTTTTGATTTCACTTATATAGATAAAACACTGTAAACAAAACAATATTTTCAAATAGAGGCAGGCTATTTATAAGCCATTATTGGGAGGAAGAGCGCGACGTGGCGCACCTATTGGCCGTATGTGGAAGCTGTTGGCTAACTTGAGAATGGAAACCATGAAGGTATGAAGATAATGGAAACCATGAAGGTATGAAGATAATTTGACGGGGTCGACAAGAGCAAAAAAGTGGGTGACCCCTCATAAAAGATCAGTTCCATAACACTCCAATGAGCCCAGCGGTTAAACCTTGAAGATTGAGACATTTTAATGATAACATCTGAAAGCTTCAGAAATGTTAACAATTTTTTTACTACTTTATAATATACTAGTTTTTAATTTATAGTTATATAACAAAAAATAATAAGTAATGGTAAATATTGCCCAGTTTTTTTTTTCACATTTCAATATTCAATTTAGTGTAACCTGTGAGTGTAATGTTGATTATTGGAATTCGCCCATAATGTAGGAAGATTATGAAAAAATAATGAATTTAACGAGAATTAATAAATTCTGGCTCAATTCGTTGCTGACAACACGTTACTGCTCCTTTCTGTCACTAAATTACTCTAGGAGCAATATGGTAAAAAATATCTAAAATAATACTTCCAGGAGCTAATATTTCTATTAAGAGGAACATATTGTTATAGTGACAGATAACAATGTTTAACAGCCAGTCGAACTATTTTGTTTCCACAGCTTCCATTCACGGCCGGTAGGTGCGCCAAGTTGCCAACCTTACTCCCGATTATGGCTCGTGGCTATTTACCTGTTTGCACGGCGATGCTGGCAATAACTGGACACGACCTTGCATGTTCAGGCTTCTCTCGTTGTCTAGTTTGACTTGGAACATCTTCAAGGGATCTAAAACAAAGATTCAATTTTCATGAAAATATCTTGATTTTTCAATGGTAAGCAATAACTTATCATTCTGTTGACATTTAACTGTTTGTTTTAAGCTCTGTAATCTGTCAACGAAACCCTTTAAAGAATGTTTGATTTCTGTCTGTCTCTCCCCCTCCCGACATCTTAGAAACTATTCAGTTATATACTGAAATTTTGCGCTAAGTTAAAGGAGATATATGGTGAGTTAGAAATTCGGAGAAGTAAACAGTGTTATAATTATTAAATTACAATTAATTCATTAAGTTATTGATATTACCAATAAATTTCATAATATTATCTGAGTGAGGGCGCCGGTTGCTCAGTGGTATACATGCTTGCCCTCTGAGCTCAAGATCATGGGTTCGAAACCCGGCCGAGGCCCTTAGTTTATTTTATACGGGGGATGTAAAATAAACTTAAGCACGCCGTCCTTCGGATGGGACGTTAAGCGATGGTCCCGAGCCTGTACGATGTCAGGTAGGTACTCGTTAAAGACCCCTACCCTAGGAATAAAATAAAAATTTAGGATAGGCAAAATTTAGGACTTCCACTGTAGAATCGGGCTCATGTCCACCAGAGTGACGAAAGAGCGCTCTGGTAGTAGGCGATATGACCTCGTAGTTAAAGTCCGGGCATGAGTCATAATAACTAACTATTATCTGGGTTATTAATAAACTTAATATTATTAGCATTGTTAACGTGTTATCAAAAATTACATAAAATATGAATTTTTTAACATCTAAGTAAGTAACAAATAAAATATATAATACAAACTACAATGAATAATAAAGTAAATAAATACAGAAATACTATACATATTAGAAAAATATAGTTAGATGGTAAAAGAAACTTACTTGGGAAGAGTAAGATCCTGAAAGGTCTGAGTTGTTCTATGAACTTTATCTAGGTTGTTGGTTCTGAGTACAGTAGCTTCAAGGAATGTGAATTTCTAAAAAGTGGAAACAGAAAAATATTCATTTTATAGAACTTAACAATTTCGAAGGAGAAATCGCTACCTATCGTATATCAAATACTATCAATTACCAAGGGCACTATGATTGAGCCAGGCTTATAAGCATGCTACATGTGGAATTTATGAAAATCAAACTTTAAAGAGCATAACTGGTAACCTCCCTTCCCTCAATAAAAATAATAAAGTCACGATTTAAAGAAAGGTTTAATTTACATTTCTTTTGTTGGTATACATCGCTCCACGAATCGGCAACGCAAGATTCTGATGCAAGCCCAGAGAGCAGCCCTTTTAAGAGTTAAAAGGACCTATCGAACTGTCTCAATGGCTGCTCTACAGGTACTAGCGGGAGCAGACAAGATCATATTTGGGACTGGATCTAAGGCAGATGGTGACGGAAACAGACTGCCCGATGTTCTGCCGATTCGTCGGCTCCTGGCGGGAGCAGAAATAAGCATTGTAAGATGGGCTGGGGACGATCGGCGCAATTGTTCCGCCGATGGTCAATCCCAGTCTCTCAGTAACCCCTTGATCCCCCATCCAGTGGCGGATCCAGAAAACCTCTAAGGGGGGGGGCGAGTTTTTTTTTTTTCTAAGTTACTGAAACTTATGATTAAGGTGAATTAAATAAGAATTAGCGGATGAATCTTATAAAAACAACAAAAACGGCAGAAACGTTGATAAGTTATTTTTATTCGTGGTTATATTTACATTAGTCATAATAACGGTTATAATTACGTTATTTTTTAATTTAATTTAAAAAAACAATATTTTAGGGGGGGCGATCGCCCCATCATCCACCCTTGGATCGGCCACTTTGGGGCCCCTGCTTTTCGCACGTTGACTGGGTGATATTGTTACAATGCAAGACGCACACCTTTAAATTTAATTGGAATTTAAAGCTCTCTAAGTAAACGAAAATATTGACAAAAACTTTCTGAGTGTAGTATTTATACTTATTATTGTTATAATTGACTTAAATGGATAAATATGTATAGTTTTATCTAAAAGAAGGAGTAGGTATAATCGATTATAGTAGAAGTGCTCTATTATCGATCCAAATAACATAATATAAAAGCCGATTCAATTCCAAAATGTATTAAAAGATATATTTGATAATGGAAAGGCAAGGAGAGTAGGTTGTGACGTATGGCGGTGGTGGGGATAAGCAAGTAGAAGGGCCATGAACTTACCTTCTTCAATCTAAGGAGGAGCTTCATGGAATAATGGCGTCAGTGCTGTTAATCTTCTAATCAACGGTGGATCACCGGCAATCTTCCACCACCAATTAATCAATTACGTTTTCGCTTTCCCTCCAAAATAATTAGATTGTTTAGGCTAAAAATTATTATTTGACTTACAAGACTTCTGAATCCTGATACTGAATTTTGTGTCGATACATTTACATCGGTAGTTTTTGAGTCGAGTCCCCCTTCTCTTCGGCTGATTTCGCGGAAAATTAGTAAGTGCAGTCCTTATGGGATTTTGAATTTAAGTATGAAATTTTGTGTCAATAAATTAATTAAAATGGCAGAAATTACTTTTTGAGTTAAGCCACTTCAATCCCCCCTTCCCTTCGACCGATCTGTCTGAAAACCAATAGATGTCGTCCTAATGGAGTTTTTGATACACATAAAATTTCGTGTCGATATACTCATTCTGTCGAGAGATACAAATAGTTAGCTTTTTTTTTTTTTTTTTTTTTTTTTCATTTTTAGAATCAGATGTTTGGAAAACTTGAAATTCCGGTGAAAAATCAACATAAAATTTCTGACTGGTCTCATCAGCCCGCTTATCTCACTAAGTGAGCAGGATAAAGTGCTAAGTCCATGCTTGATCTTACTGGAGAGTTATTGATTGGAGGAGGAAGATAAGTGGAGTGGAGTGAATATTAAGTGGAACCCAACCCTATGTTTACATCATGTGGAGGCTAATGATAGTCTAGACTAGGCAGCTTCTCCCACCTCCTGATAACTATGAAAATATTATGACAATCATCGACTACCCACCCCTATAAATAGTATCTCCCTTCATTTCATTAATATTTCCTATCAAGGGATTCTAGTTAAATATTTTCCTCTTTTGAAAAAAATATTATCTACATAAATGAAACGATATAAATTTGGTTATCTATACATTGAGTATTTTTGAAAACTATTTTATTTCAGGTGAAACGAAGTTCAAACGAGTAGATGTTATCTTTCGTGTCTGCTTGTTTGTTCCCTCACCACAGGAGAATGTCAACATATTTTAACCTAAATTGTTATCTTGAATCTAACTATTCAGGAATCGATTTTTAGAATACATATGAATTCAAAATTTTGAATAGAGGGGCGAGTTTACTTGAATATAGAAACAGTTATTTCATGTTTTCTCAATTAATTTCATTTTCACTTAATTCTAAGTGGACAAGTTATCATGAATGAATATGAAAGGAGTAACAGTTGGTCGATACAATAACACATCAATGGCCTTATGGTCTCCCAAAATTTATAAATACATCAGTTGCCCTATCAACCACTCGGGAATTTTCAAAACTATAAACATGAATTTATGAGTTTAAAGTAGCTAGGCATAACATAATTACAAATATTGCTGATAAATATTTTTATGAGAAAGTATAGAATGAATAATTATTTCCATGTGACATTCATGTATCCAATATGTCCTTTTCATCTTCATTCATAATAAATTAAATTGATGTCCTAATACGCATCAATCATGTGACCATTAAAAAATGTTTTTATCTCATAGGAGAATTTTACTTAATTATCAGGGTTGTAAACATTTTTTTTTTTTGCTATGCTTCTTATGGAACGCCTGGGAGTTGGGGGTCAACGAGGAAAAACCGTATTTTTTTTTAGAATTAGATAATTACATGATAATAATATTATAGGTTGCTAACAAGTACCTATTACATATTATAAACTAAATAAGTCACAGAGATGTATCAGTCCAACATAGTTTATTTTTTACTACAACTAGTTTCGTCAAACTGACATCTTCAGGTGGTGAATCTGAACATATATAAACCAAATTAGACTAGAATTTACGAGCATTCATATCTCATGTCAATCATTAAAAATAAACAATTTTGGACTGATACATCTGTATTACTTATTTAACAAGTAAGTCCACTACATCTGCCTACCACTAAGAAATATATTATAAACTATTTATTCAGCATATATTTGAGGCCATTTTTTGTACACGTATTGAGGTTACATGTTACTGGGATATTACTTAGGTGATTTTCAAAATAGATTTTTATATTTATTTTATTTTACTGCTTTATTGCATGTTTTGAATATAGTAAGACAAGCCGGACTACTTTACAGTTACATATGTACCTCAGCAGTGCAGCATTCGACACTTCTCAACTCAACCCACTAGTAAGTGTTATGATTAGTAAACCATGTATATATGTCCGTGTAAATATGTAAATAAACAAAAAAACTAACAATATTAAGGATATCCTTCCTCTAACATAGACTTTTTTATTAAAGCATTCTTTGTTCTAGTAGTAGTAGTTTTGGTTTTATGGGGCGCTCAACTACGAGGGTTATCAGCGCCGATTGTTATTTTGTAGCCCTTTACATTTATCTTTAAAAAAATTATTACAGATGAACCCAAATCACCACAGTATACACTAACTTCTAATTTATAATTGTTTTTTATTATTACTATTTTTATATTTATTATAATTTTTTTTAAAATTTATTTATTCACAATTTTTTTTCCTATTCTTTGTTCTATACATTGCTGAAGCTAGAATTAATTTAGATAAATAACATTTTAGAGCAGCGAAAGAGATGAGAGGGAGCGAGAAGGCCGTGAGGCGGAGGGGAGACGCGCTCTCAGGATAAAAATGTAATATTTCGTGTTGGTCTATTCATTCCATCGGGAGATATCGTGTTTACATATAAACACGCATACAGATTTGACATTTTATTTTTTGAATTCAGGGAAAGAGGTTTCCGATGTAAACTCAAGACAGAATTTTTGACCAAAACATGACTTTCTCCTAAACTATGCATAACAGCGAAAGTAATAATACGATCAATAAAAACAATTATAATTTAAAAAATCGATACTACAAACGAATTAGCATAAGGGATGAAGTTGAAGTTATTGATTGAATAATTACACATTTAGGAGGATGTTCGAATTTTCTATTAGCACACCCCTGTAGACAATGAATAAAACATTTTTCGATCAAGGCAGGACATAGCAACAAAAAAAAAATCGAGCAAAGAACATGCAAAGAGGGGGAATTATTAATGTTAATAATAAAATAGTTTATCTCTACTGGCAGTTCACAGGGAATGAGAGAAGACTCCATTCCCATCCAGAGAAGAACCGCTATTGGTCTATCCCAGTTGATACAGGTTCATCTCTGAGATCACTGAAGTATAACCTCCATCCCTGTGATTCTTACATCTAACATATGTTACCTTAATTATAAACAAAATAATTTTTTTTTTTTTTTTTTAAATCATAGAACAGAGGTATTACCCTACCCCATAGTTCCACTCTAGGTAGAGAGGGGATGCCCTTTAAAAGTGATTAGTAGGTCCTTTGTCATCTACCACGAGGACGAACGGTCAGCTAGTAAACGGATGTATATGTATATATTTATTTAGCTCATGCTACCGACAGATACAAAACCGATTAACAGGTACCTCAAATTACGTTATATGCATACATAAAAGAATTATTACAAAATAAAATTACAACTCAACAAAAAAATAATAAAATATCATTGCGGATAATAATAATATATAGATAACATATAAATAAAATAAAGAATTTAAAACGAAAATTAAAATAAATAGTTACATGCTTTCAGACATTAATATTAAGAAACTGTGTAACTAATAATTTCAATAAAAAGAAAGAATTTGATTGACTGTTACATTGTCTAATTCCACAAAAGTAAATACATAAAGTGTACCGGTTTCGAATTACGTCATCTCACCGAACTCACTTCTAATTCTCACCCCTGCTAACGCCACTAAGTTAATATAATTTATTAAGCAAGCATTTCTATTTTTAATTTCTTCTTGTACTTTATAGGCTTTTGTCATATAGTCCTTACTGAGGGCGCCGGTAGTTCAGTGGTATGAGTGCTTGTCTTCTGAGCTCAAGAATGTGGGTTCGAAACCCGACCGAGGCCCTTAGTTTAATTTATCTGGGAGGTAAAATAAACTTAAGCACGCCGTCCTTCGGATGGGACGTTAAGCGATGGCCCCGAGCTTGTACGATGACAGGTACCCGTTAAAGAACCCTGCCCTAGATAAATAAAAATTTCTCAAATTTTTCTTTATTATATACCTACATTAGGTAGCTCAGTGGCATGCGTGCTGCGTGCTTGTTTTCTGAGCTCAAGAATGTGGGTTCGAAATCCGACCGCGGCCCTTAGTTTATTTTATCTGGGAGGTAAAATAAACTTAAGCACGCCGTCCTACGGATGGGACGTTAAGCGATGGTCCCGAGCCTGTACGATGACAGGTACTCGTTAAAGACCCCTGCCCTAGATAAATAAAAATTTAGGGTAAGCAAACTTTAGGACTCTCTTAGTAGAGTCGGGCTCATGTCCACCAGAGTGACGAAAGAGAGCTCTAGTAGTAGGCGACATGACCTCGTAGTTAAAGCCCGGGCATGAGTAATAAAACCTAACCTTACCTAACCTAACCTATAGTCCTTACTTCTTATATATAAAATGTATTCTACTACAAACTTTTTTTTTTTATAAATTTATTGTTATATTTCCTTTATTTTTGTATTATCTTCATTTTATTATATTATTGACAACTCAAATATTTGTAAATGTTATGTTAAGGTAAGACTTAGGACTAAGGATACATACCAAAGAGGCGAGAACTGCCTGGCTGTGACTGATCTGCGACTGGAGAGCTTCTAGTTCTTTTTGTACTATATTGTACTCCTTAGGCTCCTTTTCGTTCTAAAAAATATAATAGTTAAAGTAAAGTAGTTGTTATAAAAACAATTAAATGAATATAAAAGTTAAATCACAGTTGAAAATAATTTATTATTATTTTTACAAAACCAAAACATAATTCATTAACATGGATAATTTTAAGGAGGTAACGTTAGGGGCATTCATCGTTACAGTAATCATTTCCAGCATGACAATCGGTCCGTTTTTCACAAATTTCGTATATCTGCCTCAGCATGTGCATTTATTCTCTTCTGTACGAGAGCGAAAAGGCCAAAAAAAAAAAAAATGTCATACCCTTCGGAATGTATCTCTAAATTAATATAATGGTGTATTAATTTAAGACTATATCTTCAGACCATACAGAAGTGATAGGCTAGCTGAAGTGAGCCCCTAGTTGAAATGTATCCTCCATCTTACAAGAAAGAATCCTTTCGGGAAAGAGAAAGTAAATACCTGGAATAAAAGGTATGTTGACTTAAGTTGTTTAATCTTATAAAAGTTGCCTAAAAGGGCTAAGGGCCTCATTAATAATGCCTGGGTTTTAAATACTTCTGATAAAATACATATAAGTTATAGTTCATCAACCGTTTTTAAGAACAAAACTTTATTTGGAGATAACAAAAAATACACTAATTATAATTTGTACACAATTTTAGAAAGGGATGATGTGTACTACAAATGCATGTAACAAAAACCTAAGCCTTAAGTGCACTGTTGGCAGAATTAATCTGCGGGAGAGATTCCTGAGAAAGAAGTCTTAACCTAAACTTAAATTATATTGTATTGAAATGGCGAGAAAGATGGATATAACTTATATACAAAATAAATAATTTTAAGAATTTTTCTAGGGAATAACTCAGCGTGACAAGAGTTATGAAAAAAGTGTCAAGTGTGATGGATGACTCAAATTTTCCAAGTAGCAATTTTGGGCAATGTTGACTTTACCTCGTCTGCTTCAAACATCGACGAACCGTTAGTAAAATTCAAATGTTATGAATAAGAAGTGGCGAAATTTTATCAATCCCAATATTAATCAAATAGTGAAAAAAATAAGCTAAATCGATTCTTATTTGTATAAAAGCAGTTTGTAAATGTAGGTATAAAAAGAAACCCCCTTCCAGGGTCTACAATGACGGTAACAATATAAATAAAAAGAAACCCCCTTCCAGGGTCTACAATGACGGTAACAATATAAATAAAAAGAAACCCCCTTGCAGGGTCTACAATGACGGTAACAATATAAATAAAAAGAAACCCCCTTCCAGGGTCTACAATGACGGTAACAATATAAATAAAAAGAAACCCCCTTCCAGGGTCTACAATGACGGTAACAATATAAATAAAAAGAAACCCCCTTCCAGGGTCTACAATGACGGTAACAATATAAATAAAAAGAAACCCCCTTCCAGGGTCTACAATGACGGTAACAATATAAATAAAAAGAAACCCCCTTGCAGGGTCTACAATGACGGTAACAATATAAATATAAAGTTATAGAAAGAAGCAGAAAAATGTACACACTTATAAAAATAACTGGAATGAAACGGGCATTAAATTATTGCTTTAAATAATCCAGCGTTCTTACAAAATACTATTTGAAATGAGTTTGGCATGCATCCAACTCCGGAAGGAAAGAACTATTTCTCTGGAAAGTTTAAACATTTTTCAGTGGTCCTCTCTTGTTTGGACTTTATTTTTTTCCAGAAGATTCATATTTATTTACTTCAAAGTTGCGCCCTTGGATACTAGATTAGGTTAGTGTTACACTCTTTTGTGTGTTATGTCTAGTGAATTTTTGGAGGCGCCACTTGACTTGATTGGTCCATAAGTCGGAAGGAGAGAGAATGGTTCGGTGTTTTTCTATGAATCCGGCACGACTGGTTCTTTTAAAAAAACACAAATGTGATCTGGCCATTACAGGACTTCCTTATACCAACCAAGTTTAAAGATCTCTCTCTCTCTCTCTCCCCCCCCCCCCCCCCCTTCTCAAAATCATTTCATGCTGGCATTATTGGGCATATGAAAGTAATGAGTTGACGTCAGCGGTATGTTTTTGTTTCATTGTACAACGACATTCTGATAGTGACTTTCTTATACCCAGTAATGCCAGTATGAAATGATTTTAAAATTTTGCAGAAAAACTATCAAAAAAAAATGAGGGCGCCGGTAGCTCAGTGGTATGCGTGCTTGCCTTCTGAGCTCAAGGTTGTGGGTTCAAAACCCGGCCGAGGCCCTTAGTTTATTTTATCTGGAAGGTAAAATAAACTTAAGCACGCCGTCCTTCGGATGGGACGTTAAGGGACGTTAACGACCCCTGCCCTAAGTGAATAAAAATTTAGGGTAGGCAAAATTTAGGGATCCCAGAGTAAAGTCGGGCTCATGTCCACCAGAGTGACGAAAGAGCGCACTGGTAGAAGGCGATATGACCTCGTTGTTAAAGCCTGGGCATGAGTCATAAAACCTAACCTAACCTAACAATAAGGTATAACTACATTTCAGGCATATATCTCAAAAACCGAACGAAATGAACCTGTAAACATTTTTGATTAGGTCATAAACATAAGCGGTATTTTGTAAAATGTACTTATGCCTGGGAGTAAAGTGGTCTCAATTTTCGTCTGATTTAAGCCAAAATCTAATGAGATCTATGTTAGCACATTTCACCCTTCATTCCAAATTTCAAGTTCATACAATAGTTTTTGTGTTGGAGCGCTCACAACTTTCCAATCACATAAACACACACACACGGACAAACATCATCGCGAAATTGGTCGAAACGTATTCATCCGTACTCGGATTTTTGCACGATTACAATACTTTTTTATACTATAGGTATAAGAAAGTAATAGATATGCTTATTATAGAAAATATGTACTCACAATTAATTTGTGAGAACAAGTAAAGTGTCTGCCATTTTTCAAATTTAAAAGAATCTCATTAGGGAGGCCGACACGTCGTATCCTAGCGTAAACAAGGCTTAAGAGCAGTCCATAAATTATCTAATGTTGTTGTTATAAAAATGTCGACTCCCTCCCCCCCCTCCCCCCCCCCCTCTTACAATTTTATGAATGCATCAATTTATTTGTGAAAAACTATATTTTCAGGTAGGTACCTGTTTATATCAGTTCTAATTCAAAACGTTCCAATTTAAATATGGACCAGTTAATAAATCCAGCTAATCATGAAGAATTTTAAAAAACATCGGTTTGGAGCCCAATGTATGACGTCCATGTTCTAAAATCATTTTTCATTATAATTTGTATTATGAAAAATGAATAATAGATAGAAATGGCCGAATATGAAATATTTCTATTGAGACTTCTGATAAAATTTAAGTGGAGTACTGTTCAGCTGATTGTTGTTCAGTTATTGCAATGGAATTTGTCAGAAATCCCCTAGACAACACACAAAGCCGCCATGGGGAAAACAACTTTTGTTTACAAATTTGTATGCTAATCAGAACCTAATCTTATTTCGAACAAGATTTTCCTCACCTCCTTTGCCTAAGAGAATATGAAAGTAGGACACAAAATTATACAGATTATGCAGTTTCACCTGTTGGGTGTGCGTAGATTTAAGGATGTTTACATTGCCCAATTTCTGTACGAGTTTTGAGATACATATATACATATAAAAGTACTTATATTGTGGACTAATTATATTTTTAGAATGTACCCTAAAAACATTCCTATTGACATTCAAATCACGACTACTTGCCCTTTAGGGGAACATAAATTCAAAACAAAACTTCCTTTGCACTCTGGGGAACTATAAACCTCAATCGTTTATGGCAATTGGGCGCTATTAATTGTTTATGTCTTTCAGGGAATTATGGATATTATTATTTTATTTTCATAACTGCCCTTCTCTCTCCAGGATCTATTGGCATTCTGAATTCATGGCTTTGAATGTCAAGAATCAATAAACTAGACAGCGGTGAAAAGAAAAATACATGAATATATAAAACTTGTTTCATGTATTGATTTATGTCGCTTTGTTTTTACCACGTATTCCCAATTCATTATTAATTTTGCATTTCAACATGGAATGACGTCGTATAGATCTTCATTTTTGGGTTGTATAAGCAGATTCTGAGTTTATAATAATACATATTCTTCCACAGCTTAATTTTTCTCCCAATTTATTGTTTAAATTTTACAACCTAGCAAACAGGCGTTTCGGGGAAAACTCCCATCATCAGTGTCTTCAATTTATTTACTGATCTTTATTGATGTCAATGTTTTTTGTATATTGATCATACTCTTTATGCAGAACATATTTTACGAGTCGACCTCCCTCTAACCTTTGTTAAAATGGAGACCGAATTGTAAAACATCGTCTACATAAAGAATATGATCGATCAATACAAAAAAAATGTACAATAAAGATCAGCGAATAAATTAGAGACGATGGTTAGTTTTCCTATAAATGTTTATTAGCTAGGTTGTAAAGATCAACAAATAAATTGGGAAAAAATAATGCTGTGAAAAAAAAATATATATATTATATGTTTTAAAAAAGTCGGATAGGGCCACAAAATTATGATGACTTTTAAAGAGACCAAGGGGAGTGTTTAGGTTTATTTTTTTAAAAGTATTTTCAGCTTTTATACGGCTCCCCTGAGAGCAAACTTTGCAATTTATATATAGAGCTTCATTCATTGTCTTCTT
The DNA here is from genome assembly GCA_963662175.1 of Aradus depressus. NCBI lineage: Eukaryota > Metazoa > Arthropoda > Insecta > Hemiptera > Aradidae > Aradus > Aradus depressus. The sequence goes on from OY759214.1 coordinate 79,134,294, forward strand.
CAGCTGGTAAAAGAAGAATGTTTGGAGGGTTTCCTCATGTTGGCCTCTAGCCAAGGTTATCCACAGCTTTACTTTCACAGCTATACATAGTATAGGGGAAGTTATGTAATCAGGCAGAATATCGATGTTGAGCTTTCACAGAAATAATAATGAATATATTGTCACAAAAGTTTAGATGTGTATCTATCCAGAACTTCATGAGGACGACACATATATTATTTTCAGGTGAATCTGTCAAAGATAAGTAGAAGTTCAACTCAAATATATTAATAACTGTCAATGTAATGAATGTATCGATAGGTATACAACTGTATATGAGTTAGTAAGTTCACCTCATCACCGAGGTACCCTCTTCTCTACATGGGAGTAGGAATCTATCGATATAATTAAAGGTTCGATAGTTTTGGTCGATACAAATGCGTTCGATATCGATGCTTTTCTGTCTGTAGGTATCGAATAGATATTAAGTACTTATATCGATTCCAAGAACACGTTTCAAATTTCAACAATTAAAAAAAATTATATCAATTTTTCAATTCATCAAAATCGTTCAACGATTAATTTCTTGCAATTTTCTTTTATTGTTGCAATAAAATACTGAACTCACATTACAGTCCGTGGACAAATGATATATATATATATATATATATATATATATATATATATATATATATATATAGATATATATATATATATATATATATATATATATATATATATATATATATATATATCGATGGTAATAACCTCATATGTGATGTTATCACACAGTCTGCGTGATGCGTCTTTATTTCTTACCTTATTTACATTAAATGGTTTATGAAAATATAAGTTTGATTTTGAACAGAATCATGAACTGGATACAATTTCAGCATTTTATTTTATTTTTACATTCCATTTTGTCAATTACAAATTATAATGCCTCGTCCTACGGCGAAAATGTGGATTTATTACACTAAGAACGATTCAATTTCAGCCACTATCAAAAAGTATTTAAAGAAGTGAAATATTGTGGGAATATGAATAGTCTGCAGTAGTTCTATATCCTTCGTAAAAATAAATTGTATGTTTATTTTTTAAGGCTTTTTATTATTTTCAGTATGGTTTTAATAAAATAATTTCATCTTAATCGATTTGATTTATTTGTTTCTTAAGCCCACTACAATATCTCATTCATACCTTTCAAATTTTATATTGTTTTTTATTTTTATTGTATAGGTATATATATTATACATGGTTGAAAATTAATTATGACAAAGTACTCGAATTAATCGATACTATTTTTATTAATATCTATATCGATTTAGACATTTTTTAAAATTGGTTATAACGAACTACTAGATTCAATCGATGCAAGTAGGTATCGATACTTTCTATTCGAAAAAATGTCGATACTACTTGTGAGTAAAAGTATCGTAACTTTGTGGTATCGATTAAACCCTACATGGGAGAAGAAAGTTGCTTAAGAAAGGGAGTGTGATGTTTGGTGGGGTTCAGAATTTACAGAAGGAGACAATGTGATGGTGCTTAATAAAACGTGGGAGCCTGCTACAGTGATCGAAAAACATGAAACGCCAAGATCCTTTCTGATTAGGACTGATAATGGTGAAGTTCTTCAAAGAAACAGCAGCCAGTTAAAACAAGGGGGAGATGTGATGTATGGATGTTATATGAAGATGGCACTGGGGGAAAAATAAGGGCGGTAAAATATATACCAGTTAAGTCGAAAGTAATGTTTATTGTGATTATCCCTGGATCCGTTAAATAATAATACACGGTCAGAAACTGATATAAAAAAAGAAGCTTATTCTCTTTAACAATGAAGTTTTATTTTATTGACGTTCGTAGTCAAATGACTGAAGTTTTAATTTGTTGTTGTAGATAGTTTTTGTGCCTCATGCGGGGGCCTTAACTACGAACTTATATCGCCTACTACCAGAGCACTCTTTAATCGTTCTGGTGTATATGAGCCCGACTCTACTGTGTATTTACTAAGGATAAGGATCTTTAATAAGTACCTAAAATCGTATAGCCTTGGGACATCGCTAACGTCTCATACGAAGGACGGCGTGCTTAAGTTTATTTTACCTCCTAGCTAAAATAAATTAAGGGCCTCGGCCGGGTTTCGAACCTCGATCTTAAGCTCAGTAGGCAAGCATGTCTATGACCTACAGGCGCCTACAATTTATGTATGTATATGAAACTCCCTGAGTAAGATACCTAACGATTTTCAGCCAAATTGATCAAAGAGAGAAATAGTTCAGAGGGAGAGTGATAACTTAATGACAAATAATTCGATCTGGGGAAGTACTTTGCCGGTGAACAACCGACGAATTTTTTCTATGAAAACAGTAAGGAATATAACCCTAATTTTCAATCGTACATTAATGAAGAAAAATGCTGTTTTTTGATCACAGCTATTCTGAAAAACTATGGAATACAATTAACGTTTTCAACAAATGGAAAGCAGTGTGAAGTTTGCAATGCAAGATTCAAACTCATGTTTTCCTGCAGAAATATTTTTGAAAACAATCAGGAACTCCGTAAGTCAAAACTTTACTTTTTTGTTTTAAAAAACTCCAAGTATGGGATGCAGATTTACCATGGTACAATTTGTTTATTTATACAAGTTAATGACACAAGAAGCCTATATACAAACAAACATATACAGTCAGTAACAAAAATGTTCGGACGATTTGATTTTTCAATAAAAAATTATAATAATTAAATGCACAAGTAATAAAAAATAATTTAAAAAAATAATTAAAGCCATTTTTTAATCAAGAATAAGAATTCAAAAGTGGGTTAGGATAAAGGAAAAACAGCTTTGATTAGAACAAATAAATATTTTAATTTAATAAATTTTATAACAAGTAATGTAGGTAACAAAAATTTTCGGACAAAAATGTAAACAACTATAAATAAATTCAATGTTTTTTTTACGATTTCACAAATTCAAAAACCATAATGTTAATTAATATTTGGTTGGGCACCCTTTTTGTGCAATAACATCTTTCATTCGATTCGGCATTGATGATGAAACTAATTTTTTGGTGAAATTTGGAGATATTTTACCCCACTCTTCTAATAACTTTTGTTTCAATTTGTTTTTTGAAGCAATGGGTGTTAATCGAATTTTCCTGTCGAGCTCACCCCATACGTGTTCAATTGGGTTGAGATCGGGCGATTGGGGGGGGTTTCATAACTTTAGGGCAGTTATACAAAAGCCAAGTACGTACCAATTCACAGGTGTGTTTCGGATCGTTGTCTTGGTAAAAATGAAAAGTCCGTAAAATCCCAAGTTTTTCAGCACTCTCTTTCAAATTGCTCCTTAGTAATTCGGCATTAACTTTTCCAGTCATGGTGGTTTCAATGAAAACCAGTTCACCAATTCCACTAGACGCCATACACCCCCACACCATCACTGAGCCACCCCCATGTTTTACTATTGGTTTTAAATTTTTTGGATTCAGCTCCTCATTACGCCTTCTCCAAATTTTGTCGCGACTGTCGGGACTAAATATATTAAACTTACATTCAAAAGTATTTGCTTGCAATAGAACAAACCGCAATAATAAAATATTCTTGTATCTGGTAACTCTTCACAACATAAAAAGAAATCTCAGGTCATGTAATGTCAGAAAACTAGATTTTTGTGATATGACGTTGGAAGAGAGCGACAGCAGCGCTGACCCTCGGCAGAAACCGTCCCTTCCCCCTACTCTATCCCCTCCACATTCCCTCTAAAGAAACTAAGTACCCAATTTTTCTAATTTAAACGTTTTTTCTCCGATATTTCGACAAATAAATGTTTCCAGATCATGTCCGTTTACTTCCATGTAATATATGTATACATATACTATTACTTTACTTTTGTTTACTTCCCTATACATATAATATATGTATACATAATAATATGTACTAAAAATTTTGTAATCGTGTGAACATCAGAGATCAATTGCATGCGTGTGTTTATGTGAGAGCTCAAACGCTTTGACCTGACATCGTACAGGCTCATGACCATCGCTTAACATCCCATCCGAAGGACGGAGCGCTTAAGTCTATTTTACCTCGCAGATTAATGACATTACTCCAAAAAATTTCTGAATGATTCTGGAACTCTTTTGCGAAGCTCAATCTTTTTTTTATATTTTTTTCACTCACAAACGGTTTTTGGTACTCTCCCATTATATCCTGCTTCTTTTAGAATTCTTCGAACATTTTGTGGGTGAACTTTCTTTCCCGTTTCTCTGTATACCTCGGCGACGATCTGAGGTGCACTCCTCGAGGGCTTGTTTTTAATTTTCCGGACAACGCTACACCTTTCTCGGTCGTTTAATACTCTTGGACGGCCAGAGGAAGATTTCAAGTCTATCCGATCCTCGTGCTTATACCTTCGAATTACATCGGCTACGGTGCTTTTACTTCGGCCTACCATACCACCGATTTTGCGGACACTTATTCCTTTTTCATAATTAAAAATTATTATCTGTTGAACTTCAAAAGATGTTCGACCCATCTTGACAGCAGGAAATACAAATAACTACTGAATGCAGTAATAGAAGGATATAAACACATTTCATTTGTTCGGTATTAGCGGTTGGTTGAGAAGGGATTAAAGATCATGATCAGAGTCGCATTTGTTTACAAAACAAACAGGTGTCCAGAAAATTTTGTTACGTGAATTTCTTGTCTTCAATTATTAATGCAAAAGTTCCTATTAGCTGTAAATGTTTAATTAATTGTTTTACGGAGTTTTGAAATGATTGATGATCTCGAAATTTAAAACTTTGCTTGAATTAAATATTTTGCCATATAACTATGTGTAACTGCAAAAGAAAAACAAAATTATAAATTGTCCGAAAATTTTTGTTACTGATTGTACGTCGACACTCCATGTGTTGCTAATTACAATTAACGATTATTATTGATCAAGCGAAAGAAAGTCTCTTCTTCACGTTGAGTTATAATTATTTAGTTACAATGTTAAACGATATCTGTCGCATCTCGTCTCATATTTACACCTAATTTCTATAAAAGTTTATTATGTCACTAAAAGAATCCTATAGTTTCTGGTAATGATTTAATAGGAGGAAGATAGTATAATAAATTATAAATAATTAGTTTAATAATTATAAAAAGCTGAAATATCTCTCCATTCCCTTTCTTTCTTGTGTTCTAGGTTTACAAATGTATATGTTTTCTGCTCACAGCATGTACTCTGTAACAATACAAAAAGTAAAGTTGTCCGTTTTTATTTTTATTTTTTTATCAATAGTCTCAGAGATGGGTCATAGTTTCAGTTTTGCGTTTTCACGGGAATTCCAGATTTTTCGACCCCTTGATTCCAAAATGACAAAAAAATCTCCTGCATATATATGTGTGCCCCATGAACACGATACTTCTCGATAGATTGAGACGAAAGTTTCTATGTATATTCAGAACCGCATAAGAACGACACCTATTGACCTTCAGCCAAATCGGCCAAATGGAAAGGAAGATAAGGGGGCTTAACACAAAAACCTCAATAACCCTACTAGTTAGTAGGTATTATTAAATGGTATTCAGCATTATTTATCGTATTACCTGGGGTGTAGTTTCCTTGGAGGAGTGGAAGATCTTTCCTCCAGAGTAGCTGAGTACCAATTCGCCTCCATTTTGACCTGGAGATCTGAAACATAGAAGGAGCGAAAACATATTATAGTAGATTGAAAAAAGCAGATGTATTGTGCAAACTTACAATAAATAAATAAAACCAACTTCTTTTTTGAAATTTTGTCTGTTCCACAAAAACATTTGTACATAAATTACCGGTTTCTGCATTACACCATTGTCAGGTTTAGTTATAAACTAAGACAAGTTTCTGAGTGCGAATCGTTCTTATAGGTAAATCAGGTAGGTAAGGAAGAGTTTGGAATTTTAACTAAGAAATCCCCGTGACTTCGCAGTTAGGAATTTGTTAGTTATGAAATATTTACTTCCATTTTTTTTTTTTTTTCAAATGTGTCATCTTCTCCCTTTTGTTATCACCTTAGAACCAATTCTGCTTCCACATATGTATGTATTTATGGTTAATTGCAGGTATTCCTTATATCGTTTATCATAGTCAATATTTATTATCAACTAGCAGTAATACCCGGCGTTGCCCGGGGAACTTTGCATTTTCTCCCAATATCACCTATAAGTCTATTCAATCCTTCGACACCACATTCATAGTTATAATTTTCGATTATTCATACGGAATAAGGCTTATAGTCCTTCAACTATAGTAACGCTAGTAAGTTTTTAAGACCCCTGGGCGCCACAGCTAGTATGAGCCTTTCAACGGCGGAAACCCCAGCTAGTGAATACTTGGCATCGCTGGGCACCACAGCTAATACGAAGTTAGGAACTCTGGGCATTACAGCTAGTATGTGCCTTGAGACGGCGGACCCCACACCTAGTACGTAGTTAGGAACGTTGGGCACCACAGCTAGTATGTTCCTTGCGACGGCGGACCCTACAGCTATTACGTAGTTAGGAACGCTGGGCACCACAGCTAGTAAGTGTCTTGTAACGGCGGACCCCACAGCTAGTGATAGGAACGCTGGGCATCTCAGCTAGTATGTGCCTTGCAACAGTGGACCCCACAGCGAATACATAGTTACTACTACTACATGTGAAATTCATGACAATCAGATTACCCTTTAATCAGTCAGCATTTTTTTAATGTTTTGCCCCCCCCCCCCCCCCGTTCAATTTTTTTAGATGTCACATAGTGTATTTTTCTATTTGGCCATCAAGAATACTACATGAGAAATTCCATGACAATCCGATCATCCGTAAATGATCTATCACTATCATCAAATTTAGGCCTACCCCCACAACCCCCCTCCCGTTCTCAATCATGTGACGTCACACACCCTATTTTTCTATTTGGCCTTCAGGAATACTACATGCAAAATTTCGTGACAATACGACCAACCGTTAAAGAGCTAGCACTATATTTATACTTAGGCCTACCCCCAAAACCTCCCCTCCCGTTCAAAACTTTTTGGGTCGCCACACACCTTATTTTTCTATTTGGCCTTCAGGAATACTGCATGCGAAATTTCATGATAATCCGACCAACCGTTAAAGAGTTATCACTATAGTTATATTTAGGCCCCCCCACAACCCCCCCTCCCGCACAAAATTTTGAGCCGTCACACACCCTATTTTTCTATTTGGCCTTTAAAAATAGTACATGTGAAATTCCATGACAATCTGAGCATCCGTTAATGATCTATCACTATCTTTATATTTAGGCTTCCCCCCACAACCCCGCCTCCCGTTAAAAATTTTGGGACGCCATACACAATATTTTTCAATTTGGCCTTTAAGAATACTACATGTGAAATTTCGTGACAATCCGACCAACCGTTAATGAGCTAGGACTATATTTATACTTAGGCCCCCCCCACAACCCCCCCGCCCGTTCAAAATTTGGGGACGCCACATATTTTTCAATTTGGCCTTTAAGAATACTACATGTGAAATTTCGTGACAATCCGACCAACCGTTAATGAGCTAGGACTATATTTATACTTAGGCCCCCCCACAACCCCAACGCCCGTTCAAAATTTGGGGACGACACATAGCCTATTATTCAATCGGGCTCAAAAGGATGCTACATGGGAAGTTTCATAAAAATCCGTCCAGCGGTTTGGGCGTGATGCTGGAACAAACAACACACAAACACACAAACCCCGTTTCAGCTTTATTTATATAGATATTTGATATTTTTTATTTTGTTATAAAAGTCCAGTCAACGGAGCGCTAAAATGACCAAAATCTCCAAGTTGCGTTCTAGTGAATGGATTTTGATGAAACCTTGTGCATAATGATGTCAATAGAAAAGTGAAAAAAAAATATTAGGTTTAGAAATGATCGGAAGGGGTAGGAAACACCTCTTTTATCAGGGGTTCCGTAACATGTAGAATTAAGTCAAAAATAGGAAAAAAACAATATAGGTGTATATATACCTTCTTTGGCCCAAAATAAGATGTTTATATTTTCCGAGATATGGCCACTCGAAAATTCCTAAAAGTGGGGGAGGGGAAATGTAAAAGTTTAGAAAATATCTTAAAAAATTCAGGCGAATGTATCATCGAAGTACAAGATTTTTTTTTATTTGCAATTTTTCTCTAAAGTGTGTTTTGTCCGAGATTTTCCCGAAAAGATGAAAAACCACCCCTTTTTTTGAATATACAGTTTATTCACTAGTTAAACAAAAATGTTATTTAAGGTAGGTATTTGTAATAGATGGATACAAATATGTTGGTATGCATGCATAAAGAGTATTCCCAAGTTGAACATAAATGTTATGTATGGTATTATTAATAAATGGATAAAATAGCGTCGACAATTTGTGAGTTTCATGTTGCCCTTGTTATATGAACTATTCCATAACTAAATGATTTTTTTATTTACCATTTTTTTATATTCATGACTCTGTAAAATAAGAGCAAAGCCATTGTTTAGCCTTTGAAAGGGTTATATTTAATGGGTTCTTTTATTTTTGGATTCCACTCCATACATGGTTCTCCATCAAAACCACAATGATAAAGGCAGTTGAAAAATGTTGATGAGGCCATGTTTTTTATTTGTTATTAAAAAGTTATTTCAATTTGAAAAGTTGTGTATAGTAAAAAAAAAATAACACAATGCTAACAATATATCGTATGGCGATGTAAAACTGAATTTTTCTCAGTTAAGGTGCTACTGATAATGCGATTCATGCACTTAATAATTAAGTAACAATTATTGTAAGCGAAGTGCATAGTGTAATGCAAATGGTGCTGCTTAAAAATACTTAAGGTTGAGTAAGCAGGCCGACTGAGCATGAAAACAGATCCCCGGCTTGGGGCATCCTTTGTGCGTGCCCACTCCGCCGAAAAATTGTGCTTTCACCGTATCTAGAGGTATTTAAAAACCCTAACATCTATTTATACAGAATCCATAAATATATTAATCAAAAAATAGTTTTATTTTCTTCCTTTTTTGTTTTAATACCGTTATGTATCTATAAATTTTACCTTGCAAATTTGAAAACGGCCATTCTGTATTCTGAACTGAAAACATTAATTTGACAACACCAGATGCACTTATCTTCATGAAATCAATTATCTAAAAAAAATATTACAAATGAATGTAAAACATTAATAATAAACAATGGACATTGTTCCTGTCTTTGAGCTCAACCATTTTCAATATATTTCAGCGTGTTTCTTTTCATATCGGATATCTTTTCTAACAATAAACAAATGGTACTGCTTTAGTCTTTGAGCCCATCCGCCTTTAATTTATTTCAGCGTGCACCTTTTCATATCCATACCTCAATACATGTAAGATTATATATCAGTGGCGGATAGAAGGGGGGGGGGGGAGCAGAATTACCCCCCCCCCCCCCCCCCTCCCCTCCTAGCGCAGAGGCTCATAAGTCAGTTTCGTTAAGGAAAACTAAATATGAACGTCTCTTTCTTACCATTTATTTATGGTGTTTTACCGATTCGAAATAAATAATTTAAAAAACTGCTTTGTTATATGAAGTAAAAACTTATCAATTTCCTTCTCTTCGAATTTATCATGCACGATAAAGTGCATGAGAAGTGAACAAAGAAGAACGATTGAATTAGAAACTGCAATTCTGTACAACTCACATCTTTTCGTATGTAGGTATATAGTAATTTGATTTTTTCTCAGCAACCCAATTACATTTGAACAGAAAAAAGCTTTCAGTATATAAACCAATGAAATTATAAAATGAAGCAACGAAACTGTGAAGGTCTAGAGAGAAGTGGATCACAAAGCAGTGATTTTCCAACAATAATACTTCATACAAACACAAAGCCAACACCAACTCACTTGGTTTGGTTGTTTTTCTGCCCAATCAGAGACCGAAATAGCTTCGATTAACTAGGTCAAATGTTATTTCAATTTTATTTGTATGTTGTGTCTACAATTGGAAGGGAGGGGAAAAAAAAGGATCGGTTAATGGACTGGATCGAAATACAAGCAGCTATTAGCTATGAGTTGTCTGACTCGGTTCTTCTTGATGGAACTTCAATTAAGTTAATATTAAGTAATGGAGTAGAATTGTGATTATTTGGCATTCTATGTTCTCAGCTGTTTTGCGTTATTAATCATTTATAAGTTCTTCTTGATGGAACTTTCAATTAAGTTAATATTAAGTAATGGAGTAGAATTGTGATTATTTGGCATTCTATGTTCTCAGCTGTTTTGCGTTATTAATCATTTATAAGTTCTTCTTGATGGAACTTTCAATTAAGTTAATATTAAGTAATGGAGTAGAATTGTGATTATTTGGCATTCTATGTTCTCAGCTGTTTTGCGTTATTAATCATTTATAAGGTTCCGTAGTACGAAGACCGCCTACGAAACCCTTTTGACTAGAGTTTGATGTCTGTCTGTCTGTCCGGTATCTGGGAAACTATTGAAGCTGTATTACTGAAATGTTGCACAAAATTAAAGGATAATATGTAGATCTAACGAAAAATCATTACGACAAAAGATAATTTAATTATTAAGCGCGATTATTATTTTTTATTTTTATTTAAATATAATGGAAATAGAAGTAAAGTAGTATTGTAACTGAAGATCGGGGAGGGTTCGGGTTACTGGCCTGGCTGGGGGCCTACGAGTGGTATCGTCGGGGCACTGGTCTGCAGACCCAGGAGCTCCGAGGGTCCGGATGGCCATCTCCACATGCAGACCTTCCTTCTGGAATCTTCCCACCACTCACTTTCAACCGCTATGTACTGTATCTGTGTGAGGAGGTCCGGCGGTGTCTCCTGCTGTCCCCCGGCAGGCTGGGGGCCTACGGGTGGTATCGTCGGGGCACTGGTCTGCAGACCCAGGAGCTTCGAGGGTCTGGATGGGACCTCTGCGACTGTATTTGTGTGAGGTGGTCCGGCGGTGCCTCCTGCTGTCCCCCGGCAGGCTGGGGGCATACGGGTGGTATCGTCAGGGCACTGGTCTTCAGACCCAAGAGCTCCAAGGGTCTGGATGGCCACCTCCACATGCAGACCTTCCTTCTGGAGTCTTCCCATCACTCACTTTCAACCTCTGCGACTGTATTTGTGTGAGGTGGTCCGGCGGTGTCTCCTGCTGTCCCCCGGCAGGCTGGGGGCATACGGGTGGTATCGTCGGGGCACTGGTCTGCAGACCCAGGAGCTCCGAGGGTCTGGATGGCCACCTCCACATGCAGACCTTCCTTCTGGAATCTTCCCATCACTCACTTTCAACCTCTGCGACTGTATTTGTGTGAGGTGGTCCGGCGGTGTCTCCTGCTGTCCCCCGGCAGGCTGGGGGCATACGGGTGGTATCGTCGGGGCACTGGTCTGCAGACCCAGGAGCTTCGAGGGTCTGGATGGGACCTCTGCGAATGTATTTGTGTGAGGTGGTCCGGCGGCGTCTCTTGCTGTCGCCGGCGTCTCTTGCTGTCGCCGGCGTCTCTTGCTGTCGCCGGCAGGTTGGGGGCCTACGGGTGGTATCGTCGGGGCACTGGTCTGCAGACCCAGGAGCTCCGAGGGTCTGGATGGCCACCTCCACATGCAGACCTTCCTTCTGGAATCTTCCCACCACTCACTTTCAACCGCTATGTACTGTGTATCTGTGTGTCTATGTATCTGTGTGAGGAGGTCCGGCGGTGTCTCCTGCTGTCCCCCGGCAGGCTATGTACTGTGTATCTGTGTATCTATGTATCTGTGTGAGGAGGTCCGGCGGTGTCTCCTGCTGTCCCCCGGCAGGCTGGGGGCATACGGGTGTTATCGTCGGGGCACTGGTCTGCAGACCCAAAAGCTCCGAGGGTCCGGATGGCCACCTCCACATGCAGACCTTCCTTCTGGAGTCTTCCCATCACTCAGTTTCAACCTCTGCGACTGTATTTATGTGAGGTGGTCCGGCGGTGCCTCCTGCTGTCCCCCGGCAGGCTGGGGGCATACGGGTGGTATCGTCAGGGCACTGGTCTTCAGACCCAAGAGCTCCAAGGGTCTGGATGGCCTCCTCCACATGCAGACCTTCCTTCTGGAGTCTTCCCGTCACTCACTTTCAACCTCTGCGACTGTATTTGTGTGAGGTGGTCCGGCGGTGTCCCCGGCAGACTGGGGGCATACGGGTGGTATCGTCGGGGCACTGGTCTGCAGACCCAGGAGCTCCGAGGGTCTGGATGGCCACCTCCACATGCAGACCTTCCTTCTGGAATCTTCCCACCACTCACTTTCAACCGCTATGTACTGTATCTGTGTGAGGTGGTCCTGCGGTTTCTCCTGCTGTCCCCCGGCCTGGCTGGGGGCATACGGGTGGTATCGTCGGGGCACTGGTCTGCAGACCCAGGAGCTCCGAGGGTCTGGATGGCCACCTCCACATGCAGACCTTCCTTCTGGAGTCTTCCCACCACTCACTTTCAACCGCTATGTACTGTATATGTGTGAGGTGGTCCGGCGGTGTCTCCTGCTGTCCCCCGGCCTGGCTGGGGCCGCTTGCTCGGGGGCATCGGATTCCTCCTCTGTCTCTTCTCTCCGATCCCCTCCTATTTATTTTTCCTTTAATCGAAATTGTCAGTATGCTGGTGTAGGAAGCCAATTGAGATATAAGTAGGTTTGATAAGGGCGCAAATTTCACTGGTCAAAAACTCTTTTTTTTTCACTTGTAAAATTATTTTTAATAAATTAAAAAATAAATAAATATATCAACAACCCGTCCGAGGCTCTTAGGTTCTGCATCTGAGAGGTAAAAAAAACCTTGAGCACGCCGTTAAAGACCCGTGCCCCCGGTAACTAAATGTGGGCGAGGAAAATTTAGGCCTCCCACGGGCTCACGACCATAGCGATGTATGAGCACTCTAGTAGAAGGCGATATAACCTCTGAAGTTAAAGCCTGGCCATGAGTCACAATAACTACAAACAAAACAAAAAAAAATTCATTTTGCTCAAAACTTCAATTAAAGGAAATGTCATTGTTAATGAAATTAAGCTCTTTTGAAGATGTTTTAATTACGCCACTTTCTTCTTGAGTGAAGGAGGACCTCGGTGGTAGGGTGAACTGTATGTCTACCAACCTTCCAGAGGTGTGCGGGATAAATGTGAATTTATAAACTACATTATTGGCGAAAGTAAGACACTATAAGCCGCAGCAGTTGATACAATGTTATACCAATAAAAATAAAACAATAAATAATGATTAAATTTAAAAAAATAGTTTTACATTATTTTAATTGAACTAAACTAAAGAAATAGAATACTATTTTTCATTAAATTGGAAATTAACATAAAAACTATTTATATAACCGTTAAATATAATAAAATAAATATCAGATAATAATTAAAGAAAGTAATAAAGATATACACCTTGCCGTGCAGGTGGAGAGGCAGTTGCCCATGCCAGAGGGTGCAATGTCATCCACATATTTTAATGAAACTTCGGTGCAATTCACTTGACAGAAACATACCTGGTAGCGTGGTTAAGGACTCATATTTGTTAAAATTCGAAAAATTGGTCGGTTATATTTTTATGAATTTTGTAAGAAAAAAAAAAAAAAAAGAAGAAGAAGGCAATTTTGACATTGAAATGAGGGGGTTGTCAAGTATTTTTTTATTTATTTTATTCGGTGGCAATTTTTTTATTTTTTGGCGCTTCAATTACATTTTTTTTCCGGATAGACCATTTTTTATAATAAAATAAATATATGTAAATATATACGTACATAAACAGGTAAAGCAGTTTTAAACTGCAATATGACATCATGATTAAAACTTTCCTATTTACAAAATAAGCCAAGAAGAATTAAAATGAGACTTTGAAAATTAAATTAAAATAAAATGTCAAATTTACATTGAAACACAGTATTTTCTGCAGGTTTTTAGAAAGTTTGTCTCTAAAATTTTTCTCTTAATGTTTGGATTACCTAATTGTTTCACATGTAAATTTATTTCTTTTTCTTTTTTGTTTATGTAAAATATAAAAATAATATATTATATTTTTTTCTTTTTTTTTTCTCACAGGATAGATGGACCCAATGAAAAGTCAGTGACAGATTGGCAGTTTCGCGCGATATATGTTCGACGAGTATTATTTTTGACGCGATGCAATGGACAGTGTCCCTAGTTCCGCTCTGATTCTCCGCCCTGCCCTTACTAAATCAATTCGGTCGCCGCCTTCTGGAGGGAGCATGCGTGCCACAATTGCTTCTGGGCTCTCCCCCCCCATCTGTCTACTCCAGACAGAGATATTTTACGGTGGTCAGTAGATTGATGGTTTAGAAAATGGGCTAACGTTGATCTTTTTTTTTTTTTTTTGTTCACTGGTCATTACAAAAAGGAAATATGATTTATCTGTTAGTATTTCTCCAGCCAGCTATACGATATATAGGGGAAGTTATGTACTCGGTATGAAATTCGAAGTTGTTTTCACCGAAATTTCATGTTTTCCGACACCTTGTTTCAGAAAATGAAAAAAAAAATGCTGTGTGTTTGTGAATACGCTAACTCCCGATAGAATGAATGTATCGACATAAAATTTTATATGTGAATCCAGAGAGTTGGGCAAAGAGTAATTTAATTACACATCAGTTAGTAAGAATTAACAATTATATGATCAATAATTAAATTGATAGTCACAAAAGAAATTCTAATAAAATTACAGTTGAATTATAAACTGTAAAAATGGCTTGTATTTTGTGGCCACCAATATGTACGGGGTGCCTGTAGCCAGAATAAAGGAAAGTGTAAAATTCAACAAGTAAGTAATTTGATTTTAAGTAAAGCTGAAACATATTGATTTTCAGCCAAATCGAACTTAACTCACAAACTTTAATAACTGTTGATGTACTGAATGTATCGACACGAAATTGTATATAGAACCCTCTAAGGATGATACCTATTGATTTTCTATTGAATTGGAAGAGAGGCTAAACTCAAAAATCCTTATATCTACCCATGTAATGAACGCATCGACATGAAAACTTATATTTGATTTTAAAAAACCCCAAAAATGGCATCTATTAATTTTCCGCGAAAATGAGAGGCTCGACTTGAATACCCTAATAACAGCCGATGTAATGAATATATCGACACATAATTTAATATTAGGATTTAGAAGCTACTATGTAAGTCAAATATTGGTTGATTAGCTGGAAGAGCGAAAACTTAATTGATTAATTTTTGAGAGAGAAAAACATAGCCGGTGATGTACCAAAGACTTTTATGATTATTTTTCATTTTCTTTCTCTTTTCTATTCATCGCACATCGAGACCTCATGAAGGGACGGAAGAACGAAATATCTTCGTGAAAAAGACACTTATGGAAGAATTATAAACATGTTTATCTTCATTTTAATTTTATCAAAAATGGTAAATACTGTATTTATTAGTATTATAATTTTTAATTGTAGTTTCTTTAGGTATTTAATTATTCATTTAATTTTGGTTTTAATTTTTTTATTGGCCTTATGTACGATGCATATTAACCATGTCTCTGTATTGATTTATCTGGTTATTTACAACCATGGCCCCGGGAGGAAGTTCTATCTATGAAATGAAACTCACTCCCGGACTATCAATAAAAAATTGATAAGGTACCTTAATGTATACATTCTTTTGACGTATCCTATTAACATGCTATGGCTAAACGGAAATAAATATTATTATATTCATTAAAACATGTAAAGCTCATATGAATAATAAAAAAAAAAGTCTTTTGAAAGTGGAGGAGACATTACTTTGGAGGACCCGGCTTTTCGTCCCATCGGAGTGGGGGAAACGGAGAACAGCCACTACCCTTTACTTTAAAATCCACTCCACCTAGCAATTATAGGGTTGTTTTCATGGCGGGCCACTAATAGGAAGTTGTAGCCCACTTCTAGAGTAGTCTCTTTTATTATTCATCTGTAATGTAGGCTAGACCTTGTGAAACTCCTTCAGTGGGTAAGACAGGCCAGCCCATTGTACGGACACTTAAGTCAACAACCCGCGGCAACTATGCTCCTCTTGTGTGGACCATGAATCATCTGAAAAATTATATTTTCAAACAAAACATTGAATTGGGGGTTATATTCGGCCGAGTCAAGAGACTGAATATAAACAGATGCGATATATGAGTTTCTTGTAATTTATGCATATCTTTGGGTATGGATGACTTTAAAGAGAATACTGGTAGGAGTGTTACAGAGAAACTCGAGGACACAAGGGACAATACCTATCTGCCGTTGGGAGGACAGGTATACTTACTTCTCCAGATGAAACTATCCCGTCTCTTTTATGGTGGCCTTAGTCCAGCCGAGGACGGGGCAAGCCAACAATAGCAGCTGTATGAAGAGAGCTACCTCGAACCTCTGTCAGGGGTGTCGACAGAAAAAAGATCTACTCCACTCTCCTTGGGTGCATGAAGTACCACAACGGAGGGTACAAATGTCTGAGTGACAACAGTGAATTGGCAAGTGTTGAAGAATAATAGTAAAAAATATTAGAGAACTATTATATTTCATAAAATAAAATAATATAACATTATATGATTGATTTTTGTTTAGTTATATTTATTTTAATTTGTCTTGCTTTTCTTCATCACCATGATTCCATAAGAAATTGAACCTTGATATTAGCGGCTGTAATGTCGCTCCTATTCTCTTTTAACTATAGTTAATTACATTCAATTATGTAATGTGTGTATATGTAATTGTATATATAATAGTAATTATATAATATATTCTTTTAATTACAGTTAGTTACTTTTAATTATATACTGTGTGTATATATAATTATATACTAGGTACGTATACCCTTTTAATTATATAAAAAGTAGATAAGGAGGTGCATTGATAAAAAGGAGTAAAAAAAATATACTTCAGATTTATTTAATAATAAACATTAACAAACATTACAATGCCGCTTACAGACTAGTAGTAAAATATTAATAATTTCATAATAATGTAAAACAATTGTAAATAATAATTATAATAAAATCAGAATATAAAATTAATAATTTTCTTGTACTCTTGACGGCGACAAACTTCAAATGTACTAAGCAAACGCTTGTTAATAAGACAGAAATTCGAAGTTGATTTTTCACAGGAATTTCATCTTTTCCGCCCCTATATTAGTCTCTATATAAAAATAAAATGTTATCTGTATATGGTCCATTTCATGATATACAAAGGCGTTAGAGTTCGATTTCTGTCTGTATGTAGGTTTCTGTGAGCTTCACGGGAAAACGGCTGAACACATTCACGAAATTTGCAGGGACTTTCAAGGATCGTCCAACTTAGACTATAGGCTACGGTGAAAACTTAACATCAAATTTCTGTCCAATTATATAAGTTCCGCTATACTTTGTATAGCTTAGGAAGTAAAATAGTAAAATGTATACACAGTGCTTCAATCTATAAACCTCTCATCTACACTAATTTTAAATAGACGCATTCATGAAGAGATGTACACAACTACTAAGGTAACTAACTACTACCCTTAGTAAATCAAATACTTCATGCTACTGCACTACACCAACTACTAAACTAACGTACTGCAATAATGTATCAAATATTGAAGTCGAAAAGTAATGGCACTATGAACATGAGAAACAACATTATTGACAGTCTGAATTATCAAACAATTATTAAAAAAAAAAAAAATACAAGAAAAGCAGTAGCTATGAAATATAATTTACAAATTACCGAAATGAATTTCTGTCTTCGTATTATTTCTATTATCGACCCCTGGTTGCTAAAAAACATATTGTCTATCGTCGGTAGCGTAAAAAATGTATCATCTTTAGGCCACTGTGATATTAGGGGAATAAATTAAATAACTTCTATTTCACAAGAATTTTGGTAATCCAATGGTATGCGCGAACCTTCCAGTTGCACGGCATTGGAGAGTTTCTTATGATTTTATTTCCGATATTTAAATGTCTGCATCACTTCAATTGCCTTTTGCCTCTCTAAGAGGCTAATCTTATGGTATCGATCACTAAACAGTTTCTAACAATGCGTTCTTTAAAAAAAATATCTACGTGTTAAATCAAATAAAAAGGTTTAACTTATTTAGCTTTAGCTAAACATTTATAATAAAATAAACAATTTCCTTGTTCACTCCAAATGATTTGGGATAATTTAAAATCAGTCAGCCCCGACGGAGTCTATATCGGACATTTGAGAAATCTTAGTGTATAGAAAAAAATGTTCTACCAATTCAAACAGATGTGTTGGCTTGCCCATAATGAAACATCGACTAAATACATAATAAAAAATGTTAGCTCCTCTTAGAAAACATGAGATAGGGAAATTATATAAAAGTTTTATGTATGTTCAACAACTTAATATGCTATTTGAACGATAAATGTACTTTTCCGAGGGACGTTTCATGACCAGAGTACTGAATATGGTATAACATATGATTACATGACTACAAACATGAACAAACTAAAACTCATGAAACGTTACAATCGATCTGTCCATCCTGTGGGAAGCACTCGAGGAGCGAGACAACAGCTCTCATGATGTAGGTCATGGTACCGTAGCTGCCGCTGGGAGCACTGTCATAGAAGTGCTGACAGATGTAGCCAGCCCCGCCACAGATCAGCCCGCCCCCAGACAGGCCTCCCTCCTTGGCGCAGCACAGCGTCGCGTCACCATTGATCTTCATCTGCAATTATAAATAACATTTATTTGCCTAATTATATATACTCATAACTAAAAAGTTATTCGTTAAAACATGAAGTATCGGGAAAGACTTAAATCCTACTTGGTGAAAACTCATGCTGTTGGAACGGAGTTGTGAAGGTGGGAGACATAGACAGCAAAGTTATATCATAAACCTCATTTTGTTTAAATTTTTAAAGTAAATTGATAATAGTTTTATTCATCTATGGTAGAAATACTGAAAAACCCCATGCATGAAGAACGTGACAACTGCTTGTTGCGGATTGCACTCATCTTAAAATCTCCCTGAATCCTGGCCTGGAGGTTACAACTGAGGAGTCTGTCGGAGACGCCTCCTGGGCTGTTCCCCCTCCATTCCACACCTTCACCACGCCCATTATACATCTGATGCAGCTCAGTAACTCATGGTTGGACCTATAGCT
The DNA here is from genome assembly GCA_963662175.1 of Aradus depressus. Classification (NCBI taxonomy): domain Eukaryota; kingdom Metazoa; phylum Arthropoda; class Insecta; order Hemiptera; family Aradidae; genus Aradus; species Aradus depressus. Next base: position 79,153,407 of record OY759214.1, read on the forward strand.
CTACAGTCCCAAAACAGCATCTTATGTGGGTCCCATGATTTTTCTTAAAACCTTGCTTTCGAACTGTTGAAGCTTATTTCTAGGCTCTGTGTCAGGTAACAGGCTTCGCAGTCATACTGCAGCATCGGTTTTACAAATTAGCGCCTTCAAAGGGATAGGAGAGTCCTGGATTTCAGAAGAGTGAGGACGAAGAAATAGACCCTACTGGGCAAATTTGACGGGCTGATCCACCTTCGTCAACATATCAGTAACATCCGTATTTATTAAGTACCAGAGATAATTAATTTAAAAGAACTTTAACTGGAAAACTGGTATTCAACTCGGCCTTTGTCACTCGATTCGGCCAATAGACAATAGGTAAGGATTTTCAACTACAAATTCATCAAGTATAATTTTTTCTAAGACAAATGTATGACGAGCGGTCAAATCTTATTCAAAAATTTGTAGCACATTTTTACAACTTCAGTAAAATAGATAAACTAGAAAACAAAACAATAGAAACGCACTAACATCAGTCCTTCCGGTCCTGCCGAAAAAATAATATAAAAGCGGACCATAGTAGCTCCATATTCATAAACTTGAATATTTAAAAGCTTGTGGCTAATATACTATGTCTCGATCTGTTTTTGTTGTATTTTTTGAACTGGCTGTTATGGTTCCCTAAGCAACTAGAGAATAGGAACATACCTGGTCCTGTATGAAGATCTGATTGGCCTTATGTACCAAGTTCTCGACAGCGATGATCCCTCCAAGGGAGGGGGCTATCTTGTGTTCAGCAATCAGAGTGAGCACCATGAGTGCCTCCACCACCAACTGTCTGTACTCCGGCTGAGGGATCGTGTTCAGAACTGTCTCCACGGCCAGGGCGAACTTCAGCTCTCCAGAGGTCATCTAGAGTTTCCAAAATAAATTCCAGATATTACAGGTTATAAAAAATATGTATAAATATCAATCTTTGTCATTGGAAAAGCTCAAAACACAGGTTAGTAAGTAGCTTTGACCGGCATGTTGAATCTTTCCAAATTCTCTTAGAAGCTCATCGTTTGTTACCCAATTCGATTACTTGAAAATTGTTTTATACTTAAGCCCTCACAAGATGTCACAATAGGTCCCCTTTCAAAAGTATCAATTGATTTTTTTTTAATAAAGGGAAACCATAGTTGTGGTGCCTTTATTAGTGTGCACTTTCAATAACAAAAATCTTAATTCATGAAAAATGCTATTTAAAAATAGGAGAAAACCATTAATTAAATGAACCCTTCTTCTCATAGCAAGGAAAATCAAAGAGGAAGAATGTGCTGACCTCTCGAGTGAGATTTTTATGCAAAAGACGTCCTTCAATGGCCAAACCTTCACACTGAAACAAAAATGAAAACATGCCAATTAATCATAACTAATAGAAGATATGCCCAGTTATAGTAGAGGCAGGCCACTAGTTAAATGTGCTAAGCGAAGGAGGTAATTTTAATTGTTTATCATTTAATAGCAGCGGTGTATGCAGAAGTAAATACATTTTATATTTGCTATTTAATTGTGAATTAATTATAATTAACGATAATGCCGTTCATGCATACTGGGAATTAGTTACTTCTTCATTAAATTTTTATAATTTCGTTTAAACCATTTCTAACTATTTTAATAACTTCCTTTAAGCCATTTAAAATTATATTTATAAGTTCCTTCAAACTATTTCAAACTGTCTAATATATTTTTTATTAATTAAATATAGTGACAATGGCTGTCAAACTATCTAATACACTACAAGAAGGTTACTGGACCAGATTGGTGGGAGCCGTCTAAAGTTGGTGGAAGGGGGGCCAAACTTGTGGCACGCAATTTTAATTTTTATTATTTTAATATTTTAATTTTTTGTTAAACGATGTCCGAGTTATATAGCTTTCAAACATCACATTACATTCAGTGGATCCTAGACCAGAATAATACAAAAAAAAAAAACACATTTATTTCTTCAGTTAATTTACTTCTCAAAGGCATTAAAATTTACATATTTGTGAAAAGCTGATTTCTGATCTTTTTGTATTTCGTTAGAAGGAAGAATGAAAGCAAAAGAGAAACCCCGAAGGTTATTCCAATAATAACGTAAATGTACCTTTTCCAGTACAGCCCAGACTCTGGAGTAAAGATCCCGCGGGACTCTGTTGAGGGCCCCGTCCAATCTTCGCCGTCGAAGCCACTGCCCCTGTCTGTCAGGCTCCACAACATCCTCCACACCACTCAGGAATCCTATCTGGGATTTCTGTAAAAGCAAAAACATATATATATATATATAAACACTTTCGGAGACATAATATGATTTGTATATGTGACGAGCCTGTGAATCAGGAAACCTGTACTGGTCCACTAAAAGACCCGACGGTAGGGTAAATATATATATATATATATATATATATATATATTTTTTTTTTTGTGGATCAGTACAGGTTTGCCAATTCATAGGATCTTCACATATACAAATCATATCATGTATTCGAAAATATTTATAATGCCTTATATAACCTACCTTTCACCATCATTAACAGCGTCGAGAGGACGTTGGTAAAGTCAGAAATCAAGATTTCAATTATCGAATTTCCAAAATTAACTAGCTCATTCAACTAATATCTAGTGTAGTATGGCTAATGCAATGACATCGACAGTAACATAGGTATATATACATATTTCCTTATACTTTTTAGTTTTGTGGACTATGCTATTCAGTTTTCCTGAAGTATATTTCTTTCCTGCAGGTAGATAGTGGGTTCTTCATGCTTTGAGAATTAGGGTCCATTTTGGTTCCCACGAGTCTTATACTACATATTAACCCAGTGTCATTCATCTTTCGGCACAAGTCGTTTAACATCTTGGGAATCAATTGAAAATCAAGATATTCCATGTGGTTGATGACTCATGATGTTGCTGCTCGCCAAAGAATTGCATGCAACAGTCATCAGTTGCGTGACAACGTTAATAGACCACTAGGTAAAGGCGGAAATCAAGGTTGAAATCATCATATTTCCGACACTAACTAGTCTACTCTGCTAATATCGACAATAACAAGCTATTGTCGATAATAGCTACCTTATCGACATTAGCAGTACATATAGTAGAATTAAAAAAAAAAAAAATCAATTGCGGATCCCCAATTTTTAAAGAAATAAAACTAATAATATTAGAAAACTGAAAATAATATTTACTAACCTTACTAACTTTACCGGATTTGCAGCTTAGAATTGAAAAATTCCCAGGACCAACTGAAAAAGAGAGAATATAATGAGTCGTTACAATTGCAAAAAGTACGTAGTAAGGTTATCCAAACCGAAAACTGAGTAAATGGCACCTCGATTCTCGATTTTGGAGATGTCTCTGTATCTATTGGCACAGATTTGAACTTTTCATAACTTAAGGGAAACTTCGGGTGCAGTTGCAGAAGGGAGAGCTGATGGTGTGCATCTAAGCATCCTATGCACTTATCCCTTCCCTGGAAGCTCTACTGTAGGAGTTCTAAATCCAGGTTTAATTAGAGAAAAAAAATACAAACAGAACTTTTTTTAACTTTTATATTGTCTAATTCCACAAAAATATATATACAAAGTGTACCGGTTTCGGGTTACGCCATCGTCAGCACAAAGTTCAAAAGACAAAAGTTAACAAAAAATCAACAAATCCTGCTATAACTTGTATATCATCAAGATATCAGTATTTTATGTCTCGCGAAAAATTAGTTCACTTCAACTTAGTAGATCTGCAGTAGATTGACTAAAATAATGTACTTATTATGAAACTTTTTTGAAGATGGTTTTGTTCCTAACTCGGATCAAAAAAAAAATATATATATATATATATATGGACCTAATTGACGACCGTTTTCGTTTAAGTTATTTAACATCCTCAGGATGAATCCTACATGAATATGAATAGTTAACCAGAACAATAATTGTTTACAATAATAAAATATTTCGTAATTTTAAGTACAAATAAATTGCTGAAGATATGGGAGCCTATTAGTCAAGGGTTGGCGAGCAAAGTGAACAGGAGGAATATAATATATATATAATATAAAAATAATATAATATTACTTACCGCTGCTGACGGCGAACTCCTTTCCACTGAGGATATGATAAAGTAGATTTTTCATTTCAAAAGGAGACAAATTAAGCAAATGTTCAGAGGCCTGATCACCAGAGCACATTAAAGCGCGAGACAGTTCTGTCGCCATAACCTAACACAAGTTGATAGTATGAAAATAATATAAATATTTTTTCAATAAATAGTTTTAAAAATGTGAAAGAAACTAGACTAAACTAACCTGTATTATTAGCCCAACCCTTAAACGTAACATCTCTTTAAAGAGTTGTGGTTCCGTTCTGATGAACATAGCCAGGTACACAAGTAATTCCTGAAAAAAATGTTTTTTATATATTTAATAATTTATTGGGGGCTGATTTAGCTATACAAAAAAGTTTTTAACGCCGACAGCCATGGCAGCCGCCCGAATTACGAACCTGGTACAGAGTTTTATATTTTTTTGTTTTTAAATGGATATTCAATCTTCCATTAAGGTTGAAAATAAATAAAATAATAATACATAGTATATTGGATAAAATAATATTTTACCTGACTCAGCATACCAGTGCTCTCATCATCACCGTGAGCCTGATGGATCAGCTGTCTCAACTCATTTTCAGGTAGGGGAGCTGTGATGGTATGTTCGTTAACAGGAGGCATCCCCACCGTAACCTAGACAGATTGATTACAAATAATCGGCTAAAAATGTATCGTAGTTAATTGTAAGTAGGAGTACATTTGTAAAAGTCCATCTCGTGGTTCCTCAGACGAGAGGAAGATGGAAGCGACCTTATGACATGTGTTAGGCCTGCCTACTCACCTCTTAGCTAAAACAAAAAATATATTATACCTGTTTTTGTCGAACAAGGAGATCAGTAACGGCTTTGGCCAGGTCCTCAACCCTTTTTCCCAAGATACCCCCAGTGTGTCGGACTAGACCCCACAACTTCTGATGACATGCTTTATCATACAACGCTTTTAAAAGATCTCTTAGTGTCACTGCATTCTCACCTTCCATCAATCCTGGGAAAAAAAAGTATTTAGATGCAATTCAATTTTTCATATGAACTTATGGATTTTTCCATATCCTCTTATTTTCAAATTCAATGCAATTTTTACTTCTCCAGCTATACGAAGTATAGGGGAAGTTATGTAATCGGTTAGAAATTAGATGTTAAGAGTTTTCAAAGGAATATAATGTTTTCCGACCCCTGATTCCAAAAATGTGAATAAAAAAAAATGCCTGACTGTCTGTGCGCGTGCGTGACTATGAACACGGTAACTCCCAATAGAATGAATGTATCGACACGAAATGTACCCCATAATGACGACACATTGATTTACAGTCAAATCGGCCAGAGCAAAGGAGAGTAATTAGGAGGGAGGCTTAACCCAAAACGTATGATAACTGTCGTTGTAATGAGTGTATTGACACAAAATTACATATGTAAAATCAAAGAGGACCCCTATTAATGTTCCGTCAAAGGGAAGGGGATTAGGACGACATCTATTGATTTTCAGCCGAATGGGTCAAAGGGGAGGGGGGATTAGGGGCGGGCTTAACACAAAAACTCTGATAACTGCCGTTATAATGAATGTATCATAAATAAAATTTCATATGTAAATTCAAAACGTCATAAAGACGTCATCTATTTATTTTCTGCAAAATCCGCCGAAGGACATTAGAAGAAGGAAACTGTTTTGACTGGGTATGTGAATATGGAGGTCAGCTCAATAAACGTGTTCTATAAAGGGAGGATTCTGCTTAACGGTGAGAATGGTTAACATAACATATATTACACTGATGATTGGAGTGTTGTTTGGGAAGGCAAAAAATAAATGGGAGAACTGGATGTTCTTTTAATATATTGTGTAATCGAAAATATTGGCTCCTCACAAAACTAATGCTTCGATTTCATCCAAATCAATTTTATTCAAGTTTCTCCAATGAGACAATTCACAGATTTTTTGAATATTTTTATAATAAATTTTGACCTCTCAAGCCGAGAGTTTAATTAATAAACATGAGCAAAAATATATATATTCTTATTATACTCATCATTAATTTTTATATTGATAGCCCCCCCCCCCCCCCCCCCCCCCCCCCCCCCCATTTCTTTAACGGGAAACAACATATTGAATCTCTGCATTCTTCGACATATATAAAATACATATTGTCGGCCTAAGCGTGATACTTCGTTAGCGACATTTTTCCAAAAAGTTTTTTTTTTTTCAAAAAAAAAAGAAAAAAGCTCTATTGATCTAGTGGGACCTCGTGTACGACATAAAACGAAAAAAACCATGAAATACGGTTTGAAGTGATACTTTGCAAAATAAATGGGAACGAAATTCTGGTGAAACCTCGTAAGTACGTTAATTCTTTACTTCAATTTGCAAACTGGCTTAAAAACCATTCATGGCATGCATATACATCTCACTTAATACAAATGTCGAAAAAATTGAGGTTTCCTATAAAGAATTTTGTTAATCAGTTTTTTGTCTCCCCTGTAAAGTTGGCTTTTTGCACATACGAGGTATCACGTTTATTTAGACCGACGATATGTTAAATTTCATCGAAATCCGACAGACAGTTCTAGAGGCAACTCCAAAAATTGGCACGAAACTGTAGATAAGAGGGCTTCGCCCCAATTAAAACTTTCTGATATATTTTATAATAAATTATTTACCTGTTTTGTACTCCATTCCATTGGTGTCAATTAAGTATTGTAAAATATCGCCTTGCTCTTCCAAATTTTCCGATTCTCTAAGCATAGCTAAAAGTTCTTCAAATTCTGTCGAAGCATACTGTGTTTTTGTATTTATCTCAGATGACATTCTTCTTGAAAAAGGAATTGGATTATTAATGAAAACAAAAGGCAAAACTCCAAAAAACAAAAAAAATTATCCATTTTTGTAAGAGGGTACCTATTTCTCTTTGGGGTCTGTTTCCAGGGTAGATCCAACTCAGGAGATATAGACCTTGGGGAGGTGAGTGGAGGCCCTGCTTCACTCAGACCTGGCAGGATTCCAGCGTTGGACTGTCTTCTCTCATCACTGGAAAAGATTCCTTCGCTACCTGACAAATAAAGAGAAAACTTTGGTTAAGCAAAATTGAAAGTCATACATTAACAGAGTTGGGCATTTGATTTACCCATTGTTAAACAGATCAATGCTCCACCTCAGAAGTTCTCCTCATTTCTGACAATTACTCTTTCTTCCTAGCAGCCTAGATAATATATTTTCAGGTTAAAATTAAATCACCTTATAATAAAAAATGTAAATAGTATCTATTGTATTTTTCTATTATATTAATTTATAGTAACATGTATACATACATACATATATTTGTCTGTACTCTGATTTAATAACGGTCGATGTATATAACGTTATAAACTATTTTGATGTACAAAAATTGTGTGACGTTTCCTAGTACCATGTTATGGTTTAAAGGAAATAAATATTATTATTAGGATGTAAATAACCCAAAGTAATTCTAAAATTCAAATAAATATTATAATTACCCTCGCCAATAATAGATCGAGTTTTCTTAATGGCACCCTTGACTGAAACTCGTCTGGAAACTGAAGCCTTCCTCCCAGTCCCAGGTTTCGACAAAAGGCTCAGCCGATGACTACTCTTCATCATATTTAGTTCTAAGTATTTTTCAACTTCAGGATTCAAGCCTAAAAATAATATATAGAAGTATTTTCAGTATTCTAAGTATTTTTCAACTTCAACATTTAATCCTAAAAATAATACATAGAAGAGAAAAAAGGATACACTTTGACAGAAAATGCTAATTGGAGGTTTACATATATAGTTTGTTAATTTGACAAGAAACTTACGGTCTGGAACACCCAACTCCTGACAGCCCAGAAAGCTTAGATTTGTGATACACGATGTTATGAGAAAATCTTTCAAATTTCCCAAAGTAACCCTAAAAAACATTTTCTTTTAACAACTTATAACTTAAACAAACAATTCCCCTAAACTATATAAATGAAAAAATAAATAAATAAAAATAAAAAAAGTAATAAATAAAAATACCTTGTACCATTTATATAACCACTTTTTAATTTTTTCATTGTAGTAATCATAGCGAGAGGAATTTTTCCATCATCTGAACAAAAAAGTCAATATGGTTTTGTTGATCAAAAATGAAAATAACGAATACCTTCGTAGAAATGTTAATTAGATAATGAAAAAACGTATGTTGCTCTTGGAAAAGCTCGTAAAACAAACCAATATACTACATATAATAACTATTAAATAATTTTACATTATATAAAAACATTAAATTAACTTGAAAATGATTTGAAACAATCAACAGATTGGCCATCGGTTTCCCCAAACTATATTTATATATTATTTTTGTAACCGTTTCGCCATTATTTAGGCATTAACAAAAATTTTTGAAAACAAAATAAAATAATTCATAATCATTTAATTTTATATGGTAGTCAATATTAAAAATTGTTTATTTTCTTACAAAAGTGTTGATAAAGTCTAAATAATAGTGAAACGTTAACAAAAATAATATAAATATATTTTGGGGACACCGAGAGCCAATCTGTTGTTTCTTTCATAGCACCTTCATCAAGTACACTTTCTGAGGATATTCTTCCTCAACTTCAAAATAATAAATAAAGCTTTAATATAATATAAAGATAATACAGGAAAAATATTAATTGTTTCATAAATCTGAATCTGTTATTTGTAATAGTTATGGTTTAGTATAAGCACTTAACACTATTATACTAATTCATGTTTTCTAATTATTACTACTTCATAAAAAAAAGCATAAAAATAATAATAAATACAAAAAAAAAATGGAAATAATTATGAAAGGCAAGAGGTTAAAAACACATTCATACTGAGACTAACCTAGGAAAGCTTTAGTGGTAACAATGAGGTAAGTGGGACGGCCGAGCATGGAACAATGTAGTGCAAGGAAATTGATGTCCATCTTGATATCGCTGGCAAGCAAAGCTACATCCGTTCGCATGTAGTACTCCTCTGAATCTATGCTCTGGTTTAGACAAAGGGTTAGTTACAGACAGGCCAAGCTATATGACAACAACAACAATGTACACTATGAGAGCTTCGTTTACACGTTACCACTTGACCCAATTGATTATTTAATTTTAGTAAATCGGTTGAAACAAGACATGAAATTTAGTGTTAAAATCAATTTGAAGTTTTAAGAAGACATACGATGCTAGGCAAGTTGAAAAGGGTGTAGAAAAGTGTATTGTGACCAATAACGAAAGGTAATACTTCAAGAGTCTGGAAAAATTATAAAATATACGAGAAAATATTGACATCGTTTTAAAGAAACGGAGTACATAACACACAAAGTACAAAGTCTCCAAGCAAAATAAAAAAAAACTTATTGAGGATACAAACTTGATTCGTTACAAAGAAGAAACCCTGACTGCATGCATGTTAAGAACAAACTTTTGTTTATTAGTTCTCCGAACATGATCATTTATTGACCCACCTTTAATGAGTGTCGAGAATTGATGTACACAAGACTGACTCACTTCTGGCGTTGTCAAGAATAAAGGACTAACTAGAGTTACAGACTATCAAAAGACTCTTCGAACATGCCATAAAAATGAGGAAACTAGTTGAGTATTTAATTGACGTTCGACTTGTATAGTGTATTTATCATTTATTCCCGAAATATGAAGTTTCAGAAAGGAATTTTTTTTATGCATTCTATCTTCAAACACCGTAATGTCTCAGATTTTATCGATCACCATAGTGATTAGTATTTTATGTTTTTTGTAAATGCTTAGACATATATGACGTCCAATATAGAGGGTGTGGTCCATTTACCCCAAAAATTTCGATAAACGTTGTTAAAAAAAATATATATATACATATATGTATATATAATGAGAAATAAGACTGATTGTAGTACTTTTTAAAGCCTTACGCCTTAAAGAGTACGGATAGCTATACTAGTCTCAACGAAGACATGTAGGCTTTTGGCGATTCGAAAGTCAGTGTCACCATGACAACATGTTAAAAACATGGACTCATTCTACAGCAAAATCTCTCCTCAATGTACTGGCAAAGTTTCAAAATGGGTTCTCTTGAAAAATACTGCTCAATTTTTTGATGTTTCAATTGCAGTATGATGAGCGATGTTTCAATCGCTAAAAAAAAATAAAAATTAAAAAGGGCACTTTTTGCCTCCTCACTGAGGTACGAATTATACATGTCAGAGAAACCTAAGAGGTCAAGGTTTAAACATGATTTGACATGGAATGACCCGTAATTGATTTAGTAATTTATAACTTTTTTAGTAAAAGTAAACTCTTTTTAGTAATAATAACTAGTAAACGAGCCCTTTCTACTTCATACTACAACAGACATACGAGATAAAAGACGAAGGACTAAGGGAATATACAATCTATGAATATTAATATATATTTTTTCATAGCATTATTCTCTTAATTTATTTAGGGTCCCTTAATTATCTCTTAAAATTATTTGTTGACATATATTCTGATTAATTTTTTCCTTATATTGGTTATATTCATATTCTTTACGCATAACGATCATTATCCTTACGCAGACTGTAATATACGAGTGAGAGGTCGACTTATATATTATGTTCTCCATAAAGAATATGATCAATATAAGGGAAAAAATTATCACAATGAATATCAGCAAATAATTTAAAAATACTGATGAGGAGATACGGATTTTTTTCCCCCGAAACGTCTATCAGCTAGGTTGTAAAAACCAATAAGTTGGGAAAATAATACAGCTGTGATAAAATATATACTATAAATTCAGAATTTCTTTACACAACCCAACAGTGAATCGATGAATGTTTGAGAAGCCAAGGGATGTATGTCAGGCAATAACAGTTTCTTTAAATTATGATATTTTCGACCTAATTGAATAATGAACTATCAATGTCAGAATACATTTCTGCGATCTGGATCGAAATAGTGGTCATTTAATGAAATTAATAAAAACAAAGAACTTTTTGAACTATTATATTGTCCAATTCCACAAAAAATATATACATCAAGTGTACCGGTTTCGCTTTCACCATCGTCAGCACAATAGTTCAATGAACTATCAGTTGAATTTAATATTAGGAATTGCTGCAGATTACTTGGCTTTGGAAACTTGAGCACAAAACCACTTGGCTTTTAAACCACTCAGATCAACATGCATTTAATTTTAATTATTGTAAGAAGAATCTAAGACAAGACATGCAGCGGAACTGGATATTATGAATGAAGCAGTCTCTGTGTAGGTAATATTGTTTTTTAGGAGAAAACACTTTTCATTTTTTTTCTATTCTAGTACCTAGATAAATGGTCTTGAGAGTTATTATAACGGTAGGTCGGCCCAGGATGTTTTTCCAACTTGACTTTAAGAAGTTGATCTCAGACTTGCATATATCGATCATCAGTTCGTTATCCGAGGCAATGTAATATCGGGACTGATCAGTAAGCTGGTCAACAAAAATTGACATTTAGTTACAAATTAGTGACAATTATAATTTACAACTATATAGGGTTAAGTGCCCCATGCCTCTCAGTGGCTCAAGTATTTTCATTTTCAAAAACTGCTAGATATGTGAAAAAGACCAAAGAGCAAACCTCCTTCAATTTTACTGCCCTATCTATACGTAGTTATGAAATCGGACAGAAATTTATTATTGATTTTTCAACAGAATTCCATGTTTTTCAACCCCCTGAAACAGAAAGTCCAAAGGGGATGAGAGAAGGGAGGGTTCAATTTAAAACCCTGGTAACTGTAATGAATATACAAACACGAAATGGTATATGAGGATTGTGAAATCCCTGAGTAAGACATCTATAGATTTTCAGTTAAAATGGTCGAGGAAAAAAGTGAAATATAAAATAATGTGAGCTGGGGAAGTAAATTGTCGGTGGTTCACCGACGAAGTTTGTTTTGCACAAGACTTTTTTTTTTTTTTTGAGGAGAGGAAAACTCTAGAACTACTGATCACGAGATAAAAACTTAGAAACGAGTCATAATAGGTTAGGTTAGGTTTTATGACCATGCTCGGGCTTTAACTACGAGGTCATATCGCCTACTACCAGAGTGCTCTTTCGTCACTCTGGTGGACATGAGCCCGACTCTACTGTGGGAGTCCTAAATTTTGCCTACCCTAAATTTTTATTCACCTAGGGTAGGGGTCTTTAACGAGTACCTGACATCGTACAGGCTCGGGACCATCGCTTAACATCCCATCAGAAGGACGGCGTGCTTAAGTTAATTTTACCTCCCAGATAAAATAAACTGCCTCGGTCGGGTTTCGAACCCACGATCTTGAGCTCAGAAGACAAGCACGCATACCACTGAGCTACTGGCGCCCTCTTCTTCATAATATAAAATGAAACTAGAGCAAAAATAAAAGACGTATGCTCCCCAGAAATTATCTGGTGAGAAAATGTCTGGTCCCACGGCAACTTAAAATCCTGTATTATGACCTATAAAGCGTGACAAACAAAAAAAATGTTAACTTTATGAAATAACAATCACTTTATTCTTTCTATAGCAATGTCATTTTATAACAAAAATGTCATAAAAACTGTGCCTACCAGGGATATTCTTCCTTAGATTTGCAGTACAAAATCGAGAGTCAGCTACTTTAGATAATAGGACCAAGCTGTTTTCCGTCACGAATAATTTTGTATTACCATAAAAAAAAAGAAATTAAATTAAAAATACTAAAAATTGAGTTGCTCTTTGTCTGTCCCCTAATGATGATTGGTTGGGTAAAAATGGGAATTTATATCATGACCTCAGTTAAAAGAATGTTTATCTAGAGCTAAATGCTTTCTCTACTTTTTTAAAAATTTTATTATTCTGTGCAATAGAAATAAAAAGGAAACAAAAAACAGAAAATAAAATAAAAAAAGAAGGATCCAACAGTAAATAATAAAAATAAACTATATAAATAATATATAACTATAAAAATAAAGAAAGGAAGAGAGCTGGAAATTATCAAATGAGAGAAGAGATTTATATAACTCTAATGGAAACCTTGCAGATATGTACAAATAAAATAGAATTTGATAAATAAAAAACCTGAGGAGTGAAAGCAAATATTTTATCTTGAAGTGAATAGAGTTTACTGGTGCTCAGGATTCCCACATCCCTGCTTCTTCTACCCATTAAGGCCAGCTTTTCATTTCTTCCTGAAAGTAAGCAATTAAAGAATATATACATTAAAAATGCATTATATTATTTATTAGTATTCCTCATTTAATATATTGTATAGGCCAAATAACTGCGTAATAGCCACTATTGAGAACCGAAACGTCGATGAATTGGAAAAGACGAATTTGTACAAAATGAACAATGACGTCAATCAAAAACTCAACAAGATACCTATTCAGAAAGATAGACTGTCTACATGTCACCCGTTAACTTAGTGCAAAGTCTCAGTCATAGCTACCAAGATATATAAGCAGAGGGACGAACAGACATACGTTATCAGAATTACGTATACTCTCTCCGACCTGTAGAACCCCCCTCTTCTAAGAACAATAAAATATTCTTATAACCGCAATTTTACTGAGGATCTTAATAAGAATACAATATTTTTGATGGACGCGAATATTCCTTACACCCCTACACAAAACGTAAATGTGTGTGATTTTCCGTCCGGTATTGAATTGCTCCAAATCGTATACCTCCACATAATCCTTGTATTGAACTGCGCTCATCTGAAAATAACTCCGCCAAAACACATTTTTTAAATACTGCCTACGTACATATTATATATTACCTTACAAAGTGACAAAGTTTGTATAAATTACAAGAATGTATTAGGTATCGCTACAAAATTGTGGCATAGAAACCACTTACTCTTTGTAAATCCAGTTGACATATCCGAAAAAATACAATTTTGACCCTCCCGTCGGTCCCTTTAGTGAAAACAGTCCCAGGTTCTCCTGATATAGAGAAACTTATAGTTCATAAAAAAAAATGTATTTTTCAATATAAACGATATAATATGTCAATTATATTTCCATTTGCTTTAACTCGATATCGCACATTTTTATAATGTATCAAAGGACTTCGACTATTGAACTAATAGAGAATATAAACATAGTCAGAACGAAAAAACTGAATTTTGCGAATTAGATTCATCCCAATCCCAAACAGATAGCAAATAGAATACAAATCATATAAACAAAAAATACAGTTGGCGGAATTCAATATGAGTTAGAAAGATGTTTGGCGCAGTTCAATAGTTGTAAATATCATAAACAAGGGTAACCTAAAATAACAGGTATCCCATTGGCGCAATTCGATTTCGCCCGATTTTCCGCATAGCATCTAGGCGTATGTATGTCAATGGAATTTTCTTTCTATAAAATGACTTTTGAAAAAATGCACAGATTTGAATGTTTCTTTTTGGAAAATGATCGTCACAGTGAAGAATCAAGGCCTATTAACTTTGGTGCCAATCGGTGAACAACTGCTTTGAAAATATGCGCAGTTTTGCACATACTTTTTACCCATAACAAACTCGTCTACTGATCTTATAAGAGATTTTGACGGCGGAAGGGAAGGGAGGATTAGGGGGGGAGGCTTGACACAAACACTCGAATAACTACCGTTGTAATGAATGTATTGACACGAAGAGTCATATCTAAATTCAAAACCCCATAAGGTCGACACCTATTAATTTTCAGCGGAATAATCCGAAGGGAAGGGGGGCAGGACTGAAATACGCCGATATAATGAATGCATCGACACAAAGTTTAGTATGTGGATTCAGAAGGCCATATGTTAGTCAAATATTGATTTTTAACCCAAAGGGTCGACTGTTTTGGGAGGGGAAACGAAAAATTAATTGATTAATTCGTTCTGGGGAAGTACATTGCCGGTGATTCACAGACTTTTTTATTCTTCGAAACTGCAATGAAGCCTACATGACAGATCGAATAAGTGTTCTAAGAACGTAACTGCATCTGGGAGAGTAGACCTGTGTTCAGGTTCACTGTCCTCAAGTTGACTGTACTTACCTAGATAGGTGTAGAGATGGCTAAGGACCCTGGCCGGCTGCACCTCAATAGGAGCCACTTCTTCTACAGTCTGCACCACAATTTCCTGTTTCCTCAACTTCTCCCTTATGTTGCTATCTTCGGCTAAAATCACCACCTGTACCACAACATCCGGTTTCTTCTCAGAGCATAGTCTTCTGTTTAGCGGGTCTAACTCTGCTGCAGCCAAGAAACCCTAGTCAATACACGTCTTATATAAGATCAGTTTATAAAATATATGAATATTTTTTTGTTTGCAATCTATATGCAATATATAAATAAGAAAATATAGCATCATATAGAAAAAATAAATCACACTTGAAGCCAGGCAGCGCTACACTCACTCGAAAATTATTTTTTATCATTCACCATCTTCAGAGAGAAGATCGCGAGCCCATCTCTTGTTCAAGTGACGACGAGGATTATCAGGATGGGAATGATAGAATAGGGCTTAACTTAAAGTAAGTAAATGAACAAAGAAGATGATACTTACATCAGTAAGGAGTTTCGACAAGATGTAGAGAGACTGTGCCCACAAGAAAGGGCATCGGCCTACAGGTATTCTATCATCAGGGTCGGTGGCCTCTGGACGGACCGCATACATCTCAGGGACCAGCTTGATACCGTCCTGCCCCTTCACTAGTAGCTGAACAAACAGAATATACGGTACAGGACATTAACATTGGAAAAGTTAATCTTCCGTCGGGCACACTTAATCTGAGAAAGATGAAGTAGCCACATTGCCTCTTGACAAGTTACGTTGTTAGGCCCTCCACCTTCCAGATATTTTCCTATTTCCCCATCATAACTCTTGTGCTGAAATTAAAATTTTCTTAGTCAACCCCCTTCCATAAAAACCGAACGATTTTATTTGTTTTAAATTTCAAATGATTTGAAACTCCATTAACATGTTAGTCGTTAAAAATATGTCTATATTCATTTCGTTTTTATATTTTTGTAATATTTTATTCTGTAAATGTACTTCCATTTTAAAATCATTTTTAACGGACTTAATCTATCAAATTAACTGCGTACGATGATGCTCGGATTTATATTGTGCCCATCTTAAATTCAGATACACTAAACATTTGAAACTCTTTAGCGTGTTAACCACTCTTAAATGCTAATAACAAGTAATAACGCAAATTGAAAAAAACAAAAAAACAATGAGAATTGACACACCGTAATACAAGTATTAGGGTAACCACAGTGTTTCGAAGAACAGTATATGATGGATTAATTATCGTTTTAATGATAGCAGAAATATCACGTTTCGAGTAGTCTATTAGCGGTCATGTATTTTAGTGGTGAGATAAACAAAATAAACTTATTTTTTTAAATATTGTCAATTCCACAAAAACGTTGTACATAAACTGCATTACACCATCGTTAGGTTCAGTTATAAACTAAGATGAAGTAGTTACAAACCTGACGATAGTGTGTATACTGCCAAAATCGGTAGTTTATGTATAATTTTTTTGGTGATTACCATACGAGACAACTCTATATCATGGCTCCACAAATGGGTTGCTTCTCACAAATATTATTAGTTTGAAATAATATTTCTACCTAATACTATCAGATTACATGGTTGCAGACTCATGTTCAAAGTTACTTTTGGATTTAAAATGAAAAATATTAAATGAACAATACCTCTTCCAAAGCTGCTTCAAATCTAATTGTTGCTTCCTTATTTTTTTGAAAAATACTGTCAATAATTAGGTAGCAAAAAAATAATGGCCATTCACATTCAATGTTGTCGAAAATCTTCAACTCCCATGGTTCATAGTATAATCTGTTTGTATCCTAACAAATGTATAATAAACATTAACATAAAAAATATAATAATTTAATATATAATATATTATCACAGCATCTCTTCTCCCATTTAACGGAAGCACTTCCATCGGCAGTATCTATAATTTATCTGTTCTTTATGTTAACTATTTCTTCGGTCAATCAGAACGTTTTTTCTACAGAAAATATTTATTGAGTCGACTTCTATATTCAAAATCTAGTCAAAACTTGAGTTTTGACTAGGTGTTTAAATATAGAAATCGACTCAATAAATATTTTACGTAATTCCTTCTTAATATTCTATAAAAGGAAGATTCTGATTGACAGGGAGTGTTTTCCAAAACGTCTATAATTGCTATTTTTTAAGAAGGGGAGAAAAAATAAATGGGAGTAGTGATGCCGATATAATATATTAAATATGGATTCAGAATCTCCTCAACATAAAAGTAATAATAATTTAAGAGAAAATGAAAACTTTAGAAGAATTTCCGTAGCAAAATTCACACTGTGCATTAAGGCAAAAAGTAATTTAATTGTTTGTACCAACCTCTTTAGGAGTTTTATAACCATCTCTAAGAAATCGTTTACAGCCAAATTTCCCCTGAAGTTTATTAACAATAGCTTCTCTAGTAGTAAAAATAAGTTGGGGGTCATCGACAGCAAAGGCAGGAAAACTGATGATGGACAACAAACCACTGTCCAACTCTTTGGAGCTAGACTCACGGGGAAGCATCGACTGAAAAACATTACATTTGACATTTATTATGTTATTTGCTACTATGAACATTCATAAGAAGGAAATATGAACAAAGTAACAATAAACATCTCTTGAGTCCCTTGGTGAAAACCGACAAGGACCGGACCGACATAGCTTCCCCCACTGTGATCGGATGAGTCGTGAACTAGTTGTGCGCATTTGTGTATAACTGTTGTCTAACTTCGTGTAAGAATGGTATGTTCAGGTCATGATGTAATGTTATGTTTGAAGTGTAGTATGGACACTGAGTGATTGTGCGGAGGATTTTATTTTGAATAGCTTGAATTATTTTCATGTGTTAGGGCTTAGCTGAACGCCATATGTCCAGATAGGTCTGATAAGACTCAGTTTGTGGTTGAGGCGAAGTTGAAATCGCTTGTCTAGTAGTCTTTTGAGCAGTCCAAATCGTCGTTTCATTTTCTGTCGAGTCTGCGTAATGTGTTTATTCCAAGTCCGTCGCCTGTCAAGGTAGAATCCTAAGTATCGTATTGTCATTTAAAATAAAAAAAAGATATACTATTTGATGAAAACTTGAGATAATGAAGAAATGATCACCTGAAGAACAGCTTGGCACTTCTGTGCTTCATCAGTGAGCACGTGGATGACCGAGGAGGGACCCCCTCGGGCGCCGAATAGATCCAGATCGTTCATAGCTTCTAGGGCAGCCTTTGCCATGCCTATATAATAATGTATGAGGTACTTAAATTACACACAACATGATGAAATAAAAGAAAGCTTTTTTTTTTTTAAATCGGAAGTTTCGAAAAACTTGTCAAACTTCAACCACAATTATAAACATTTAGCAATGCCTCTATGACCAAAAGAAGTTCCCATTTCGCTATTATTATCAATTATCTACAATTTGTTCGTTCTTATTTTAAATTATCTTTCTTTTTCAAATTCCTTTCAAATAATGGACTTATTAATAAATGTATTTGAGATCTATCACAATAATGGCTTCTATATATTCATTATTATCTTATCCATGTCACATGGTGGGGGAAAGTACAAAAAGTTTTTACTTGTTCAATACTTTATTACTGGCCCTCAACTTTTTCCATAAGAAAAATTGATGGTTTATGAAATGACGTTACAAACGGGGTTATTCTAGTTTTCGAAAATGTCCTTACTTGATAACTTTTAATATTAGCTATGAAAAGGGGGGCCAGTAACAAAGTAATACCCGAATACTGAAATCAACCGTATGATTACAATTATAAATACATTATAAGCCGATAAAGCAATAGTTAGTAATTATGACTCATGCCCGGGCTTTAATTACAAGGTCATACATATCGCTTATTACCAGAGCGCTCTTTCGTCAGACTGGTGCACATGAGCCCGACTATGGGAGTCCTACATTTTGGCTACCCTAAATTTTTATTCACCTAAGGTAGGGGGCTTTAACGAGTATCAAACATCGTGCAGGCTCGGGAACATCGCTTAATGTCGGTCTTTTCACCTCCCAGATAAATAACCCAAGGGCCTCGTACGGGTTTCGAACCCGCGATCTTGAGATCAGTAGGCAAGCATGAATACCACTGTGCTACCGGCGCCCTATAAGCTATACAGCAATAGCCTATAATGAAATAGAAGCCTTAATGCATTCATTTATATTGTGGATCCCTCAGAAAAAATCAGATTGGGAGGAGATTTAATTTAATATTTAATAGCAAAACAACAAAAACTTATTCATATTTATTACCAATAGAACTAGCATTAAGCTCAGGTAGTCCATGATTAGCTTTGTCTCCTCGCTCCCATATTCCATAATCCTTAAAAAATATCACAATTATATTAAAACAGAAAGAAAATGCAGTATAAATATTTTTAATGATAAATATTTTTAATGTCTATCATGTATCAATTTACTTTTAACCAATGTCACTAAAATATATTCTGTGTGGCACGACATATTGTGTATCAGTGGCGTGTATGAGGTTGTAATTATTAAGTTAGCTCCGTTGGGGAACTACATAAATTAAAAACATCGAAACATGTTTAACACTTATATTGTATAACTCCATAAAATGCATACAAACAGATTACCAGTTTCGGCTTATGACAGAAATTAACTGCACTCAACGATAACAAGCCCATAATACACCACTGCTATATGTATAAGATATTAATTAAACATTAGTTTTTCCGTTTCATTACCGGTATACAGTAAGCAGATTCTATGTAAAATACAAGGTTTTGAATAAAGGCTACTTCATCCAGATTGAAAACTATTTGCAATCCTGAAACAAGAGAAACTTCAGAATATGTCTTGATTTAAATAAAATATATATATACCTATATTATGAAAAGACGAACCTGAAGCTGTCATTTGAGCAAGGATAAGTAGATAGAGAGACACAGCGTCTATTTGCAGATGTCCCCATTCGTCATCACCAACGACACTTCGTCCAGTCGAAGAACTAAATTTGGCATGTAATGAGTCCAAAGGATTTCGAGTAGTCTTAAATTTTTCTACTTTATCTTTTTGTTGCATCATTGCCATCAATAATCCTCTCATAAGCTTCACGCAACTCTACAATCGTATGCAGGAAATGAAATAGTGGAATTAACATACACTTATAATTAAAACAAAATGAGACAATATATAAAAGAAACTTCTTTAAGAGTAACCTGCTCAAGTTCATAAGCCTTCGCTCTGTCTTCATCCATATCAGCCATTTTTTTGTACGACATGGACAACCCCCAAACTGCGAGAATGGTATAAACGTTGTCACGGATCCAAGCATGTTCGTTTTCAGGACTGGCTGGAAATAATCCAGTAACTGGATTCTGAAAAAAAAAAAATCGTCATAACATCACACGAAAAAAAATTCAATAATTGAAAAACAATAGTACAATACAATACCTGATGCTTCATAATAACTTTCCGAACAATTCTATGATAATAATCCAATCGAACACCAGAATTTGTTCTACCCCTCATATTTAATAAAATGATTGCACAGCTATAAAACGGGATATATGTAAAACGAATTTGCAGCTATACGACCCTACTACTGGATGTCAGAATTCAAACATAAATAACAAAATGTACTCATATTTAATATGTAGCACAAAAAGAGAATAACAGATAACGTTCAATTGGAGGTTACAATGACTGTTATCAAGAATTGAGCTGATAGACAGCTGACAAGAAACTAGTGCCATCCGTGGAAAACTTGGCGAACTACTAAATGCAAGCTAACCAGCCACAGAATAACGTGTTCAATCTTCTTTACATTTTAAAAACAATATTTTTCTCGAATCCTCAGAGGACCTCCAAAGAACGGCTAAGTGTCCCCCCCCCCGTCTAAAATCTTAATATTGTGGCTTAAAATACGTTTTGAAAAAAATATATCTGGTGTGACAAATACAGGACTTCTGGAGTCAATGTCCTTAAATTCATGTAAACTTTCCCAAGATCAATTCACACATCAAAAGAGCATCGCTGCTGATATGGCAGAAAGAATACGACGCAATGAAGAACATGGAGGGGAGCTTCTTCACCAGCATCCAGCCTTCTATCCCTTCCCAGCCATGGTTCCACCACATTCATCGAACCAGACACTTCTTCACTTCCATTTGCCGCCTTAGACTCAACCACAACCGTTTACCTTTCCACCTTCATAAAATCAAAATTTTAGATCATCCTTTTTGTAGCTGCGACGGACTTACTCCAATCCTGTCCAATAACTGCCCTCCACAGAGAAGAGACCAGCTATTTCATACCTTAATATCCCATCGTGTCCCCCTACCAACCGATATCAGACTTATAATTAGTATTGCTAAGAAAAATACTCTTCGCAAAGAATACACCCAAAATAAGTCAATAGACTGTACTGTATAAGGAAGAACTGTGTTGGCCATACCAAATACTTTTTGCAGTGTAATGAATTTGGTTTCTATTGAATATGTTGTCTCGGTATTTTTAGATATAGTCCTGAACTCTAGACACGGGCACTAACTCATTAGGACAGGCAAACAGAAACATGTTTCGGTATAAAATAGTTGGAGATAAGCCAACCAATCTCTCTCTAAAAAACGATAATTTTTGAATGCTTACAAAATCATTGGGTTAATCATGAGAGGAGTATAATCAAAAAGGTGAATTTATAATAAATGTAGTCCCTATCGTATAACTAAGGACAAGGTAAATATGAGGGTCACTTCTTGATTAAAATAGTAATAAAAACATTTATTTTTTTGAATTCTTTCGAGATGCATCTTAAAGAAAAACATTTTTAATGAACAAAACTAATTTAAAACAGACAATTACGCAAGAATACATAATATAAAGGATATACATATATATATATATATATATATATATATATATATATATATATATATATATATATATAATATAAGTTGAAATATAGATTATAATAAAAAATACAAAAAACGGAATAAAAAAAAATGGAATTGTCTTTCAGTTCATTATAATAAACATTACGAAGCATTAATAGTAGGTTAAACTCACATAAACCTTCAAATAAATATACATCGTGCTTTATAATACATAAATAATTTGTTTAATATATACACACAATCTGATAGTGCAAACCTATAACGTTATATCTACAAATTTCCGAAATCACTATAAATAAAACAAAAAAGAGGGAGAAATAAAGGAACGAATAACAGCCATAAAGTTAATACATAAATTTAAATACAAAATTCAATTCTCATGTATGTTGATATCACAAAATTATCTACAGTTATAATACTAAGTGATAACTCAACAAAAGGACTACAAAGTACGAGATGGAAATTTTACGCTTATTTTCACCATAAACATTAAAATTATCTGCACTAAATCTAAATATATAAGAGGAATGAGGGAACTCTTTTATCAAAATATAGGGAATCATTTATTGGACTGAAAAGATTGCTACCATACATATTCACTAGTAACTGTTTTACTGTGAAGATAGGCTCGAGTTTTGGCCAGCCCAAAATCAAAAACTACTCGTAAAAATATCAATATAATATATTACGGCTGTGTAGCACATTAATAGGCATCGCTGACGTCGATGCTATGTTAATAAGAAAAAAAAACTTTTTAATTGACAAGAAACTGTGGAGTGAATTACAGGAAAATTCCTCTTTATGGACACCCCTCTAACGGACGCGGACAACCAATTTTTCATCAAGAGATAAATTTACCTCTCCTAAGCGGACACTTACAAAACAATTCATTTGAAAAATGTAATTTTGAATGCTTTTTAGTAGTCGTTGAATTCGCTGTTTATGAAACAGGCCATTTGTTCCTTATTATAAAGAAGAAAATGGGCCCTTGCAAGAAGTGTTTACATTTTCGTCTTCTCTCCTCCTTCGGTTTTCCTAGAAAAACGCGTCATTCCGAATTGTTTGTTTTCCGCTCAAACCGCAACACATCTCAGTCGTTATTTTACAGTAAATTGACTGGTCTTCAAAATGACACCGCAAGTAAATTCCTTATTTTAAAACAAAAAATCAAAGTCATTAATTATAACAAACTTCATAAGTCTTCTACGCGTTCGCTTGAGGAGAGTCCCAAATCACGGAGATTTGTTTTTTAAACCCTCCTCAAGGGTGTCCACTCTTCTGCAACGGACAATTTCCTTGGTCCCATGACTGTCCGTTGCAGAGGGGTTTTACTGGGCATTTACATTTTCAGAGTAAAATAAAAGCAATAGCAACAAAAATAAGCAGTAAGTAAAAATACAGAAATACAAATATCGGTTAACAGTCATGTACGTCACAGCCCGAAGGACCAATCACACAGGCCTCATAATTGTATGTCCAAGCTGATCGGTTCTTTATGACGTCGTATAACTAGGCGAGTCCCAGTCTAAACCCAATAAAACAAGACACCGACCATTTCACTGTTCTCATCAGTTTTTCTCTGGATACAATAAAAATATCTATTTTATTAACATCCGACGCAAAAAGAGGGTTGTTACAAGTTTGAAGCCTTTGTCTGTTTGTGTGTGTGTCTGTCTGTGGCATCATAGCTCCAAGACGGCTGAACCTATTTCAAAGCGGTTTTTTTGTTTCAAAAGCTGGTATATTCGAGATGGTTCTCAGCCATGTTTGGTGGAATCTCTCTCGGAATCTCAGCCTCTATTACAGCAAGAGACTTGCAGTTTCAGCTCAAATATTTATAAGGCCAAGCCCCTCACCCCCCACCCAAAAAAAGCCCTCCCACCAAAGTTTCAGTAAAAAAAAAATTTTTTGTGTCGGGAGTTTTTTTTAATGTTTTTTATGTATTTTATTATTTCAACAAATGAATGATCTAATTCTGATAAACCCTAATATAAAACTACTGTCGAGTAATACACCTGGTGTGGAACCCTAGATTAAGAAACCAGTAGTGGGCAGTTTTTAGACATTTTTATCATTTAAACATGATTATATTAAAATTGTCGTCGCTATTAGAATAGGGTAGTAGAAAGTCGTATGGTTGCTTAGCAGCTTTTCTTCCAGCACTACATAAGCAAATCCTAAACTATAAAAACTTTATTGATAAAAAATTATCAAATGTCAAAATTTAAAGTAAAATATATTTTCTGCGAAAACAAAGTGATAAGGAAGCAATAAAGCAAGGATTGAATATAAATTCATAGGACGAGACTAACGACGCTTTGCTCATGTTTTTTATTCCTAGTTCATTTTCTACAATGAAAAATATCGCTATAATGTTAATTAAAAGCGCGTCAAGAAGGAATATTGAAAATGGGTATTTTTGTCAACATTATCACCATGAACTATAGTGAGGCTGGTGAATCATGTCCGTCGGGCCAGTAGACTGGTTGGAAGTTGAAGGGTCGCAAGTGGCCAATAGGAGACCAGCGAGAGCGTCATGTTGTTTTGACAACAGTCTAACATTGCCTCCCTTCTCGCTCTGTAGTAGCATTGCACTCCCGCCTCACTCCTCCCCGTTTTGCTTCTAAGTTTTTTCACTATTATTTTTTATAAAACGGAGAAAATGGCGCTATTTACCGAAAATCATTAACAGGTAATTCAGAGGCTGCGACAGGCGGGAGTTAGCACGAACAAGCCGCAACAACATAGGACAACCACACCCCATTTTTCAACGTTCCGAGGGACATAGTTCACCGATCTGATTGTAAATAGTTCAAGTCAGCCGTTCCTTCAAAGACGTCTAAATAAATATTTATTTTTGGCTTTCTCAGTCATTGTCAAAAGTTAAGATATTGCAGACTTACACAAATTATTCGACACCACATCACTCTGACCACGTGGCCGATATTTTGTCAACGTTTCGAATAAGCAAAATAAAAAAAAGTGTAAGTACATTACCCTTTTTACTTTGAAAAAAAAAAAAAAAAAAAAAAAAAAAATCAATTTGTTTTCCTTCAAAACCCACAAACTACCAAGCCATATGGAAACATCTTCAAGCACAATGTCAAAAATTAATAATATTTATTGGAAATGTATCTACTTCAATAAGCGCCATGAGTAGGAATTAGAGCGTTATTAGATGAAATTAGAAGATAGAAAATAACACAAATGAATATGGACCAGACAAAAAGAAAACGTTAAAGCGTCTTAGTAAAGTTATACTATATGATGTTCTATTTATCCATCGACGGCTGTTTTAGTAAGTGTACAAATTATTTAGTAAAACAATGACGTTTTGTTTAAGTTACTTATCTTTTCAGGTATTACAGTTCTAGAACGGGAAATATCAAAACTATATGCTTCATTCACTAGCTTAATTAATCTAATATATAAAAGTAAATGCCCACAAAAATATAGTATACCTAATTCTGATAATAGACAATAAAATGTATAAATATATCACAAAAAGCTAAATGCCTCAATTTAAGTCATATGTTGGTATGGAACCGATGGACTTGAGCTGAGCGGATGGTTTCTCGTACTGGGCCAGACGATGTTTGAGAGTCTCGTTCTCCTTCCGACTGGACTCCAGCTGAGTTAGAACCTCACTCACCAGCTCCTTCAGTTGCCCATTCAGGGTTTTCAACTCTTCAACGACAGTTTTCTCATCCTTGGGATGTTTCAGGTAACCAGCTAGTAACTCTTCAGGGTCCCCGGCGTCTTTCTTTAGACCTAACAGTCCTAATAGGGTTGAGGTTTCTTCAACAGCTCTGAAATGAGATAATTACATGTGAAGCGTTCAAATATTTGGAAATCATTTTTGATAATTTTTTTAAAAATAATTCATGACAACTGCGCCATTGGATGGGTTTTCCTTAATTTTCTCGAAAACCGAGCGTCTGTTGATTCAAATGTACACCTAAATTTAAACCCATAAAATAACAAACAGTGTTTGTATTTCAACCATTTTTATTTAATAAGTATTTTGTTGAAAATACTATGAGCTAGATCCAGTAACATTTCAGCCATCAGAAAAACTGTTAAGGAAAAAAATTGAAGGAAAACCATTCATCACAAATCCGTTTTCGGAGCAGTTTTTCCGATGGCGACCGAAGCTCAAGTCCTATGTGCGAGGGGTTTTAAGTGAGTCTTCAACGCCGGTTTCCTGACAACAATTACACAATAGGATTTTTTTCAAGTAGTGGCCTAAGAGTAAACTTATATACAGGAGTAACATATAGTCTATACGGGATTGTTTAACCGAACAAACCATACCGAACTACTTTTCTCCAATGCCTTCAATATTCCAGGTAATAAAAATTCATTTTTAGTACATAAAAAGAAAAAAATAATACCTATTATGAACTTCATTTTGGATTAATTTGTTGATTAACAATTAAATATCAATGAGACTATTTAGGTCAACAGCTATTGAAATGTTCCTCTTTTAGGTTTATTTAGCTTATCGGCGAATGATGGAGCTGGCCCCCACAGTAGAAAGTAAGCAACTGCATACTCAAAAATTAAAGTAGCTTTAAAATAAGTTTAGAATTGTATAAATTGAAATGAGTCTATTGGATTCCTTACGTGTTCAGAAAACAATGGACAAATATCTACATTATTTTTTTAATTTATATACAAATTTTTTCTTGTGTATATTATTCATTTATTCAAAACAAAATTAGAAAAAAATACTTGAAAAACGCAGAACGATTTCAACATCAAATTTCTTTAATACAACACGTTTCTGCTTGAATTTTGAGTTGAAATTTGGTGTCTACACACTCAAACGGAAAAGGATATTGAAAATCTCATTTCTTAACAAGTGGTGCCATAGAATGAATATTGTATTTACACTGTTTTTATCAAATGGCTAGAGCTAATTAACGAATCTTAATAAGTACATAAATAAAAAGTTTTATAAGCAACTATTTTTTTTTTAAGGATAGAATTATTTTTTTCGATTAGGATTAGGTATCATTTAAAAAAATAAAAAATAAACTAAATCTACTGTAACAAATGTATTCGTAATGAAAATGTAAGTAAAAAAAACTATAAAAATTACCCAATTAATTCAGTAGTGCTAGAATTCATCTTGTATAAGATATATAGTTTCAAACACTAAACAAAATATACAGTAAAGGAAAAGATGGGGAAGTTGATTGCACACAATAATGTAAGAGAGTCAAGCTTTGTTTTGACATGAGAAATGTTAAATATGTTTTTAAAACATATACACTCAATAAACATTCTATAAATACAATGTTTAGTTGAGAACTCATAACACGACAATAGCCCGACATCACATGATAAGAAGAAATTATGTCATTGGACGGCCGAAGTGTCGTCTCAAATCAACTTGAGTTTAAACGGTGTAAAAACAAAATACGCTTTCAAATCTACATATAAACTAAATAATAATAATTCCAATACATAAATAATTCAATAATAAAACATCTATAAAAAATATGCATATATTATATTTGATTAAAAAATCACACAAAACTTTTTTCCTTTTTCTTTTTGCTCCTCTTTCATCCACACAAATATAAACATACGTATATAAAATATATAATATAAACATACCCTTTAATGGCGTTTCCTAATTCATGATCCTTTTGCTCCAGTTCAGATGATTTTCTCTTGTTCATTTTCCTTTTCTTTAAAGCTTCCGCTTTTTGTAATTTCAGGTTTAATTGTGTCTTCTGAGCTCTGAAAAACGGAAGAAATATATATTTTAAAAACGTTCTCAGGAGTAATAATATAGAAAAAAAATACGTAATAAGTTCTGTATGTGCGTAGGACAGGTCAAAATTACCCGATAATATAAACTATACGATCTAACAATTTCAAAAGTAATGAAGTTTTTCTTCCTATACTATTGTTTTGTAAGACTGTTGTTTATACTGATTATTTTATACCTGATAACATTTGTTTGGGCCAAATGATAATCGTGTTGCAACTGTAAAGACTCTAAATTTTTTGGATTTTTCGTTAATGTCATAGCCTCCTGCAAATATTCAATTGCTTTTTGATGATACTCAATAGCTTTGTCAAAATCCTTTTTCTTCAAATACTTCTCAGCGTAACGACCATTTTGATGGGCCTAAAAAAAAGATTTTTAAAAGTAAATTATTTATTGCGCAATGGAATATGATTACAGTATCTTTTTTATTAATTTAAGAGAAAAATAAAGAACAATGCAAAAAAAAAAAACAATTAAATTAGGCAATGAATAATGATTCTTTCATACATGATTTGATTATTACATACCAGATAAAGCGGTGAATTATCATCCATAACATTATAATAAATGCACCATTAGGTAACATTTAGCAGAAACATTTAAATAACGAACCCTTGTAGGTCGTTACTACTGATTCAAAACAAATAACAGAAAACAACCAAGGTTATGGACAAACATCCATTGCGTAAGGTTATAAACATAATAGGTTTCAATTTTGTTATCCAGCGGTATAACAACATGGAATGTATTATTTTGTATTTTTAGTCTTTTCATTCGAGTTTTTGTAACCCTAAATAAGTATGAATTTAGGGCATCCCGTTGTAAGTATAGAGTTCTCGATTTCTTCGTTAGTGGGTGCCTTTATTATTTCTGTTAAAATGCATTGATGTTTTCAGCTTCAAGAAATGCTAAGTTTGGGTTGTAATGACCAAAATAAAGTGTTACTGAGTTTCCAGACATATTTAGATCTTTGTGAAAGTACGTTTTCGATGTCAATTTTCTTATATTATGTTG
Organism: Aradus depressus; assembly: GCA_963662175.1. Lineage (NCBI taxonomy): Eukaryota > Metazoa > Arthropoda > Insecta > Hemiptera > Aradidae > Aradus > Aradus depressus. Next base: position 79,182,193 of record OY759214.1, read on the forward strand.
TATATGTTTCTGTGTTGTTAATTCCTCTTATTTGTTTTAGCTTACAACTTTGATAATGTTGAATTTCATTATAATGCAAAACTTGATGTTATATATTTATCAGCCATTGAGGACAGTGAAAAGGAATTTTACTTGCCATTGTCATTTAATGACCATGTAACAGCCTCATGGATGAAGCAGGCTACTGATGAAATTTGCTGTAACCATAAGAAGTAAAGAGCTGGTTCAGTAACCCTATTTTAGCAAATTTTTATAAGAAATAGTCTTCTGCGCTCACCGGATTGGTATTTCCTACTTTCAAATCTTACATATACGATCTTACTGAGCTCAGAATAGCTGATACAAAACGCGCCCTTAGCTTTTTATCTGGGAGGTGAAAAAAACCTTGAGCAAGACGTCCTTCGGATGGGACGTTAAACGATGAGCCTGAATGTCAGCTACTCGCCAAGACCCCTTATAGGTAACTAAACCTGGGTAGGCAACATTTAACTCCTACAGTAGATTATGGCTCACGTCCACCAGAGTGACGAAAGAGCGCTCTGGTAGTAGGCGATAATGTCTGGGCATGATTCACAATAACTAATTATAAGATTCTCGGTGAATCTATATTACTCTCATCGTTCTTATGAATGGGGTCTCGATTTTTCTTAATGAATTCTGAAACAAGATTTTTTATAACGAACAATTAGCTAGGAAAGAGAACAATCCGACGGATAGTCACTGAGCTATTCAATGTCTTCTTCCGTCGCCTTTTTCCCATCAGTTTTCGCTTTCGATATTTTTGATTGGTAGGATATACCGCATTCTGAAATTAAATCCATCTTTTACTTGGACTAAAATCACAGTTTGTCAAAGTGTTTACTTGATCTGTTAAAAACTCGGAAATATTCGATTTTGGAGTCAGAATTTATGATTAAAAAAAAATAAAATACTGTTAGAAAAATTGTTTTTAGTTATAAAACAACATTGAAGATCTCAGCGAGTATCCTACGATTTCTCTCCTTCAAGGTCATTTTCCATTTAAAAGAAAAAATAGCTTCAAAATTCGTAAAGAAAAATATGTGATCCCATTTAAAATAGGAATTGGGCTCGATACATTCATTATATCGGCAGTTATTAGCGTATTTCTGAACCCCCTTCCATCCGTTCGATTTCGACGAAAATTAACAGGTGCCGTTCTTATGTGGTTTTGAATTTAATATAAAATTTCATGTTAATACATTTATTACTTTGGCAGTTATTCCCAACCCCTCTTTCACTTTGGCTGATTCTGAAAAATAGTAGGTGTCGTTATGGGGTTTTAAATTCACCTAAGAAATTTCGTATTAATACTTCGATTACAACAACAGTTATAGAGTTTTTGTGTTAGCCTCCTCCTAATCCCCCAACCTCTTCTAACGGACACCTGTAGATAGCGAATAACTCTATTAACGAACAAAATTTCTACGGTCCCGACAGCAGACCACTCAAATCAATGTTTAGTTTACTTCTCGATAACGGGCCCTCTCTTGACGGACAACGGACAGCCATAAATGGTCCCGTGCGAAAAATCTACCTCCCGAATGCGGACAGCAGGCTCTTGGTTTCTTGGAACACAGAGAGGCATGGCCGGGGAGGAGTTCAGGGAAATGATTTTTTAAAAAAAAATACGTTTTCTAAACTTCCCATTCATAATGGAAATTTCTTGTTTCGTTTTCGTTCGCATTTCGCAAGATTTTATTCAGTTCGTCCGACCATGTCAAAACAGAATTCGGCTAACGCTAATAGTAAAATAGTAGTAATTAAAGTTTATAATAGAGAAAAGCCCAGCGTCGGGGACTTAGCGGCAAAATTTAAGGTGGGAAAGACGCAGATCGCGTTAATTTTAAAAGAAAAGAATGAACTTTTATTAAAATGAGAGGAACATGGAAATGAAAAAACTTTAAACGGCTTTTACAAAAAAGATTGATCGCCATTGTTTCGAATGGTTTTGCCAAGTAAGAGACAAAAATTTCCGTTTCTGGCTCTATGATACAGGAAAAGGCACCCGAAGTAGCCGAAATTTTGGGGATTTTAAATTTCAAAGCGTCAAATGGGTCGCTCAAAAAATTTAGAAAACGATATAATGTCTCGATAACGGCCACTTCTCGATAAAGGACAAAAACGGTAGACCCGACGATGTCCGCTATGGAGAGGTTTTACTGTATAATATTTCATGTCGGTACATTCATTATATAGGGTGTTATCGTGTTCACACACACACAGACAGACATTTTTATTTTATTTTTCAGGAGTTTAGAAAATATGAAATGTTGAAAACTTGACATTGAATTTCTGACCGATCATATAACTCCCCCCCTGTACATCATATACCCCGGAAGAAAAAGAACTAAAAAATACGAAATAATTGAAAGTTATGAGAATAGAAATACCACCGATGGACTTAAAGAGTGCAGTGTAAGTAATAGTTATGAAAAGTTCGTAAATGAAATCGTAATAATTGTAGAAAATTTCGAAATTGAGGCCACACAATGTGGACTTCGTCAGAAGATTGGAAATGGCCATTGCGTTTCGGTTTAATGTTGGCTTGAAACCACAAATAATGAAGACAAAATTATACGGAACAAGCCTTTCAATTTCACGAATGATGAAGGCAAGAAAATTACTGTTGTCCTCGATTTGAGGTAGGATCAATACGAACGAAGTTACAGCGCCTCAAAAAACCAACAATTAACGTCTTACTTATGGTTAAATTGAAACGCATAGCAACGATTAAAATATATTTTTATTGTTGGTAGTTCATTATTTAAAAGGATGAAAAAAATAAAAATATATATGATGTGGCCATTACCAACTTCTTTTGTTCAGGTCACTCTAACTCCGCTCTCTCAAAATCATTTTATACTGACAACACTGGGTTTAAGAACGTATCTCTCTGAATTACGCTGTTTAATAAAACAAAAAAAAACTGCTGACAACACATTTCTTTCATATACCCATTAATACCAGTATGAAATTGTTTTGAACGGGGAGGGAGAGTGCCCTGTACAAAATTGGTTGGTATAAGAAATTCCTTTAATGGCAACTTTTCATAATATGTTTATATATAAATATAAATTATTATTTATAGTTACCTATATATTATTCAAGAGTTAGACAGTTATTTTGACTCATGCCGAAGACTTAACTATGGAGTCATATAGCCTACTACCAGAGCGCGTGAACATGAGCCCGACATATTGTGGGAGTCCTAAATATTGCCCCTATCTAGGTTATTTAACCGAGTAACCGACATCGTACCAGCGCCCTCTATTATACAAGATATTCACATGTTATTTTATTACTATTTAATATAATATTTATTATGACTCATGTCCGGGCTTTAACTACAAGGTCATATCGCCTACTATCAGAGCGCTCTTTTTGGGAATCCTAAATTCTGCCTACCCTAAATTTTTATTCACCTAGGGTAGGAGGAGTCTTCAGCGATTGAAGATTTAAAAATTAAATTATAATATTATAGTGTTTTACTTCATTTGAGCCATAAAACTTACGCCTAATTCCTTTAGAAGAGATATCTATCTTTCAGAATAGCAGACCATCACGCCTAATGGAACAGCTTCTGTGCAATGCATGTTTTGCACGCAAAAGTGCATGTTGTACACGCAAATGCATGTTTTGCATTTCCTGTCTTTTTACATTGCCAATATGGCTTGCCATGCTGGAAAAAAGTAAATATCAAGAAATTGTGAAAAGTTACCATGGAAATACGCTAAACTAACTCAGGCTCTCAGAATTTTTCTAGAACTTAGCATTTTTTTTTTTTTTTTTTTTTTTTTACAGAAATCTTCATATTGTTATAAGAGATGCAGACACTTCGCACGTTATTTATAGAATAACTGATGGACTTCAGGAGCCTCTTCATCCAGATGCTAGTAAAGAATTGAAAGCCTCAGAAGAGAAGAAAATGTTAATTGATGCCGAAATCAGACGCATGATTCCAAATCTATTACAAGAAGCGCAAAAGAATTTGGAGCAATAGTGAAACTAAATGGAACTTTTTAATTTTTTTTTTCTGTAAATTCAAATGATTTATTCTATTGAATGAAAATTTAATGTAATTCAGTACATTTATAACATATGTTATTTCGTTCCCACAATAAATATACTCCAAGCAAATTTTATTTATAAACATTATGTTTTCATTTTGAAAATTGTCATTGTAACTACGGAAATGTCAGTGCTTGATATCATAACCTGTATCCTGTGAAGGTTATACAAGGTTAATTGATTAGGTTGTATCAGCTGATCAATAAAAACATTTAATTTAGTTTTCTGTTTCCTGTGTTTATTAGCTTTCCTTTAACTGCGATAAATGTTTTTTTATCCATTCTTGTTCTTTCAATTTTGTGAATTTTGGATGGTAAACCCTATTTTAAAGAAGTACTTTAACGAAAGGTACTAACTTGTGGGACACGACAACTCGCAAAATGAGGTAATTGAAACAAGCAAAATATATATATATTCAAACATATATATATTCAAAGAAAGTTGTTATATAAATAAACCATTGATTGTTTTTATTATGTTGATATCTATGAATCATCCAGTCGTTTTACGTTTTGTGTCTTTGTATACATTATTTTTTCTGAAGTTCCTGTTAGATTGAATAGATATAATTGCAAGTTTGGAGCTCGTAATGTCATGCTTTGCTACTAATGTTTAAAAATAATTAGAATTCATTGATTGATAATTGAATGTATTCAATACTAGCATGTAGAGAAAGGATTCCCTTCCCACTTCTTATCTTTTATTCGGACATCTCACATCTTAAAATTTCTTTTATAATATCGAAACTATGAAAATTATTATGTAAATATTTTATTTTAGTGTGTAGTTCTCTTACGATGTACAACTTGGAAGAGACACCCAGAAGAAGATGGGCTTATCCACGAGACAATGAACGGAATTACGTTGCAGCTCTGTTCCATTTGACTTCTGCAGTTCTCTCGTCTATTGCACTTCTCCATTTGAATTGGTTTCGTGTATTTGGTGATCATTGCAGTCCTCATCTTGCGCCCTATCAATTCATGAGACTTGGCTATTTTGAAAGTTCAAGAGGTGGAAGTTTTAAACTTCCCAACGGAGAAATAACATCACCCGTATCACCAATCACGATAGAATATCACACAGGAAGCGAAGGTAATTTTTTTATTTTTTTTTGTTCTAATTTATTAGAATTCTGTCCTTATTTTAAAGCTGTAATCATGCAGTTCTGTAAAAGATGGAACCTATGGTTTCCTTAAAACCCAGTTTTGGAGTGAACCTCCGCGTCCCCTCCCTCTCAAATTGAAATATTTGAACGTTACATTCCCTAACGTCTACTGACAAATGTCGAAATTGGTCCCCAATTGAGTTATAAAGTGTTGAAACATTTGCCTCTGCCAACGTTTTCAATATTTCTTTAATTCCTAAGGCCAGAAACGAAGATGAGAAACTGAAGCTATTTTTCTCAGTTGAAATAAAACAATTAAAAATAGGCCACAACTTCTACAAGTAGCTTGAAGTCTTTATGAAGATTTCAAAGTAAATTTGATAATTTTTATTGCATTAATGATGGTTTTACGTAAAAAATGTTTTAAAGTTTTCTGTAAAGTATTGTTTTCCACATTCTATAGTTTGCATTTGTATTGACGATATTTAAAAAAAATGAATAAAATAAGCATTCTACTTTTGGGTAGTGTAAGGAGATTATTAATTCATATATAATATATTATTACAGGAGGGCGCCGGTAGCTCAGTGGTACGCGTACTTGTCTTCTGAGCTCAAGAACGTGGGTTCGAAACCCGGCCGAGGCCCTTAGTTTATTTTATCTGGGAGGTAAAATGGACTTGAGCAAGCCGTCCTTCGGATGGGACGTTAAGCGATGGTCCCGAACCTGTACGATGTCAGGTACTCGTTAAAGATCCCTGCCCTAGATGAATAAAAATTTAGGGTAGACAAAATTTAGGACTCGCATAGTAAAGTCGGGCTCATGTCCACCAGAGTGACGCTTTGGTAGTAGGCGATATGACTTCGTGGTTAAAGCCCGGGCATGAGTCATAATAATATAATATTATTACAGCATTACTTCTCAAAAAGTAGCAATTACAAACGTTTCCGGAAAGCACTCTTATCTATATACATGTGTTCTTTAGGTAACTATTCCTTCTTCTGTCAATCAGAATCTTCCTTTTGTAGAACATATTTATTAAGTCGTCTTCTATTATTATAATAAGCACTAATATATGCATTAATTACAAGGTTATTTCATGTATCATGTCAGTTCTTATATTGATAATATATAATATATTTTTAACATCTAAGTTGAGGAACGCGGACATATTGTGGAATTTGTAATAAATAAATAAGTTTGTTTTATTTATATATATTTTTCTTAAAAAAATAAAACAAACTTCTTTTTTGAAATATTTTCTATTACACGAAAAAAAGTATACATACGAAAAAACGACATCAAAATGTGAAAGGCCCTCGAGAACATATACGAGAGAAAAGTAGTCTTATAGCTCTAACCATGAAATTCGAAGATTGTTCAATCTGACGGACTTATGAGAAAACTATGACAAACCGGAGCGAGCATGGAAAAACAAGACAAAGTTGACTATCGTGGCATTGACAACCGATCATATTCTTAAAACAAAGGCTCCTCGATGAAGAGGTTAAGAAGAGGAACACTCAGGAGGCTCCTTTCAGTGCCTTAGTTGGGTGGATGCATCCCATAGCCTTTATCCATTGTGGATATAGCCTATTATCTATACTCTTCTCGAATTTTCCTATTGTAAGCTGTTTAGGCAATGTTGAGTAGGCTATGCATACGATATCAACTTCAGAGATTTTGTCCTTTTTGGTACCGGAGTCCCACCTGGATTTTACGGTTTTCTAGTGCTACCAACATGCGATGAAGAATATATGAGCCTATAGGCAGGCGCTCTAGAAGGAGTTTGGCTATGAAAACTGTGAAGATATCAAGATAGACAGTGGACAAACACTCATCTACGAAGAAAACCAGTCTGCCACCTCTATAGCCAAGAATATCCAAGAACATCGACCTAAGGTTCCACAACATCAGGGAGTTGTTTGAGAGGGGAGAGCCCCCCCTACAGTACATATACACCAAGGAGTAGGTGGAGGATCTGCTCACTATCTTAGAGGTGTGAGTTGTGGGGGTTGTTTAAAATAATTCCATAGCAACCTATTTGTAATTTCAATTTTTTAAATTTGTGTTTTGGTTGGTATACCTATAATTTCGTATATGGATCAAACTGTGTTACTACTGCATGCACTTCTGTCTGTTGATCTAGTTCTCCAATGTGTGACCCCTGAAGTTCTCAATCTGATGAGGGTGCTGGTAATGCTCAGCTTGCTCTGTATATTTTGTTCAATGGTTGGATTTAGTCTTGATATCATTGGACCCTCCAAGAATTCTCTCCGATTTCTACGACGGAATGGTCTTCCTAGTACATGGGCAGGTAATATATTATACTTTGTTTGCTTTATTTTTTTATTATAAATTTTATTAATAATTAATTGTAATCTGTTTTCAGTTTTTATAGTCATTTTCATTGTTGGAGTTTGTTATTTTGTAACAAGTGCAATGGAGTATGCAGTACATGACATGTACCCCTCTAATCGCTTTCATATCACCTACGAATATGGAGTCTACACGATAACAGCTGCTGGTGAGATATCTTTTGAAACATTATCTTCATCAATATTTTCTATTTATTTAATCTATCTATGTAATGGATCATAACATTATTGATTATTTGTACATAATATTAAGTACATAAATATTATTTTCATTCATTTATTACTACTTGTGTTTGTGACAACCTGCAACCTGAGGAAACTTTGGGTAGTTCTCTACCACCTAGGAACCGTTGCTTGAAGTCTATAATTCTCATCAGTGTTCTTTTAAGATAACTGCTTGACATAAACCAGTGGAAGCAAGGAGCAAACTGCCGACGTAGACCTTTGTTGAAATCCGGCAACATGACAACTTCAAAAATGATTGGTTATCGTCGCTACAACCACGTTATTACAGGTCACTCCCCCTCCCCCCCACTTCCTTTCTCTCAAATTCATTTTAAACTGGCATTACTGTGTATAAGAAAGTCATTCTCAGAATTACACTGTACAATGAAACAAAGAAAACTGCTAATGCAGGGTGGTCACTTTCTGGAAAACCGGGAAAAGTCAGGGAATTTAGCCTAGACAGAGAATTTTCATAGAAATCAGGGAATTTTTTCATCCATAATATTCACATTATATTTTCATGAAAATCCCATGCTAGCTCAGTCAAAATGCGTTTAAATTCTCGACCTATTCGGAAGTTCTTGAGTTAGAAACAGATTTTAATGATTTTTGTTTTAAATACTAAGGTCAATGAGGTGCTGAAACATGCAAATCTTTATTTGTTCTAATGAATATTTATTTTAAGAAAGTGCTATTTTTCATCCTTTTAACTCAAATATCTCGAAAAATACGCTTCGTTTATCGAGAGAAATATCAAATTACTTTACAGAATCGTTAGAAGAAGAAAATTAACTTTGAACCAGCTCTTTACGCTGAATAGTTCATGAGATATTAATTTTTTAAGTTAAAAAGAACTATGATGGCTCTAAACAAAATTTAATGAGCTATTTATATGTTTTAAGTTGTGAGCCCCATGTGCAAATTATTATTATTTCAGGAGCGGTGTCCCTGCTGGCTACAGCCTGCAACCTGCTCCAGGACCCAGCCGTCCAGACGACAGACCCTCAAGTCAGACAGCGACTGGTTGATGATGAGTTGGAGGGTCTGGAGACGTTCTCTGTCGGGATGAGGAGTCTCCCCCCTCCCCCGCCCTATACTCCATGATGGCGGCTCTCTCACCACCACCCCAGCGAGATGATTCAACTGCTAGCTCCTCACTCCGACTAGTATGTACGCAGTTAGGCCCTGTCAACTGCTTTAATACTGACCTGGTAAGAACAAGAGCAAGGATGTCCAGTAATCGGGGAATTTTAGAGTCTAAGCATGTAGGAGGAAAATCAGTAAATTTTTTATTTTGTAAAAAAAAAAAGTATATATTTATAAATTGAGAACCAGCCTAATTTTGTTGTGCCCAAGTATAACAAGCTCCCAAGGCTATTAAGGGATCTCTCTCCCAACACAAAAAAAATAAAATAAAAAAAAAACAGTTTCCCGTCATCAGAGTGTAAATTTTTTCATCTCAATGTCTTGGTAACACTGCGTATATAGTTATCGGCCCACTGCGCTCTGGAGTCTCGTCATCTTTTGTTTCCACTTTTCCAGTTCCAGTTTTCCAATTATTTTCAGTCTCACAGATAAAGAATGATGTTTAATAGCCTAATATATATATTTTTTTTACTATCTCTTTAATACGTAAATGTGGATGTTTGGTAAACTACATAGCTCCATCATTTCTTTACCGACTTTTATAATACAATTCTTATCCGAGGTAGAATATCCTGTAGACGTGCCTTCTGGGAGGGGAGGGAAGGTTCCAAAATTTGATGAATCTTGAACGGTTGATCAGATTTTCATGAAATTTCTTATGTGACGTCCTTATAAGCACATTTTAAACATAGGCCATGCTGAACAATAATCTATACTATATACTTACCACATTACTATAGGTTATAGGTTTCTAACCCGGCTATTGCGGGGAACCTGCTAGTTATAATTGTCCAATCTGCTTAATTACACCAATTTCTTTAAATAATAATTATGTTGATACAAGATCGTTCGAGATACATTATTTTCTTTAATTAATTGGATTGTGTTAAACGATTTTTAGTTAAAGTATAATATATTAATATACCATCAGTTCTCTCATTTATTGAAGCTTGTGACGGGTTTCGAATCCAGTCTGAGAGAATCAAAACCTGACTGCCTGACCACAGTGGGTGATGGGAAGGCAACAATGTTTTGGTTGCAAAACTACAGATAACATTTTTACAGAGGACCAGAATAGGCTGCGGATTGAAGGACTTCCAATTCCCTGGAACCTGGAAGATAAAGCTATCCGGTGCCTTGGTGTATTCTTAGACACATGGCTTTATTACTTCTCCCTCTATTAACATATTCCTGTCCAATATGTCATGGCGCCAGTCCTCCGCTCACAGCCCGACTAACAACATTTCAGAACAAAATTCTTCGTATGTCTCTGAATCACCACGGTTTGTTCGGAACATTCAGTTCCTCAAGTCGCAGCCTATCTGAGGTCCTAAGTAGATACCTACTACTGTAGACTAGGCCTTTGTTCTGGAGCGGTCCACTATAATCTTGGTCAGCCTATCCACAGATGGCTCAAGCCAAGGTTATACAATACATTATTTAATAGTTCCATGTTATATTTCGTGTGAAGAACTAAGTTTGTTCTGGCCCAAATAACATTCGTTGTTGTTTCTCCAATTTATTTTTTGCCTTATGAAACAATAGTATGGGAATCACTCCCATCATCGGTGTCATATATGTGTTCTTTAGGTTAACCATTCCCTCCGGTAACCAGAATCCTCCCTTTATAGAACAAATTAATTGAGCCCACCATATTCCCTATTGAAATTCGAATTTTGACTGAATGTTTGATATTAAGGTCGGCTCACTTAATTTATTCTGTAAAGGAAGGATTTAGGTTAACGGAGGGAATGATTTACCTAAACAACACGTATATTACACTGATGGGAGTGATTCCCTAAACATTTTTAATTACTATTGTTTATAAGGCAAAAAATAAATGGGAGACCTGTTGTATTAATATATTGTATATTAATTTTTGTACTCATATTTTTATATTGAGTTCAATGAATTGACTAATTTGTTTTAGTAAAATCAGTTGCTTCTTTATTTTATTCTTTTCTTCAAGTTTGTTTAGTACCATTTTACCCTGGTGCACCAAATTAGAAATTATTGTATTAATTTGGTGCACCAAGGTAAATGTGAAATATGTAATTAGGGATTCTAAGTCATGTTTTGCTGGACATCCTGCTGATCGTTTCGAGTAATATGTTTACCAGAATCTCGAAAAATAACTTTCTTGTAGTGTAGAGTATAAGATATTGGTGAGTTTTAAATCAACTGATGTAGCATATACCAACCATTTTTGCTACCTGAAACTAGTTTCGACTTTTACCATTTTAATTATATGTCATCAAATAATATTTTATCTAATACATCTACTCCCGATTTTCCGGATGTGTATCAACCGTGTTGTCGCTTAACCAGGTTATTTTCGTGCCGAAGAAAATTTTTAAAATCAATAAGATAAAGAGGGAAAAAAGCCCTCAGCAAAAACATTAAAATTAAAATTTATAAAACTACTAAATAGAACTAACTTCTTTTTTGTAATATTGTCTGTTATACACAAACTACAGGTTTTGGCATTACACCTTATACTAAGATACATTCAGTCTTAGTATATTTATAACTAAACCTGACGATGATATAACATCGAAACCAGCAGTCTCGTTTTAATTTAACCTCACTAACCTACATTTCTAAAGAAAAACATTAATATTTACTATATCATTTGAAGAGCACGGGCAAAGAACCAGGTTTGTCATCAGATGTTGAAATTGAGAAAACTGAAATTTAATGTTTGAAAGTCCGTATCTGTCAATTCCCCGCATGTCATATTTTCAGCTTCCGTTTTCGTAGTGAGAAACTTTTTTGAAGCCCGTAACGATGGTGAATCGTGAAATATGTTTAATATACTAATACTGTAGTGGCGATGTCTCACATTCGAGAAAAAAGTGACAAACCTGGTTCTTTCCCCGTGCTCTTCATTTGTGTTAACCGTGATTCTGCTTTATCCGTGGTACCAACGTTCATCCGGTTAATCAGGAATAGTGTGTATATTATTTAATTGTAAGGAAATATTGTAGTTTTCATTCGATTTCACTGCTCTATTTTCATAGTTAAGTAGGTCCCACTCATTGCTTTTATACTATTAGGTATTTGAATGTCCATAGAAGAGATAACATCAACTACTTGTATTTCTGTTTAAACTATAATCAAAATTCTTCCAATAGTCTTTAGTTACGTTTTATTCATTTTTATACCCTTTTTAGAATAAGTAATAAATTGCTGGGTTTCAGAGAACTATAACGTTTATTTTTTTTCAATTAAAATTTTGTTATAATGAAATATTTATTTGCAAGTGAAACGGCTAGATTTTTGTATTTTACATTCCTAATTTGGTGAGACTCAATTCGTTCTCAAAAATTAATATTTATGAAAAAATAACTATACAAAGGCCATTATTATGTCGTGGTTTGTTAATCAACACTACTTAGATATTCTTCCATAAAGCAACTTTGTATTGGGATTATTATGATTATAATAAGAGGTATTATTTGATTTATTTTTTATTTCAAGTCTTCTATTTTGAACTTTTATTTTATAAAATTACGCACACACTGTCTCGTTGAATGACGCCCTAAGAAAACCTTTTTGTCAGACTAGACAAAAAGTGTAGAAAGCATAGGTAAATTGAAAGATGTATAATAAAGACTTTCCTGAAAATAAGGGTTAATTGAATGACATTTCCTCGGTTCGTAATTATGAAATTATATTTTTGAATTTTCAGTGATATTTGGTGCTATGATATGAGTGTGTTGTAATTGGAAATTTAAGTAAAAGCAGCAAAGCTTTGATAAGCATGTTTTTAAAATTATTTTTACCCTCTTTCGGAACCCCCTATAATTCAGTGGTGCCACATTAATATTTTTGTAACTATTTTCGGGTCACTGAGAGTTTTACTGCAATGATCCAGTTTTGATTTATTTCCTGACATAATTACAAGTAAATATTATTATTCATTCATAGTCAAATGTTTCATTGCATCCTTATTTAAAAGTTAATTGACTTATTTCGAAATTGTACATTACAATTTAGTGTCGATATCTCCTAGCGAATAGCGTTCTATACATCTTGCCTATGTATATAAACAATTAGTGTATAGAAGTGTACGTACTGTATAAGTGTATGTTACCAGTACACATTTGTAAATATGTTAAAATGTATTATTTATTATTAAGTTTTTTTTATATTAAAAATTCACAATATATTTAAATAATATGTGCGTTTAAGGTGCTTTACTGATAGCATAAGATAATTATTTTTCTGGTAGCCCATTATTTTCATTGGCAGGAAACGTTTTAAAAAAATAATTAAAAAGTAACATTGAGTGCCCATATTTCTTGGTTTTGACCATCAATTAAATTGATTGAATTATTATTTATCTTACATAAAATAATAAATCTTTGCAATTGTTCCACTACATAATTTTCTAACAATATAATTAGTTTAATTAACTATTTTTGTTCAAGTGGCAAAAACCTTCTTTCTTCGCCTTTTTTATATAAATAAATGCAGTCGGCGCTCAATGTTTTGTTAATTTTATGACATGTAAGTGATTCAAGAGGACAATAATACATTTTTTCTTCTCAAATAGTTCCCCAATTTTGACGATGATTGTTGTTTCACTATCCGTATGATATAATATATCATATATATATATATATATATTATATAATGAAAACCCAAAATACCTGCATGAAATGTTCAACTCAACTTTATTTTATTAGTTTGTTTCTATGGTGGAGGAAGGATGTCCTGATTTCAGACCAGTTGTATCTTTAGTAGTACAACATGGTTCATAAAACAACACTTAATTGGCCTTATGGTCTCACAAATATATTTACTTTTTCCACATCGGTTGGTTAACGTTTCACCACGAGATTTTCAATACTTAATTTTTTCCAGTTCTAAATACTTACCCCCCTTTCCATTCTGTCATTGATTAACAAACATGGTCGCAAAATCAAGGAAAATGTTGTAATATAAATAATAAACTAATTTTTTCAAAGGTCACATGGTGGATACTTTATAGCTATTTTATTATGAAGTCAAATTATGAATGACGTATGATAATAAGTAATTAGAAAAGAAAAAAAGTTTTGAAAATATCCGAATGAGTGAAACGTTAACCGATGTATAAAATATAAATATACTTGGGATGCTAAATCGGAAAAATTTTTAAAAAATGTTTTCCACATCACGCGGAAATATTTATATTTTGATTCCTACTTATTAAATGCTGGTTTAATGATATTGTCATAGGGAGCAGAAATATAGTTTTAAATCTATTTTTTATGGCATTGTTAATTAACTTTCCGCTTTTTCTGTGAAATGTAATATATTATTAATCTAGAGTTTGGAGTTGGTGCATTAAGATGGCCGGCCATAATACGAATATAATTATTGTATGTATATTTTAAAAAATAAAATCCTTTTTATATATGTATAAGTTCCTTAAATTATTTACGGTTGTAATGATTTTATTTATAATACTTTAATAAATTATTTTTTATGATCACATATATAAATCACTCTTTTGTATGATTATTATTATATGTATATGAACTGTTTGTTTTTATTGTACAAATATACCTGATACAAATATTACCAATACTAAATGTTATCTGATTTTTCTTAAGTAATTTCAAATTGGCAAATCGGAGAAATAAATTTGTAGGTGCAAAATACGTTAGATAGGTATTTAATGTAAACTTACATGTGTTTACCCATAGAAACAAAATTGTCTTCCCACTGTTCTATTTTTGACCAGTACTGGTTTCATCATCAGTGGCACCAGATTGATGATTTCACAATGGTATAGTAATAAATTTCTTTAGTGAATATCACTTTCATAGTTAATAGTAGGGTTTTTTCTAGAGAGAAAAAAAAGAACAGAGGCTTCCCATCTCGGGAGAAAATAAAAAACATCATATAGGAGGTTCAGACATTTATACTATTGTCAAAAGTTATATTATCCGCGGCGCTTTGTTATGGACTTTACTTTTCAGCTAAGGAAGCTGCACTCTAATGGGAAATCGTGTAGCTAATATACTAAAGATGGTCGGTTTTGCAGTTAATTTAATAGTGTTGTTATTGGCAACTGGGACTACCACCAGGAGCGCTTCAGTCGTTCTTGTTATTATTAATTATTGTGATCATGCCCGGACTAGACAATAAGGCCATAACGCTTACTAATAGAGCGCTCTCTCGTCGCTTTGGTGGACATGAGCCCGGCTCTACTGTGGAAGTCCTCAATTTTGCCTACCTAGGGTAGGGCTCTTTAACTAGTAGCTGACATCGTACAGGCTCAGGAGCATTGCTTAACGAAGGACGGTGTGCTCAAGGTTTTTTCACCTGTCAGACAAAAAACCCAAGGAACCTGCGATGTGGAGCTCAGTAGTCAAGAACGTTACCTCTGGACCTACCGGCGCCCTGTGATACTGGTACCTTATATAGTGTCTACTTATTATGAACGTATCTTGTATTATTATTATTTTATTTTATTTTATTATTATTATTATTTTTTATATACTCATATATTTTTAAGTATTTATTTGTACAGTTTTTATTAATTTAATTTTACTTTTTTTAATGTTTTTTTTGTTACTACTAATCATAGATGTGTTAGACTCAAGTAGTTATAAATCTAATTTATAAGCTATCATAATGTATAAATTCATTTGACGTATCCTATTACCATGTATTGGTTTAACGGAAATAAATTATTATTATATAAGAATGTTATATTAATTTTAAAAAAAGCTTAGAATTTACTATTTTAAATTAAGGCCGAGGCTTACATTAGCTGAGTATTGACGTTTTCTAGGTAAGTTATCTTTATTTCTGTTACAATATGATATAATTTTAATTATAACTTTTTGGTTCTCCAGCTAAAGGAGCTGCACTCTAGTGGGAAATAGTGTAACTAAATTACTTAGGATACTACTTGCTCTTCATGAAGTGATCTCGATTGAACAATTTATTTTCATTCATTTGCTGAGGTGTAAGAAAAGTAAAATGTTAAATTAATAAATAAAGTTGATGGAAGATATGTTTAGGTAAAAAGGCCAAAAGAATATCTGCTCCCATGAATGTTTATTCGAAACATTTTGTTTGTTAGGATTATGTGTTGTGACAATTGAGCTGTTCATACCCAAAACTATGTCTGGGCAAACGTTTCAGGAGTGCTCATATAATTTTCGAATATTTTGCAAATAATATAAAAAAGTATGCTGATTGACATTTTGTGCTATGTTTTGTATTCTGGCATCAACGGAATATAACATTTAAAATGCCTTAAACAATATTTTTACATCTTCCACACCCAAAAACGATTTGTTGTTACTCGCTTTGGGAGGGGCATATTTTTTTTAGAAGAGAAACTATCATTCAATTTTATAAAAGCTTACTTTCCAAATCAAATGACAAATTTAATTATTTATCTGGGAACTTTGAAAATGTACATATAGAAATGAAATCTCTAATAATTAATAATTTTCTATTACGAAGAATCAAATAGTTTAGCAGTATATATTATACTAGCAGTAATACCCGGCGTTGCCCGGGAAACTTTGACTTTTCTCCCAATATCTCCTATAAGGCTATTCAGTTCCTCGACAGTACATTCATGATGTTATAATTTTCAATTATTCATACGGAATAAGGATTATAGTCCTTCAACTGTAGTAACGCTAGCTTTGGAGCTAAAACTAATTTATTCAAAAAGATTTCTCATTAATCGTTGCAATGGTTTTCGAGTTACAAAGATTGCGTGAGTGGATGCTGGGATGGACCAGGGGTTGATTAAAAAATAGACCTTAACCTTCCGGTAGATAAAACTTATCTATTCAAAAAGATTCCTCATTAATCATTGCAGTGGTTTTTGAGTTACAAAGATTGCGTGGGTGGATGCTGGGATGGACCAGCTATTGAGGTACTAATACGCCTATAACCTTCCACAGACGATGACGAACAAATTTTAAAACAAATTAATCAAATCCATCAAGCCGTTCGTGAGTTATAGCGGTACAACGCACACACATTTTCAGCTTTATATATATGATTTTATTCTCGTGAATGTTTATTATATTTTGTTAGCTTCAGACGTTATATTGTATAAAATAAAATAACGGTCCGTATTAATTGATAGGAAACCAGGACGACACCTATCAATTTTCAGCCAAATCGGCCAAAGGAAAGAGGAGGCTAACAGGAGGGGGTCATCATATTTTGTGTGGAGTATTCTGTGTGCTGGACTTGAGTTTTTACTTTCTTATAACTATACTATAAGGAAATATTGTAATCGTGCAAAAAATCCGAGATCGAGTTTCAACCGAATTTTACTTTTCAAGGTCCCCTGAGTACTTTTTGATCATTTTTGCAATGATGTTTGTGTGTGTGTGTGTGTGTGTGTGTGAAATTGATTAAAACTTTATAAGCGATTTCACTCGAAAATGATTGTAGTGATTACATCTGCTTAGATCTCATTAGATTTTGGCTGAAATTACTTCGCCACTTCGGTGTTCAAGTGAATTTTTCAAGATACCGTTTATATTTATAAGTTGTAGAGAAAACTGAAAGGTACATTACTAAGGAAAATCTCTCAAATTTGAGACAGAATCAATACGAACGAAATAGCCCCAAAAATATATTTAGGAAATATTTCAAAGTAATATTTAAATTGAATTGCATAGCAAAAAAAAAAAAAATTAATATACATATAATATTTTGTGGATAACAATTAATTGAACTTGATCTAGTGCAGGCTCAGAACTTACAGGCTGCGACCACTAGGGGTGCATGTATGTAGGAAGGGGAGGGCGAGGGGGGGGGGGGGGGGGGGGGGGGGGGGGGTAGCGGTGCAATAGAAACTAAGTAGCTGAACTAATTGTATCTTTTGCATCCATAGTTTACATTTTCACAGACCAACGCCCTTCAACAATGCACTCTCGTTAAATGGGGATTACACCGGCTTCTCATCGGCAATTGTAATACCCGCTAGGGTGGCAGGTGAGTGTTAAAAATGTTTTAGTTCACCACCGATCTCAGTAGGTGAGAAGATGTACTAGATTTTAAAATCAGTAAAATAACCACCAAAAAATCTTGAAGCAGAAGGATGAGGTTGAACACTTTGGTATCTATAAAATTCTTAACTGATTTTCAAAATTTTTAAACAAACTAAGAATAATATTTTTTTTTTTCAGAACAGTAGAAACCCCATAACTGCAGAAGTAATGAAAGTAGGCATATATATTTTATATGTAAGTCCGAAGGAAAGGTGGGAGAGGGGAGGGGGGCTCAACACAAAAACCCTAATTACAAGAGACCGGATTTTCAGGCACAACAAAGTCCTCGATTAGGTTTTTGTAACAGATGAAATAGGTTTTTTCTTGAAAAGGCGTTTTAGGTTATTATAGGCTGAGAAAAAGCCTGAATAGGTTATTTTGGGTTACGAAAAACCTGAATAGGTTACAATATAAAATTTGGATATAGAATTTGGAACTTTAATAGGTTTAAAAAAGTTAAATACAAATATAACATTTTTATAGAACATGATATTAAAAATATGTCATAAAAAAAAAAAGAAAACCAAAAAATGTACACAGAATCAATATAAAAGGAACTAGTAAAATAATTGAATCCTTCTCTCGATTGCAGCACAACCAAATATGAAGTTCTCTATTTAGGTTATTTTGGGTTACGAAAAAGCCTGAATAGGCCTTTATTATCCCTTAGAATTCTTTTAAAAGGAGAGAAGCTTCTTCTACAGAATATCACTTTGCCTCAGATCTAAAATGAGTACCTAAAATCGTCGCCTGTCCACTGCAGCAGTAAATGTGATTTCGTCTTCGGCATTTTTCTGTATAGCTGCAACACTAGAGCAAGAGAAACGAAGGGCATTAGCCCCCTCTCCCCATGTAAACGTAACCAATGCCCACCGCTCCAACATCCGCATTTCATCGAAATACGAATCGAAACATTTGACATCCTTCCTCAAATCGCATTTTTCTTATTTTTTCATGATTAGGTATTTTTAGATGATCTCATCCTAATTAGGTTTTTTTAGATTCTTGAAATGAAATGAAAAATAATCTCTATTCTGGGACTTACGTCCCCTAAGAATAATAACATAAGAAATAAACAAAAGTACACAAGTATCAACCAGTTGACAAGAATACAAATTAAAGAAAAGAGGTCTCTAGGAATAAATATTAAATGTTAAAAACAGGCAATGAATAAAACAATATAATGAACTAGTGAAAAAATAATGAAGAGAAAAAATGAGAAAAAGTATGAATAATAATGTAAAACTGGGCTGATGAAACAGAAGAGTAACAATCTATCTAATGGAGAGAGAGACTTATAGGAAGACGAGAACTATCTCGTAGGAGCCAGCCAGTCTTAGGAATCAGAGATCTTCTGAGTTAGGAAATAATGGAAAAGTTGGGACATAAATGAAAGAAGAGTAGGAGCATGGCGGATCTGGAGAGGGAGAGAGTTCCAGAGGGAGTTAGCCTGGATAAAGAAGGAGTTGTGGTAGGTTGTTGCCTTATGGGAAAGGGCGTAAAGATCAGAGGGACGGGATCTAGTGACTTTCTGCTGGATATGGGATTAAAATCAGAGCATTTGGAAGATATAGGAAGGCTTTTGGGAAGATATCGTTTGGTAGAGGAAGGAGCCCAGGAAATATTGTCGACGAGAGGTTAGGAAATTTAACTGAACGATTCAAGAAGACATGATCGATTAAGTATGAAATTATTTTCCTGTTTGGAAGAGAGGAAAGAAAAAGGTAAAAACCTAACATCTGTTCTCTACTAATATCGTATATATTTGTTAAAAAAGCATTTAAAACATCATACGTGGTATATGCCACCACATTCGCTTCCCGGAAGGGGTATATTTCTTCATGAGATTTACTACTTTGAAACAATTTTTTCTTCTTTTATTTTGTTTTTCTTTCTCTCTTTTTTTTCGCAAGGGTGGAAACTAAGGATGGGGGAGACAATTCCCAGAGGTGGAAGAATGGATGTTCCAATGGTCCTTGACGGTCTGAGGGGCAACCAGGAACCCCCTTCCACTCTCATCAAATGGGAAGTGGCACCAATTGGAGATAGAGAGAGCCAGAAGGAATCGAATCATGATTAGTGGGACTCAGCCGGAACATTAGCTCTTCCATGTGTTAGCCTGCTCAGCCATGACCGGTCCTCAACTGTCCAGGCCAGTCCTAATCAGGTCCCAAGTCAGGTCTCATGACCTCCAGGATGACAACCAATTTTTTGGGTCGATTAATATTAACCTGAATAAATGAAGTCTATCTGCCATTAGAGTCAAGAATATTCATTTTAAAACGGGAGGGCTCCAGTGGATTTTTTTTAGTGGACAATTCCGGTGAAACTCAATTTCGAATTTTTAACCAATTACATAAATTCTTTCTGAACAGTGAGAATAAAATTCCGTTTCCGTGTAAAGGGTTTCCTCTAACATGAACATTTTTAGTTGAAATTTAAATTTTTTTTGTGTCTATTGAATTTAAGAAGTGGGGAAGGGCATTAAATAAATTAATTCCTTTATGAGTTATACTTTTTTCAAAAAGAGAAGAGCAATGTTTAGTTATTCGAAAGTCTTCTTTCTTCCTGGTATTGTAATCATGACTACTATTGTTGAGAAGGAAAATATTTTTATTTTTCCTAATAACCATTAATGTTTCAAATATGAACAGCGATGGCAAAGGCAGGATTTTAAGTTGTTTAAATATTCCTCTGCAGCTTGTTCTTTCAGTAATATTGTTTATAATTCTTAATGTTTTTTTTGAAGTCTGAAAATATTAATACTCGAGCTACATACGCCCCACTGTATTAAACCGTAACTGATTATGGAATGGAAATATGCGTAATATAGACTAGTTAACATTTCCTTTGGCACGATCTTTTTATGATTTCGAAGTAAGAAGCAAACGGAACTCAGTTTCTTACCGATAATAGCCGTATGTTCAGCCCATGTAAGTTTCTTATCAATATGGAGACATAGGAATTTTATATTATCTTTGAATGATATGGAAAGAGTTTCAACAGTTAATGGTTGTTTCTCTTCTGGCAATTTATTTGTAATTTTGAAGTTTAAGATAGTTGTTTTAGACGCATTTAACATTAAATCATTGAAGAGAAGCAATTCGTTTAAAACTCCAAGAGCTTTGGATATGGATTCATTCAAAGCGGTAATTTTTTGCCGTCACGAGAATTTTAGTATCATCCGCAAAAAGGACCGAATTAAAGGGTTTCACGTAACTAGGTAAATCATTAATGTATATGAGGAACAGCAAATGTCCTAAGATTGATCCTTTAGGAACACCGCATGTTATTTCTCTCCATTGTGATGTATACATAGCAATGAACTTAAAAATATGGTTTATGTATTGGTAGTTTTTTTGAAGAAATGGCCACATCATAATTTTTGATTTTGATGGTGAAACTTTTTGTCATCAAACATTAAGTTATTATTAATGTTTATTCTTCTCCATTTTGATACAAAGAGTCAAGTAGAACAAGAAGGATGCTATAGTGACGGTGGTCCAAGTTAGTACATATCTGCCCTGGTATTGATCTGGCCCCAGATAGAGAGCACCTGAGCCCTCTGCCTCCCTGCTTCCAACCTGAGACCATCTCATCCTCCCAACCTACACACTTCTTTCTTTCTCCTACCCAACTACAGCATTTCTGTCAGCCATTTGCAAAAGAAGGGGGAGGAAATCCAAAAAAACATTATTTTGTTGTAGAGTTATTTGGCCATCTTGTTTTTCATTCACAGCTATAGCAGAAATCATATAGAAATGGTGACAAAATGGGACAAAAAAAAAAAGTCCTCGCTTAATCAACGGTAATGTTCCCCCCAGCACGAATTAATCAATTAAGTTTTCGCTCTTCTTCAAAAACTAAAGGAACGTTTTGGCTAGAAAGCAATAGTTGACATACTAAAGTTTTTGTCGATACATGGCAGTTATTAGAGTTTTTGTGTTAACCCCCCTTTCCCCAGCCGATTTAGCTGAAAAGCAATAGGTATCCTCCTTAGAAGGTTCTGGATACAGATATAAAATTTCATGTCAAAACATTCATTCAATCGGGAGTTATCGTGTTCACACCCGCACAGATTTCTTTGTTCAGTTAGTTATTATGACTCAAGCCCGAGCTTTAATTATGAGGGCCTACTACCAGAGCGCTCTTTCGTCACTCTAGTGGACATGAGGCCGACTCTACCTGACATCGTACAGGCTCGGGACCATCGCTTAACGTCACATCCGAAGAATGGCGTGCTTAAGTTTATTTTACCACCCAGATAAAATGAACTAAGGGCCTCAGCCGGGTTACGAACCCATGATCTTGAGCTCAGAAGGCAGGCTTTCTTTTTTCATTTTAGGAATCAAGGTTGGGAAAACAAGACATTCCGGTGAAAACGCACCATTGAATTTCTGACCGATTACATAACATAGTTGTGAAAGTAAAAACCTTTCAAAATGTATTAAAATGTGTGTAATGATGCAAAACAGGATATGTCCCGATACTGTTTGTTTGCAATATGTTGACGAAAATGCATAGTGTTGATATAATAAGATATGCTATATTAGAAGGGCATAATGATTTTTTCAAAGCAGGATAAGTTACATTATAACTGATCCATTATAATTCTTAATCTATATTAAAAAAGCTGAAACGGGGTTTGTTTGTTTGTTCCAACATCACGCTCAAACCGCAGGACGGATTTTCATGAAACTTCAGATGTAGCATTCTTCTAAGCCAGATTGAAAAATATGGACGTCCCAAAATTTTTATCGGGGGGGGGGGGGGGGAGGGGGGGGGGGGGGGGGGAGGTTGTAGGGGGACCTAAGTATAAATGTAGTGCTAGCTCATTAACTTGTCATGAAATTTCACACGTAGTATTATTAAAAGTTAAATAGAAAAATAGGGTGTGTGACGTCACACAATTGTGAATGGGAGGGGGGATTGAGGGGGGAGGCCTAAATACGAAGATAGTGAGTGATAGGTAATTAACGGATGATCGGATTGTCATGGAATTGCACATGTAGTATTCTTAAAGGCCAAATAGAAAATAGGGTGTGTGACGTTACAAAATTGTGAACCGGAGGGGGGGTAGCTGTGGGGTCCGCCGTTGCAAGGCACATTAGCTGTGGTGACCAGCGTTCCTAACTACATACTAGCTCTTAAATTTATTACTACATATATATCATAGTTCTTTTGGGTTGAAATACTATTTTTTGATTCAAAATATTTTATTTTTTTGGCAACACTCTTCTCCAATAGTATGGTCATTGGTCATTGGCGTTGTTTGCTAAATAAATCTGTTATTATACAATGTTCCAGTCTTTTTCCTTTTAATTATTGAAAAGAAAGACCAAACACTAACAAGAAGTTAGCTACTATAAACTAGTTGCAGAAGAAGCTATTGACTATGACAATAATGCACTGCAAGAGAGTAGGGTATTGATCAAATGAGATGATATTGAAGAAACTGTTTAAAATGAAAAATTTTGTAATAAAAATGTATTTACATTTTTTCTTTGTAGTTTGTTCTTATAAATGTTTTGGAATGAAACAGTATGGTTACTTTCATTGTAACCCAGACTTTTCTTCATAATTTCATCCAGACTTGATGCAAAAAGAGATAAGCCTATAAAAATTTATGATTTTCACGAAAAATATTGATTGTTAATTTCCAAGAGTTTTTACAATGAATACTAACATTTTTCACTATTTTTTAAAACTCCGATTTCCCGAAATTATTACTTAAATTGAAGCAAAATATTTGATTTTCTCGTTTCCTGAACAAGTTCATTTAATAGACATATCCCATTTTTCAAATGTGAGATAGATTTTTTATTTTTACAAAATGTTGAGTATTTCAACGAACCTTACTCCAACATTTGTTTTTTGCTTTCTTCTCTAACTTTCTAGGAAGTATGTGGTTAGCGAATTTATTCACTATGTAGTTTCCATCAATGAAGTACCAAACTAAGAAAATCTGCCCTCAAACGGAAAAAATGACAGTGGTTTTTACACCTTATTTTACATAGATAGCTGCGGCCATCTAATCACCTTAAATTCTGAAAAAAGATAAAAATGAAGTTTTTTAACCTACGTGAAAACACCTAGAGACTAATCCGTTAAACCGAACAAAAAATGCGAGTATTTCGCTATATTTCTAGTCTTGAAACACTTATATTAATGTTGTTCTATTTGTTAATAGCATGCTTCCAATGATTATATTGTGTCATCACATTGCATCATTGTTGTTAATGATTGATGGCTCACAATAACAAATCAATATATCAAATCTCCAAAGAAAGACAAAAATATATCTACGTCCTCGTACATGTTTACGATATATGTCAATATAAATGGAATACAAAAAAAAAAAAAAAAAATCAAAGAACTTGTTTATTTAACATTTATACGGTCTCATTCTACAATAATATTTACGAGTATAGTGTATCGGCTTCGGTTTATGCCAAGTTCAACAGATATATTTAAGTTTACTAGGTTGGCATATTAATAATTACAATTCTGAGATTACGTGAGGCTGTGAATCCCCGTCCCCAAGACAACTCGGAGGAGGAGGGAAGTCCTACTATCTTAACGGAAAAATCTAACTGAAAATATTTGGGTTTAAACATAATTTTTAACGAAGTCCGCTATCTAGGCCTCATACTCGACAAACGATTAACTTGGAATCCTCACACGAGACTGAAAAGACAAGAAATGAACAGACGTTCTAAACTTCTACTACGACTGCTAGACAAAAGATCCAAACTAACTTTGACAACAAAACGACTTATATACAACTCAATACTCAAACCTTTGTGGACTTACGGAATTGAACTCTGGGGTTCTGCCAAGGCTTCCAATCTCCAGCGCATCCAATCCCTTCAATCCAAAATCCTTCGTACAATAGCCAATGCTCCTTACTACGTCTCCAACAAAACCCTTCACACTGACCTTAATGTACCTTTCATTACTGAAGTCGCTAAATGCAAATATAAAAAATTATTTTCCCTTCTTGGTTCCCACAATAATCCTCTGGTCCGTGCCCTCCATTCTGCCGTACTTCCCCAACGACGGCTTAAGCGTCAATGGCCTAGAGACCTCCTTACCAGCAGCAGTGACAGTGACAGTGATTAGTTACAAATGAGAGAAAATCAGTGACTAGGGAGTGTCACCACTGGGTGATTTCTCCCCTCATGACATTTTGACATTGCCATTATCTCTGTATTAGCATATTTGCTTGTTGTATATATTTTTATACAGTTGTAAATATCTCTTTGTAAATTAAAAAAAAAAAAAAAAAAAAAAAAAAAAAAACATACTTAATCTCGAAAAAATAATAAAAAATTGAATTTCTTGCTATTGTCGAAGTTTATCTTTAAACGCAAATATTTTCACAGTTAGATTTACTGCTACTCTTGAACTTTGTGCTGATGATGGCGTAATCCGAAACCGGTACACTATATATATATATTTTTTTTGTGTGTGTGCCATTAGACTATATAAATGTTGAGCAAGTTCTAGGTTTAATCCCCGACGCAAAAGGAGGGGTGTTATAAGTTTGAAGCCTTTGTATATGTGTGTGTCTGTCTATGGCATCGTAGCTCCAAGACGGCTGAACCGATTTCAAAGCGGTTCTCCTTTTCAAAAGCTGGTATTTGCGAGATGGTTCTTAGCCGTGTTTGATGGAAATCGGGTATGCCGTTTCCAACATATTCAGGTTTCATCAGAGCCTGTGTAGGGATCTCGGCTTCTATTATATCTAGAGACTTGGAGTTTGAGCTCAAATGTTTATAAGGCCAAGCCCCCCCCCCCCCAAACTCTCTTCACCTGTGTCGTTTTTTTTTTTTTTTTTTATGTTCTACTATATCTATAATTATTGGTTTTTAAAAATGTATATTTATTTTCACTAAGTCTTTAGGTTTTTCTAAATACGTAGATACCAAGTACAGAAATTGCCGACTGATTTCATATAGAATATACGATGCATTTTTTCTTTTTTATTAATGTAGGCTTTGCACCGCTGTCGAAGGGAGTTTAGCCATTTAAGTTTAGTGAAGGTCTGATGAAGGTTTAACAGAGGGAGGACCTCGGATCTCCGGGGAGGCCGACAAACAGGATTGGACACAAATCGAGTTAGGCGGGCAGTTGAGGAGAGGAGCGAGTGTTCACACTGGGGAGTCCTTACTGACAGAGAGCTCATGATACCCTCCTGCATCGTTCATCTAAACGCGTTATATTCATTGTTCACTTGAAGCCCTGCTCACAACTCTCTTCAAAAACAATTGACAGACGAGGAGAAAGATTATTTGGAAGCTCGATCCTCGAGTAGGAACTACACAATACCAGTGCCGGATTAAGACTATTCGATGCCCTAAGCATTCTGAGCTTATGGTGCCCCCGCTTCACTATTGATATGATTAACGTTTTACTTATGTTGGCAAGCTCAATACTAAAGCTCCATTGAACAAAACAAAGACAAAATTAATTAAACGAGAAAATAAAAAATCAAATAAAAAAAAAATTAATTTATTAAAACACTAAATTTCTCTTTCGTCCAAACACGCCATTTATCATATACGTGCACTTCTTCGTCAGATACTTCTTCTTCCTCACTATCATCATAATCAGGATTTGATATTTGGTCTTCCATCCGAAGTTTACGGCAGGGTATGAAAAAAATGATACCGATTGTTTTTATATTTAACCCATTACCTCCATTTTTAATTTAAAATGGTAGCATATTGGCGAAAAAATAAAAATAAAAATTGAGAAATAATTAACTATTTAAATATATAACTATTTCAAAAATAGCATTGCGGACTTGGTGCCCCCGATACGTGATGCCCTAAACAATTGCTTAGTTTGTTTATAGGTTAATCTGGCACTGCACAATACCAGAAGATTGATCTTTAAAGCCATCTGTCGTAGTTGTATAGGGAGCCGAAACATGGACAAAACACTTCAGGCGCAAAAATTGGTTTTCTGAAGTTCTTTAAGCAAAAAAATCCCGACTAGAAGAAGTCAGAAAAGAAGTGATAAGAAGAGAATAGATCGGAGATAGGAGGTACATAATCCAAGCCGTTTAGCTTAAAAGTGGAACTCCCAGTAGAAGGAGAAAGGTACCAAGGGCTAATTAAATTTTCTTTCTCGGGGAGCAAGGAGTCAAGCTGCTGAGCGCAATTAGTTCAAAAGCAAATCAGTGAGTTCCTTTGTGCATCCACAAAGATCCCATTGGATGATAAAAAGGATAGAGAGTTTGGAGAAATTAAATAAAATAGTGATTATGTAGAAAAATCCATATGTATATTCCAAGTCAAATACATTTGATTTATTTACCAAACCTTCATTATTCCAACTTTTTAAAAAATAAATGAAATACAAATAGAAATAAAAATGAAATTTTTTCGTATAATTCGGCAGGAGCCTGAAGTGCTACAGAGTGGAGGTGACTGTAGTGGACCGCTCCATAGCAGTCTGCCAGATCTTTGTGAATGTTCCGGGTGAGTTTTTCAATGTGGGCTGCAAAAAGAGCAACTCCTAGTTCCCGATGGATTTGGGTATTGCTGATAAACAGGCTGAGATCTTGTTTTGAAATGTTTGTAATCTTGTTTGTTGATGTGGCTTGTGCAGAACCATAAGGGGAAAGTGTGTGTTGAGAGTGGAAGTATGTGTTTGAGTGTATTCCTGTTTACGAGTGGGTAGATGAGCTTAAGTCGTGTGTGTGCTTGTTTGAGTTGTTTCATCTAGTATCAAACGTATTTTACAGGATTGCCTGTTCAGACTTCCTCGTATCTATGCCCTATCGAGGAGGTCAATAGACATGTGTGGAGGCTAGCAGAGAGAAGCAAGCATACAATGGGGAGGCTGTGAAAAGGCTGGAGAAAGAGTGAGAATTTGGTTGAGGAAACCCATGGTTTTGTGGTCTCGATGAAGGGGAGCTAGAGAGGCCGAACGATGGCAATCAAGCAGAAGAGCTCTCGGCTTCCTTCCTTGAACATTCAATGCGAAGAAAAACAAAAATAAACGAACACAAATATATTTATTTTTTCTTATCTTTGTCATTCTCTTTTTTAATTTTCTTATCAACTTTCTTTTTAATATCTTCAATTTTCTTATCTTTATCTTTATTTTTCTTATCTTTCTTCGCTTTCTTTTTCCCCTTTTTGTCCAACTCGGGTTCCTCTTTCTTATACATAGCATCTCCAACCATCGCCAATCCTAATCCCACCCAGGTTGGAACTGAGCCTATGAATTCCAGAAGAGAACTGATTATGCCATTCCATACATTCTTTAAATTGTATTCCCTCCTGGACATGTCGTATAGCTGGAAACAAATAAAGTAAAATACGTTAAATCAAAAGAAGTTATTACAAAATGTATGTATTTATTTAACGTGTCATTATTGATATTATCTCTTTCAATTATCAAAAATGTTTGAGAGAAAAATCATCTTAGGCAAGTACAATTTTTACTTCCCCAGCTATACGAAGTATAGGGGAAGTTGTGTAATCTGCGAAAAATTCAATGCGATGATATTGTTATGCTTCAAAAAATACAATAGTTATTATTGCTAATCTTATGTTTCGCATACGTATCGAATAAAGATTAAATTAAATTATTTAAAATAATGGTGGTTTGTAATTTTGTTTTACGCTTTTAAAGAGTATAATATTTTGTAAAAAGCTGATGTCCTGAGAATCTACTTATCACATATTTGATCTTGTATCAAAATACAAAAGTTAGTTTAGGACCAAAATATCTGCTAATGACAGATTCGCAGGTTTAAAATTGAACTAATTTTGATATCACAAAAATCATAAAGTTACCTCTTCAGGAGATCGTTGTCGAATGGTCCTTGTCCAGAAGACCTGCTCCAGGACCCGTCGATACCTGAGGGTGATGTCGGCGGTCTTCTGTGCATCCGACCAGAACCCCTGATCCACGGTCCACTTGACAGCGGCCAAGAAGAGACCCAGTTTGGCCAGTCGGAGGAGCTGCTGCTTCCTTAGTTCTGCACCGCCCTGCTTACACTGCTCCGGGGGACAGTCGCAAACCCCAGGAATGCATGCACCTCATCAAGCAATACATTGTTAGTAACCCCATTCATTATGTGACATTTTAATTCCTCGCCTATTAAATAATAGATGATGTGGTAGGTCTCCGATTGGGCTCAATGTTCCTACCCAGTTTGGATAGTAATCGGATTAGGGGTTTGGGTGACAACTGAAAAGTGTCTGAGTCCAGGAACCCATTTACAAAAACGCATAATTGGGCCCAAATCGTTCAGGTCACATGTCGCTAAATATCTTATAATTCACTTTTACCTTCAATGCTTAGCTCCCTTTTGATAATGCGTGAAGATGTATAGACTATGTGCACCGGAAAGAAATAAGCTTCCCGACGGTAAAAAAATGATCAACATTGTTTAATTAGTTTTCAAGATTATCTCAAGTACACAAAGAAACAAACTTTTTCTATACATTAATATACATATATAGATGATATATATAAAAGAAAATAAAGAAATTGTAAGTTTGTTGTATTCCTGTCGCATGCGGAATAAAACGCGCACATTTTGGATTGTATTTTTCCAAAATCAAGACTTCTCAGGTTAGAATTTCGAAATAAATCATACGTCATGACAGAAGTTCACAACTTCTAAGGACGTCACTTCCAAATTTGAAATGTAATGTATAGTTTAATGATTTAAAAAATATGAATTTGAGCGATGGTCCCGAGCCTGTGCGATGTCAAATACTCGTTCCCTGAACATTCCGTCAATATCTAGGTCAATTTTAGTCACCCATACAAACATTTTCTGTAGTGTATTGACGTATTGACCAGCAATTTCAAATCCCCATTTCGACACCTCCAATTTGATTTTTTAAACAAAAATTATATCAGTTTGTACAGAAAAGTTTGAAGTGTATGTTTATTCAATCGGTTAAAGTAAAAATTATTTGTTGTTAGTAAAAAAAAAAAAAAAGAAAAAAGAAGAGCCCATACGAAAGTTTTAGAAAAGTATCAAACTTCTGAGAGACCCACATTGAATAATAAACTAAATTATAAAACATGCCCTAAGTAATTCGAATAAACAAAAAAAAAAAAAAAATGACTGAAACTGGATCCGATTAGGCCTTTTCCTCATTTTTTTTTTTTTTTTTTTCAATGTATTCTAAATTATGAAATGTCTGTGAGAACCCGCCATTTTTTCTTTTATTAAAAAAAAATCCTTCTGTTTGAATAAAAGTGAATTTTGAACTCTTCTGTACGAATTGGTATAATTTTTGTTTTAAAAAATCGAATTGGATAAGCCGAAATATCGATTTGAAATTGCGGCTCGTATGGAAGGACACTGGTATAGAACTTATGCCCCTCTAACCTATATGTATCTACTCATCCACTTTTCTTTGTCCACCTTAAATGATATTTAGTATCAATGAGACAATATCAAAAATTTCTAAGGTCTTAAGCAAATCTAGGGTCAGTTTTTGATTAAGTTCGATTAGCATCGAAGTATTGTGAACTTATTCTTTCTGTTGATCAAATTTTTCCTACTCGTAGAGCTTGTCTCCCACATCGTCTAGCTTATATTTCTAAAAATGATACGACCTACCTGTCATAGGTCTCGAACAGATACGTATCTGGGCACCAAATGCAGAACCGAGGGAACCGATGTGTCCTCCTCGGACAGGGATCTCGGTTTCTTCATAGATCACCACTCGGTTGATAGGTCGTCGGAGAAGTTGGGCTGGGATTTCCCTAACCACTTTATCACATTTGGACATCTTTTTGGGGAAAGTGTCGAGTACAACATCCGGATAACAAACAATTTGAAGGGAAACCCAGACAGAAGAAAAAAAAAAAAGATAAAAATTAAGAGACAAACGTCTAATTTGTAGCATGCATTATCATTGTCTTGACGACATTTTGGCTAGTACGAGTAATTTATTTTACGTTAAATTAATTATAAAATACTTATACAAGGTTATTGTCAAACATGTGTAAATGAAATCATATGTAAATAAGAAATAATTCAAAAATAAAACATTTTGGGACAGAATTGTAAATAACTCCAAATCCTTCTTCTTCAAGAGAAAGAACAATCCGAACTGTTTGTGTGGATGCATCGAGTCTAGAGAAAATGTAATATTTGAATATCCGCTGTTCGACCAGACGAGGGGGGAGTTATTTCGCTGGAAGGGGTTCTGGACCTGCGGCAGCATCCTGAATCCACCAGATGATCCTGGTGCTCAAGGACATGTACTCTAAGCCCCCAATTGTTCAAGAAATCCACCAAACTCTTCATTACTTAACGTAGTTTCTTCTGGGTTCCCGGTCACTGTGGGGACGAGAGTAATGAGGATGCGGACCATGAAGTCCAAATGGTTGTAAACTCTCCCAGACGTTCCCTATACAGACCTCGTACCAGGGATTCGAAGAACACTTACCACTGAATGGCTCTCTGTCTGGACTACTGAGGATGAGAAGTGAAGCCTGTGGGAGCCGTTTGGAAGTCCTCTTGTCGAAGCTCCAGACGTGAGGAAGTGGTGATCGCCTCAGACTAGGACATACCCGACTGACCCACGGCCATCTCATGGCTAGGCAGCCTTCCCCCCAGTTTTACACAGATCTGTGAACATCTCCTCCTGGACTGCCCCAGATATCAGCACCTCAGGGAGACACTTGCTCTTCCATCCCAACTCCATCTTCTGTTGGCTGACTCCTCCCCTTTCTTATGCCCCCTTTACACTATGGGCAAAGGTAGGCCAATGCATTGGCCACCAATATTGAAATAATGGTGGCGCTGGCCTGGACCTTGGCTCCACATACTGGGCCAGCCATTGGCCCAGTATCATGACCAAACCTTGGACCAGCACTCAGTTGCTTGAACCCTATTTCCGTGATGGATATTGAGAAAATCGCTGCTGCATCTTTGTGTTTAGCTAGGGCATATAATTGTTACTTACATATTATTGACAAAAACATGGTTGAAAAGAAATGGAAACAAAGAAGATGGACCATATTTTTATTTTTGTGAAGAGGGTTTTTCGGATTCCAAATTGCAGGTTCATTTAGGTACAGTTCTAAAAATTTAAAACTTTCCTCATTTGTCCATGTAGCCATTTTGTATTTGTAGTTTATAATAATAAAATAAAATAATATAAAATAAAATATTATAATATTTAACAGAATAAAAGGAATATACAAAACACTACTGACAAGAAACAAACATCCAATGTTGGACAAGTGTGTGGATGCGTCACTTATCTACTGCGCACTTGGTTCACGCATGTTGGCCTGCTTTGATTTGTGTTGAAAAACCGCTCCGAACGCCAACCTTCACCAACACAAGCCAACACCCTGGCCCAACATGACCAACACAAGCCAACCCCTCTCTACACAGTGGCCCAGCAGGATTGGGCCACTGCCTGGTCCATAGTGTAGAGGGCCTATTAGATTTGCTCTTCACTTTCCTTGAAAGAGCCAAGTTGTTCTCAGAGCACCTTCATTCATTTATTTCTAAGCATATCCAATTTTATAGGTCATTCCTTCTTTTTTTCTATACTCACCTCTTTTTCACTTATTTGCTTAAATTCGTTTACCCATATCATTTACGCCCGTTTAAAGTCACCTGTTAAAGGGCACCGAATCGGTTGAATTGCCCTAAACCAAGAGGGAAAAAAAGCTGGTGACGGAGATGAGCCAAACCTGGCGGGAGCAGAAGAAAGCAGTGTGACAAGCTTGGGAAGACCGCCACGGAAGGTCGCCTCCAAACTGTCATAACCTCATTTAATCCCAGCTCTGATGCCGAGCTCTCTCAACGTCCGACTTATGGAAGTTGCACCCAAAAAGTTAATAAATAAAAAGGCGCACATGTATAGTTTGTTTCTTAAATTGCATTTTTAAAATAAAATAAAAAATCCGAATTGGAAAAAATATTCATTTTTTTATACACCCAAGTCTATTCCAATGTCAATAAATAAAGTTAAATTTTGAAAAAGTCAGTAATACAAGGTTTTTAATGATGGTGGAAAAGTTTAGGTATGAGAAGTATCGAACACGCCACTCTTCGGATGAGACGTTAAGCGATAGTCCTGGGCATGAGTCTCGAATACAAACAACGAGAAGCTTTCACAGTTAAAAAAATATTACTACTTGCAATTTTTATTCATTCTCTGAAATGTTTACGAAACTTTTAAGCCATAAACCTGCCGTAAATTATGGCGTTACATTATAATAAATGTATACTAAATTAGACAATGAGGAATAAATACAATCTACACTTTTTGTTACATACATATATTGCACATTATTACTTGTACACTCATCACTATATAAATACAATTATTTTTACAATTCATACAAATTATATTTTTACTATTCTAGATAAATGTAGCAGTCTGAATATCAAGTAGCATAGCTTTCTAGAAGTTTCAAAAGAAGAAATGAGTGAGGACAGAGATGAGTGGACAATGACAATTCCATGACAAAAATGAGGACACATTCAAATGGAGTAGATTCCATAAGTATAACTTTTCACATTTTTTTTTTTGGAGGGGGGGAGGGAACATTATACAGAATAATCTTCTTATACAAAATTAAATTAGGTTTAGTAAAACTCTAAAAATTGTAAGAAGTTTCAACATATCCCTAGAAATATCAAACTTGAAACGTTGTTCATAAAAATTTCACAAGTTTTCACTTTTGGAGCTCTTTTTAATGAAAATTGGCGACATTCCATCGACAAACTCTCAAAACATAAGTTACTACTATTTTAGATTTAATAATAATTTCTATTTAACATTAATAAATACATTTTTTTTTACAATGCTGGAAGCAGTTTATTACTGAATATTTGCTTCATCCGCTACACTTTTTAAATTATTAAAAGCTCTATGTGATAAAAGACTAGAATAATGAATAGGTATTTATGTAAATATATGTATATATTTTTGTTTCTCCCGCATTTTATCTGTACATAAATTTGTTTCTAACTGTGCTGTTTTAATATTTTGTGCTTACGTCACAAAACATGCATAAAAGAAAGCCAAGAAAACGAACTCATGTTTGACAATAATTCAAGTAGTCTATCACACAAATAAAAACAACGAAAGTAAACGGTAAATGTGGAGTCTGGCTCAGAGTTCATGCAAAGAATGACGTCACCCAGATATAAATTCATCTTGAGATGTGAACCGGTCTTCTGCTTTTGTCGAGCCACTTGAAAGAATTGGTGTTACAAGTTTCAATGACCAGTAGAGCAGATTTGCAGAGAAACTTCCCTTTTTCTCTCTACTAGTGAATTGTACAAGAAACCAGGTCTTAGTATGAACTTTGATGGACTGGCTGAGACTCCTCCGGCTAGACGTCCAGGACATGGTTGAGGTAGGCGATGTAGCAGATGGCTAGTTTGAGGATCTCTATCTTGGAGAGTTTCTTGTCTGGGGGGAGGGTGGGGAGAAGTTTCCTCAGTTCGGCGAAGGCCACATTGAAGGCTTCCACCCGAACTCGCTCTCGGGTTGCATGTGCGCTCCGGTATTTGGCGGTGGCACGGCGACGTCGACGTCGTTCTTCCCGGGTCAGACCGCTCCCCATCTCGCATCTCTCTCTGAAGAAAACACAAAAATTTACATAAACGTCATTTAAGTATATATTTTTGTGGAATTAGACAATATCTCGGGTGTTTGGGCAAAAGAGCTTAAGTCAGCAAATCTGAATTTTAGGAGGGGAGTTTCTGAAGGTTTGAAAAACTCCTGCAAATCAGGTAAAGCACGTTTATGTTACTTGAAATATTATTTCTATAAAGTATTAAATATAAACAAAGTAAAATATTCCAACATTGAGTTAAATATTGTAAAAATATTTAAATGCACGAAGTCCTTTGGATCACAAGACTTATTCTGACTTAAGCCCTTTTGCCCAAACACCAGAAATATAAAAGTTAAACAAATTCTTTATCTTTATTTAGACAATATGAATGTCAGTTGGTTAGTTACCATAACTCACGCCCGGGCTTTAACTACAAGGTCATATCACCTACACAATTAGAGCGCACATTTGTCGCTCTGGTAGACATGAGCCAGATTCTACTCCGAGGAGTCCTAAATTTTGCCAACTCAGGTTTATTCACCTTTATGAGTACTTTACATCGTCCAGGCTCAGGGACCATCGCTTAACGTCCCATCCGAAGAACGGCGTGCTCAAGATTTCTTTACCTCCCAAATAAAAAACCTAAGGACCTCGGCCGGGTTTTGAACCCTCAATTTTGAGGTAAGTATGCTGACGCCTTCAAATGAATGTTGAATAAGTTCTTTGCTTTTATTTGTTTTTTTAAATTAATTTTTCCATTATATCGACACAGATCTCAAAAATGTGTTCGGACAAATATACTTAATGTTTGTAAATCCTCGAAAAGTTGAGGCTAAGGCTAAGAAACTGCAGAAAGTTATTCTCTGAGTAGATAGGTAGAATGTAGGGATGTTATTGCGGTTGACCTATTGACATGATCGGTACAGGGCAGTAAGGAGAGCCCCAAATAGCGGGGCGGAGTGGAGTGGAGACCCGTGGGCCATATTTTCAAGTATTTGTCAAAGCACCCTCCAGGGATCCTATAAACCTACCTCGTTTGTCTAAAAGCATCTCTACATCTTCTAGAATATTCTAACAGATAAGTTTCAGAAAGACGCGGGTATTTTGAATTCACTAAGAACAGCACTCCACTTGGAAGGATGATATATTTGATAAAATAAATCCTTCACATTCTATAAATTCCAATTTGCTCTTTACCATTTGAGTACATATTTCATTTATTATACATTTTAGTTGTATTGCATTCCGACTTTTTTTCCGTAGCCTGATGCAGCAACCAACTTTCATATGGAAGAGAAAAAATGTGGCATGAGAGAGAAAGATCACACTGCGGCTACTCTTGAATGTAAGATGCATTAGAGTAAGTCTTTAACGAAACTCAATGTCCGTCTGTGTAATTTAAAATAAAACAATAATATACAATAAATAAATTCTCTGTCAAACAAAAAATAGCTATTTCTGTTGCAGTCTGTCCCTTCACACAGAAGGATTTAAGCCTTATGCAAGTTCAATGCAACACCCTATTTTCACTTTGACGGTTGTAGTTACAAAAATGAAATTAACACTTTTCAACTTTTCACAAATTTTTATCTGACTTTGAATCCATCATTGATGCCCCCCAGTCTAACCTTTTTTTTTACGTTGGTAAGTACACTATGTTTTTTTTTTTTCAAATTTTGAAACAAGATTTTTTAGTGTTTGTATTTAACAGATTGTATTTATTGTAATGTATTTAACATATGTTGTGTGAATAAATGATAGTTTGATGCTAACTCAACATGGTGTCAGGTTAAAAATATGTAGTTTGTTTTAATTGTACATTATTTTAAAATATGCAAAAATATATTGCGAAAATGGTTGGTAGAGACAAGGATCCCATATGATTTAAGACCCAATATTAAGAAGCCAGTGAAGTTCTGTTAAAGCTAAGACGTTCGTGAAAGAGAAGAGAGGATGTAGTGTTTGTATTTAACATATGGTATTTATTGTATTGTATTTAACATATGTTGTGTGAATAAATGATAGTTTGATGCTAACTCTACAATTTTTAAAAAGAAAAATGCGCAAAAATAATATTTATGAGATAAGTATTCAGATTGGGAAGAAGACAGACATTTTTCGTCCTAATTTTAAATCGGCCATTAAATCTCCCCCTTCCTCTTATGGTGGATAATTGAAATTTGTGCCACCCTGCATACCTTCAGGAATACTTATCCGATCAATATTGTTTTTGTATCAATTCTCTTTTCAAAAAATCTAGTTTCAGAAATAGAAAAGAAAAACATGCGTCCTGCTGGAAAAAAAAGTTTCGGTCGGGGTCGAAACCACACAAAGAGTATGAGAGGTTGGATTAGTTAGTTGTTATGACTCATGCCCAGGCTTTAACTACAAGGTCATATCGCCTACTACCAGAGCGCTCTTTCGTCACTCTGGTGGATATGAGCCCGACTCTACTTTGGGAATCCTAAATTTTGCCTACCCTAAATTTTTATTCACCTAGGGCAGGGGTTTTTAACGAGTACCTGACATTGTACATGCTCAGGTACGGCAAGAGGTTGGATTTAAAGTCAGGATAAAAAATAGTGAAAAGTAGTGTTTGTTTCATGTTTACAACTGGGTGCAAATAGAATGTCGCTGTATTTTCCAAACTAGTGATCAATATGACTTAAATAAATTTCAGATTCGTGGTCAGCAACCCTTAAACTAACAGTAGTTTTCAGTGCAATCGAATCATGTTATAATTTTTTGATTGACATTGAATTTTTAAAACTAATTTTCAGTATAGGATTGTGCGTCTTTGGAACTATATTTGATGATTTGGACCAACGTGAAGAGGGGTTGGGATTCAATGCGATACAGAATTCAACAAAAAATTGACATATTAACATATTAGCACACAAAAAAACATTGATATGATTAGAACCTCTAAAAACTGACCTCTTTCTTACAATAAGTGGAGAAAATTCTCTGTCACCGACAGGCGGAAAAATGTCTTCCATACACTCCATTCTCTGAAAAACAACACAAAAAAAAACATATTAGCAAAATAATAATTTAGGTTTTTAAAATTTCTTGTACTTTTAAAGGAAAAAAGGGAGACAATAAGTTTCTTACCCGTAGAATCTATTTCCCAGCTACCCAGATTTTGTTTTTAATTCTGAAAATGCATTAGGGTAGGTAGATATTCGATAATATAAATGTCGAAAGTCATTAATATTGGTTAAAAAAAAAAAATATTTAAGTGATCAAATGGCAAAGAATCGGTAAAGTAATTTTGTAGATAACTTTGCTCTGAAGAGAACGATATATAGTTCACGTATGTTGAATATGTTCGTCGTAATCCTTTCCACAAAATCAGAAAATAGGTGGTGTTGAATTCTTGGAATGAGCACCATATTTGTCTACGAACGGATTATATTTCTTTAACAGTTTCCAAACTATCAAATTTTACATGACCAGTTTAGAATCTGAGCCAGAGTGGAAAGATGCTGGAGCGATGGGGGTATTCCCCCTGCTCATTCCAGGAGGTCAACATTGCCCATTTTCTGATTTTGTACAAAAGATTACGACGAACCCATTCATCCTACGTGAACGTAATATGTCATTCTTTTCAGGGCAGAGACATCTACGAAATGACTACCTACGTTTTTTTATGCGCCGACCTAATAAGCCTATAACTTTTTTGCGATAATATTAATGATTTTTTTAATGATTCCACACTTCTAAAATTTTTCTATCTTAAATAAAAAAATTAACTATAATTTTTAAATTATTTTTCATTAAATTACCGTACTAGAAGAGAGAAAAAAAAATTCATTTAAATATTTGTACAGTTCGTTCAAATAATACAAGGTCACATCAATTCCATTTCACATAATATTTTTGGGAGCGTTATCATGTCTTAAAAACTATATAATTTTTATTTAAATTTTTTTTTTTTTTACAAAGTTAAAGGAGTAGAAAAGAGAAATGTAAAAATTATATTGAAAAAAAAAATACATAAAGCTAAGGATTGGAAGTATTTAAAAAATAATAGAAAAAAATAAATAAATAATAAAAAAATTAGCCAAGTTTTATACATTTTTTTTTTTCGCAATTAAATAAACTTCTCTTTTCTGGTAGAGCGACGTCAATATCTTTACATATAGAATTATATATATATATATAATATATATATTATATATGATATATATAATTCGTACAGTAATTATTAAATAAACAAAATAAAATATTAAAAAAATAAAATAAACCATTAAAAATAAAACCCCTGGGTGGGTATGGGGAGAGGTGGTGGATGAAAGAACTGTGACCTGAGGGGAGGGTCTGTATCCAATGCATTTTTCAGAATTAAAAACAAAAAAATCTGAGTAGCCATGAAATGGATTACACGAATACGGGACTTTTCGGACTGTAATCCCCTTTCACCTTATGTTATGCAAATCGGTCAGATATTCAATGACTAGTTTTCTTCGGGATTTCATGTTTCTTGACTCCCTGATTCCAGAAAAAAAAAAGTCGGGGTATTCTGGCAATGTACGTCCCCAGCACAAATTAATCAATTAATTTTTCGCTTTCTCTTCAAAATCAATTTTGTCCAATTTATTTTTATAATTAAAAAGTAAATTTTTGTTAAGAAAACAAAACCAGAGAAAGGTTATACATATATTTTATAGATGGATGAATCTATGCTGAAGATGCCGAAGACCTCACTAGCATGAATCCCCTTACTGTATATAAATAAATAATGCCAATAAAAAAAAAAAAAAAGGCCACATTTCAAGACAAAATCAGTGGGTGTTGAAGAGAGCGGAATACAAACGAGGCCTATTGCCAGTGGGGTTGCTATAATATTTAGACATGTTTAGGGAACAGAAGCTAATGATTTATTAACAAGATGCTCCCCTATAGCTAGCATATGTCTCCATAACTCTCCAGATATGGCTCAATACTCTCCCCTTCTCCATTATCGAATCAAAGTGTCCAGGATAAATGTCATTACATCAACTTTTAAGGGAGATCCCAGTTTGTTCATACATACAAACAGACATCATGTTCACTCAAAATAACTTGAAAGAATTGAGCACCATTTTAACTGAGACTTAAGGAATAGATGAATTGCCAACTCCCAAATGTACAGTTGTCTATAAGATAAATTTAATAAACCATGGATACAAAATTAGGAAAAGTCATTAAATATCAAAAAGTCAGTGTTGAATCACCGGCAATGTGATCCCAGTACAAAATAATCAACTAATTCGCTCTTCCTCCAAAACCAATCGACCTTTTGAGCTAAAACTCGATAGGAGGCTTTAACATCCGTCTAAGAAACCCAGGTGATAAAATGTAAAAATGATAGCTCCTGCAGCCACTATCTAGAACACTATACTATAGTTAGTTATTGTGACTCATGCTAGGGCTTTAACTACGAGGTCATATCGCCTACTACCAGAGAGCTCATTCGTCGCTCTGGTGGACATGAGCCCGACTCTACTATAGGAGGCTACCTATAGTACACTATAAGAATAGGTTTTACATTAGATATAGTTGCGAGTGTCAATGCGGGTGGGGGTCAGTAGTCGAAAGAAATGGTGGAGGGGAGGGGGAGGCATTAGAACGTTTAACTGGTGACCTTAACTGGTGACCAGGTACGTACAGACATTAGGTTTCATAATTTCAATGAATAGAAACTATTTATTTATTGTTTGAAAAATAGTCGAAGATGTTTCTGTATGGGGAGTCAAAGGTGTTGAAGGATGGGATCCTGAACCTCAAAAGGAACGAGCTTCGGCAACTAACTGGAGTTCTTACAGGACACGGTCCGTTCGATAAACACCAACACGTTGTAGGAGTCAAGGACAGCCCCATCTGTGACTGATGTGGAGAAGAAGACGAGACCGCGGCTCACTTCCTGGGTATATCCTCGAGATATGCTCTAACAAGATTTCACATTTTTGGCAAAGATGTAATCATAGAGGAGGCCTTTAGAAGATGGGACCACGAGAGCATTCACAGGTTCATTAAGGAAACTGGGAGACTGAGTACGACATGAAGTACTTTAGATAGTATAAACATACAGGTAACATAATAAGGGGGAAGCCTAGCGCTTCCAAGGAAGGGATAAGTGCATTGGATGCTTAGGTCCCTAGATGTAAAACACCAGCCCACCATATATATAGAATCTATATATTTATACATAAAGAAATTACTAATTAGGAAATATTGTTGAAACCATAGAATCAATGAATATTCTTATGATAGAACTGTCCATTTATTTATTATTATTATTTTTTTTGTTTTAAGGCATATCAACTACGAGGGGTATTGATGCCTGACTGTTCAAATCAGTATGAGATCCCGTAGAGAATTGATTAAATGTTTAATTAGTCGTCTATCGAAGCGTTGTTCATCTACGGAACCCTTCAGAATGCGATCTGATCCCAATCCTCAGTATCTAATATTTTTGGTACTTTTTCAATCTTCGACTTTATCCTTCAGTTAATTGATTTCAGCGAGTTCCTTATCACATCGATAAATCAGTTTCTGTAAGGTTATAACTATATAAAAACTCTCTTCTATCAATTTAATTTTACTTCCCCAGCCATACTAAGTATGAAGGAAGTTATGTAATCAGTCAGAAATTCGATGTTGAGTCTTCAACGGAATTTATCGTTTTCCTATCCCGTGATTCCAAACAATTTCCTGTCGATTTTATATGTGTATCACTATAATAACACACGTATCACACTAATAACTGTCGATATAATGAATGTCATGTCGGTACATTCATTATGTGTATCCACCATGAAACCTGTACACTATATTTTGGGTGTAATTAGGCAATATAAATGCTAAAAAAGTTCTTTGCTAAGTCTCAAGTTATAAGAAGTATAGGCGAAGTAATGTAATCGATCAGACATTCGATGTTCAGTTTTCACCAGAATTTAATGTTTTCTGACACCCTATGATTCCAAAAATTAAAAGAATATGTATGTCTGCGGACACATCTGTGAACTTTTGATATAATGAATGTATCGACACGAAATTCTATATATGTATGTATCCAGAACCCCATAAGAATAACACCTATTGATTTTCAGCCAAACCGGCCAAAGAAAGGGGGGGTCAGGAGGGCCTTAACCCACAAAATGTAACTAACAGAAAAATTGATCGAAGGGAAAAATCAAAAACCAAAATAACTGCCAATATAATGAATGTATTGGCACGAAATTTAGTATAAGTGACTTGGAGAGAGAGTGAACATGTTGTTGATTAATTTGCCCTGGAAGTTTACATTGCCGGTGATTCTCCAACAATGTTCTTATATTAGTTTTTCGATTATATCGACACAGATCGCAAGAATATATTTGGAAATAAAGAGGAAATAGTATAAAGAAAAAATAAAAAACAAGGAAAAATGAAATATATGTATTACCTGGAGGAAGCTGCAGTTTTCCTTCCCCAGTTTGAATGATGGTGTACGGTGCTCCTCCAGCTAGAGATGTGAGATGATAGCAGCAGAAGGATCCCTGGCTGGGATGACCACGCCCATCTGGGCTCAGCCTCCGCCCCCTGGACCATCCCATCGATCCTTTGGCCAATCACATCCCAGCATCCAGCATCCATTGTGGGGAGTGCTCCTCCCTCTTAAGTAGCTGGTAGGGGGGAGGGGGGTCTATATAAAAAAATTAATAGAATAATTAGAAATAGTGAATTGAAAAGAGGTTTGTACATTTAATACCTGAATGTCATAATTTCTATCTTCATAAGCGTCATTTTTGTATTGGTAACACCATACAATTTCTTGTCTAGTACATCAACTATTTAGTTTGCATCAACTTCAAGGGAAGCCTTGGTGTGCACTACTATTTACAAGACAGTAATGCTTAGCCACTGCATTATTGGGGATCCTACGATAGCTAGCGACGCTGGACACTGCATCCATACCATGCAATGCGTCTACTATACCATCGGGAAATTAGGTATAGTAACTAGTATCGCTCTATAATGTTGAGTTAGTTATTATGACTCATGTCTCGGCTTTAACTACGGACATAAGACCAGCTTTACTATGGGAGTCCTACATTTTGCCTAGCAGGTTTA
Source organism: Aradus depressus (assembly GCA_963662175.1). Classification (NCBI taxonomy): domain Eukaryota; kingdom Metazoa; phylum Arthropoda; class Insecta; order Hemiptera; family Aradidae; genus Aradus; species Aradus depressus. Next base: position 79,224,844 of record OY759214.1, read on the forward strand.
TTCACTTGGGATACGGGTCTTTAACAAGACATTGTATAGGCTCGGGACCATCGCTTAACGTCCCATCCGAAGGACGGAGTGCTCAAGATTATTTCACCTCCCAGATAAAAAAACTAAGAGCCTCGGCCGGGTCTCGAACCCACGTTCTTCTTGAGCTCAGAAGACAAGCACGCATACCCCTGAGCTACTCGCGCCCTCTTCTCGATTAAATGTTATTATATACTGTCTCCACATTATATTGTTATTCTGTGACACAGAACAAACCCTTATTATAAATATAAGTCAGTTTTATTTCGTTTTTCAAGCACTCCGTAACCACATAAGTCAATTTCCGTTTGTTCCATCTTACCAGGAAAATGGCTGGACTTCTTCTGCTTATTCAAGAATAACATTTAAGATAGATATGATTTACTTGGAAACAGGGAAAGTTATTTTTGAAAAAGATACAGAATCAATAAGAAGCAGATTTTCATTTGTTCTTTGAATGACTGGCTGATCTCATTTCAACCCAAGTTCATAACACTTAATCTGCCTATTCAGGAATAACATTTAGAATGTTTTACTACCCCAGCTAAACGAAGGATAGAGGAAGTTGTGTACTTACTTAATCGGTCAAAAATTCCATGCGGTGTTTTCAACGATATTCTATGTTTTCCGACCTATAGATTCCATATCTGTGTGTGTGTCTGCAAACACGATAACTCCCGATAGAATGAATGTATTGACGAAATTTTTTATGTGAATTCAGAACCCTCTGACGACAACACCTATTGTTTTTCACCCAAATCGAACAAAGGGAAGAGAGAGGTTAGGGGGAGGCTTGACATAAAAACTCCAATAACTACAGACAGAATGAATTTATCGACACGAAATTGGATATGTGAGACCAGAACCCCATAAGGACAAAACCTATCAATTTTAAACCAAATAGGTCAAAAGAAAGGGGGGATTAGAAGAGAGGCTTAACTCTAAAATTCTAATAACTACCAACAGAATGAATTTATCGACACATAATTTCATATGTGGATTCGAAATCGCATAAGGACCACACTTATTAATTTTTAGCCGAATCAGCAGAAGGAAAGGGAGGATCAAAGGGGGCGTCCAACTCAAAAACCTCAATAACTGCGGATGTAATGAAATTATCTACATAAAATTTAGTATGAGGATTTAGGAGCCCCATGTCAGTCAACTATTCAGTATTAGCGCAAACGGTCGGGGAGCGACAAGTTAATTGATTAATTCGTTCTGGGGAAGTACACTGACGACTTTTTGTAATTTTCAAAACACCAAACAGAGGTGAGTTTACTTGGATACAGAAAAAGTTATTTCATTTTTTGAAATTTTCTATTATCTTACGTGAAAAGTTACTAAATCAATATGAAACACATTTCCATATTAATAATGTTTGTTCCAGACCATTTTTCATATAGTAAGTTTGTCTGTCTGCTCCATCTTGACGGGGAAATATGGTTGCATTTACTTATTTCAACCAAAGTTCATAACATTTAATCTGTCTGTTCAGGAATGACATTTAGGAAGATGTGATTTTCAAATCACTGAGCAGAGGTGAATTTACTTCATGTTATTGCTTTTTTAATTTTCTATAGCTCCCTTACGTGATAAAGTTAGTTAATCAATATGAGAGACATTTCCATTTTAATAATGTTTTGTTAAATACATTATTTTGTTAAAGTTAGAGATAATGCAGAAAAATAATACCTTTTCATGTTTTTCCAGTTACTATTGATGTTACGTAAAAATGTTTCTGAATAGAGGCTTATTTCGAATTTCCTGATGACAGGTACATAAGTTAAATTCTATCGAGATGTTCCTATCAATAATTTGTGCATATTTGTAGTTTTGTCTAAAACTAGTTTTCTCACGACAAATATAGGTAACCTTTCCTCCAGGAATTGATCAATACCTCCCATTAATCAGTTTTTGTTTATGCTAAGATTTTACGCTACTGGGAATCACTTTTTAGCTTCAACAAAGTATGGTTTGTTAATGATATCGAAGGAATATTGACTTGGTTAGTGATACCAACAGTATTTTTTAATTTTTTATTCAAAATGGTATCTGTATGATGACGCTGTCATTTAATTAATTTGTCTTTCTCATCAGATGTAAAGTTGTTGGCCAAGTTTATCTTTTGCCATTATCTTAATGTAACTTATTACCATCTAGCAGTCAGTTCTACTGTTAATCAGTGTTGTCAAAAATGGTCTGTTTTATGGTGCACATTATTTTTCAGAACGAATTCCATTGAAAAGATTTTCTTAGTACGAATAAAAAAATTAATTTAATTACTATTCAGAAAATAATTTTACAATATAAAAATAATTTTTAGAATAGAATTCACTGCAAATAACACGATTTTTTAATACTAAAACACAAAATGTAACGTGGCTACACTGATATCAGTTCTTTAGTACACCGGAGTTTAGAGGGTAATTCCAAATCATATATACGTAGGCCTGTTTTAAAATTTATTTTTGGTTATCATTAATGCTGAATAGAATACATCATTAAATGTATGTTTTAAATATTTTTAGATGAAACTAAGTTATTCTTTTATTTATTCATTGTTGTTTTATGTTTTCATTTACAAGGTACATTTTACATTATGAATGTATTCGTTATAACTTTTGTTATAGCAAATATTTAATTCTATTTTATATTCTGTTATTTATTTCACTAGTTTAAGTATCTATTTCTATCTTATTACATTACATGCTATAAGATAGTTCTATGTAAAGGCGATACAATTTCTAGCCTTTAATTAAAATATACATTTGAACACATCATAAAACATTAATACAAGTCATCAAACAGTCTCTCTAACTAGTAAGAGATTCTTGGATGGGAAACTGTTTAGGTGTCTTTAGTGAAAACAGGCATAAGTTAATTAAGCCTTAAAGGGTGAATTGTAAAATAAATAAATGTGGCTGACAAATAAGATACTTAAGACTAAAATTCAAATTAACCTCAAATCAGTTTCATACTTTCAATCATAACATAATTTGAATGATCTACAACAGGCATTTGATAGAAAGTATGCTTTTTTTGTATTAAGTATTTCAACTGATACATTTTATACTTTTTATAAATGATTCATGTTTAATTTGTTTGTTGTCATGTTATTATTATTATAATCAAAGTTGAGAGCTAATCGATAGAAATTGACGACTTTCTTATACCAACCACGGTTTTACAGATCACTCAACCCCCTCCCCTCTGAAATTCATTTCAAACTGGAATTACTTATTGTTTCATTGTACAGCCTAATTCTGAGAGTGAATTTCTTATATCCAGTAATACCAGTAGTCGAGAGTGAACTGTAAAAATGTTGTTGGAATAATAAAGTTGTGGCCACATCACGTATATATTTTGTTAAAAATTAATGTCAAATCGCTTTTACTATCTACATTAATAAGAATCAAAACGGGCATCTTATAATAGAGAACCCAGAGGTAGCCTCCTGAGCTCAACATCGAGGGTTCGAAACCAGGCAGAAGCCTTCAGGTTTTTTATCTGGGAGGTGAGAAAACCTTGAGCACGCCATCCTTCGGTAGGACGTTAACCGATGGTCCCGAGCCTGTTCGATGTCAGAGTATAAACGTAGGTAAATAAATTTAGTACTCGCACAGTAGAGTCGGGCTCATGTCCACCAGAGCAACAACAGTGCGCTCTGGTAGAGGCGATACGACCTCGTATTTAAAGTCCGGTCATGAGTCACAATAACTGACTAATAAAAAACTCGGTCTCCGCTCTCTTCGCACGTTTTTCTTAGCTGTTTCTCCACTTCCAATTGTTTCGTTGACTTTTCGTATCAAAGGTTTACAGGATTCGATCAATAGTACTATACTATTTTGTTCCGATTTAAATTAAATCGCTTCAATTGCCTCCAAAAATTGTAATAAAAAAGTTATATAATATAAAATTTTGAACAAATCCTTGGGGCTTAGATGGAATTGTCTCAGTTCTTTTCCCGCCCCCTAATACCCCGAGGTAGGTCAGGGTGCAGTCACACATCGACAAAACGGATAGCTGTTATGTTGTCACGGCTACCATTACCGCACCTCGGTCTGCCTCGTCTCACACCTCAAATATTTACCATTAGCTCTACATGTTATTATGTTCCCTTTTTTAAATTTACTTTTGGTTTGACTTGTTGATAGCACAATGAGGTGACGTAATCCCGGATGCAATGTCGATGCATTTCAGCGCTAATCAGGTAATATTATTTTTTTCAAATGTACTAATATTATTTTAAGGAAACTTTTTTTAGATCAGAAACTATGTAACTTTGATTTTATTTAGTGATATGTCCTGACTAATTTAACTTGCATGTCTGTCCATAATTTTATAATTCAACTTTGATTTATGTGGTATTTTAATAAACCCATGGAAATGATGTGCTAACCAGACTTACCAATATTTTTGATCATTTTTCCATGAGGAATCCCTTTTATAAAATGTCTGTGTTGAGATATTAAACTTAAAACAGATATTTTCCCAGAATTTATTCGCTAATTATTTATTTACATTTTTAACGTAATTTTCACATTATGATATAATCACAAACGTTGTCATGTCTTATACAGAAAACTAGCAAAATTAAACGTCGGAAAAGTATAATTAAGCCTTAAAGATTCAATATATTTTTTTGTAATAGAAAAAATAAAAATTTGACCCTCCCATCATTCGTTTTAGTGAAGCAGTAGAGTAGTTGTGAAAAGGGTAAATTCGGGAAATGTACCCTTGAAACTAGTAAGGAACGATATATTCTGTAACACATCGAAACATAATTTGTTATGAAGAAAAAGTTAAGACCACATAATGAAAGGTTACGTAGGGGCAAATTCACAATTACAACTGTATCAATGAAAAGGCTGCTCTAGAGCTTATGGAAGGACTTTATCGCCCTTGATGCCCTCCATTTCGTAAATGTCTAAAATCTGATCCTGAATTCATACTAAGGGCTTCAATACCTTTCATTTGATGCTCAACTTGATTTTTTTGAAATGGAGAATATGAAAGTGTACCGCAGTTTTGCATATATTATATCCGCTGCAGGGTTTGCATGCACTTTCCCGCCTTTGGGCTCTCAAACTACATATATGTCCTTGTTTAGAGTAAAAGGTAGAAATGTTCGGACTTACGGATACAGTAATATCATTAATGGTCGCCATTCTGGAGACAAATTGAAATTTCGGAAACAAATTGATCTAGATTCATATTCAGGGCTTCCACACCTTCAATTTGATACCCAATGATATTTTTTGAAAAACGTGTACCTACCTACTGCATATTTGTGGCTCTGGTTTTTTCAGACGACTTTGTAGGTTTTTTTGCTGTTTTGGGGCTACCTTATTACGTTTCTGTGCCAAATTTCATGTCTCTAGGTAAAAAAATTAGCGTTTTAAAGCTTCTGCACGCATTTGCGCCATTAACGGCTGCCATTTTGAGACTTTAGGATAGTATAGGATAGGATTTGGAGTTTAAGGACGCAAAACAGCAAAGGTCATCAGCGTCCAATTGAAACTTTAGGAAATCTAACTCCTGATTTCGTCAATTATTATTATATGGTTTTTTCTGAAGCTGGGCTATCCCATATTCATTCTGAAATATCAATTGTGTTGTGTGTGGAGGATCGGCGCCAATCACAAAAGGAGAAGTAATGATCATATGTGTTAGTAAGATGTTGTGGGACGAGATTTCTCATAGAAATAAAAGACGTTGTTTTTCTACTGTTTTATTTTTGACCAGAATCGGTTTTCAACGCAACATCGTCATCGTCAGTGATACATCTCACCCATATAGCGTAGCGGTTAAGCCACTTCTCCTTTAACCGCTACGCTGTGTGGGTGGGATGTACCACAGATGATGACTTTTCGGTCAAAAATAGAACAGTGGGAAAACAACGTACTCGTATTTTATTTCTATGAGAATTAATGATTTGTACTAAAGAATGTGCGGGAGTGTTTTTGTGTGTTGTGGCTCTGGATAGAGAAGCTTTCTCCTTCGGAAGGAGACCCGGTCAATTCCTTTTATGCCTTCGGAAGGCTCAGTAGCAATCGAGTGAGAAATTATCCGGTGCAGAAAAAGTTTTTGTTGCGTTCAACATTTTTTTTTCGGACCACCTATTTCTGAATGAAGACGTAACATGTGATGGTCTAATAATGACCTTGAATAGACATATAAACAGACTAGCAGGTTCACTTAGCGTTGCCTGGGTGTTGCTCTCTTCAAAATCAAGGTATCATATAATTTCAATACCCTCTCTTAAGCCAATCTCTAATCGCGTAACAACCACGCACTCTACCAAAGTTGAAGCCAGTAATTCTTCACTCGCCACTTCCAATCTGAGTTGTTCCCCGTCATTGTAGCCACTCAACCAGACCCATTAACCGTAGTTAATAATTCGTCAATATAAGCTCCTCTCAGATCAGTTGCCAGTCACTCTAAACACTCCACAACCGGAGCTCCCTCTGAATATAGCAGTCAATAAAACAAGAGAGACGCCATCGCCTAGTCCTCCCCCGCTGCAGGACAGTAGTAGGGAGGGAGACAGCCTATTCTTTCGTTTGACCATTTAAACACCTATAATGGTTGTTTACCACCCTCCCAGACAAACAAACGGTGACCATAGGATAGGTCAATGTCCATGATGAATATTGGCTTGGGAGAGGGGCTGTCTGTTGTTTGTTGTCTGACGGACGGACAGGAGCCTCGACATATCGATCAGATGGGGGGGGATGGAGTCTGCCCCTTCAGTCCTCAGTTGGCTATCCCGCCCATCACAACAACCTAACCTCACCTCTCCCTCCAAGACCACGTGACTATCGTCGGCTCAACTTGTATTCTCTCATTTGAATCTTCCTCTATACAAAGGTATGAATAATAAAGCTTGTGTCTCATAAAGATCCCATCTTAAATAATCCATTAGTTAGAACTGTTGCAGTTAATAAGAGGTATGTTCGTGGATCAGTAACGTCTGAAATTATTTTTTTTATGACTCTTCTTTCTCACCCGTGAGCAAAGAAGAGAATATGGCTATAGTTCCTTGAAATTTTTCTTGGACAGTATGATTTCATTCTTTACAAGCTAAACGTTAATAGTAAAGGAGAAATATACTAATATACTTGTAGGAATTACAGAGATTTCACGTCTTCCTTTTGACCTCTTCACTAGTTTTTTTTACGATATATATTGCATTTGACCATCAAAAAGCTGATTAGAAAAACGTGCGGTTATATATACCATAAAAGTTTAGGAGAAAAAACAATAGAAATTATTTCCCCATCGCGAATTAATCAAGTAAGTTTTCTGTCTCCTTCTGAAACAAATAGATCACATTTGATTCTAAATCAATAGGTCTCTTACTCAGAGACACATGAATCCTCATACTAAATTTCGTGTAGATACGTCATTACATTTTACAGACAGTTTTTAGGGTTATCCTGAACCCGATTCAGCTGAAAATGGTTAGAATGTCGTCCTAATGGGGTTTTGGATTTACATAAAAATGTTTTTTCTTCAAACAAAATATTATTGACAATACGGTTCTAAGGTTTCTATATAACAAACTTGTACGGCTTCTCCTGTCGTAGACAGGAATGTCTCATATGAGTCTTCAAGGTACTCTCATATTGAAAATTTGGTAGCTAAAGTCGGTATTTGCGTTAAATGAAATTAAAAAGTTTGTTTGGCTGATGTTTTGAGCCCTAAGGGATAGTTCTCATCTTCCTATAAGTTTCTCACTCCACCGGACTGATTGTTACTTTTTAGTTTCATCAGCCTAGTTGGAACATAACTTGGTTTTCATTTGTCCACCAAAGCGACGAAACAGCGCTCTGGTAGTATGCGATATGACTCCATAGCTATAGCCAGGTCATGAGTCACAATAACTATACTATATTTCTTCCTAATTAAGCTGTTCACTTTAATTTTTTTATTTATCTTTATTTATTGTGGTCTAGTTTACCCACTATAGCACTATTTTATTTATTTTTGTATTATTTCTGATACTTTATTTAATTGTTTCTTTTCTTTTTGACTCTATGTATTTATTCTTAGGGGACCTTGGTCCCCGAATAAAATTTATTTTAATTTTATTCAACTAACTAACTTTACTTATTGTGACACATGCCCGGGCTATAACTACGAGGTCATATCGCGTACTATCAGAGCGCTCTTTCGTCACTCTGGTGGACATGAGCCCGACTGTACAATGGGAGTCCTAAATTTTGCCATAAAAAATATATATATATTTTTTTCTCTCTTAACTCATAATTACTCATTAATATTATTATTATTTACATTATCAAATGTGATGTACACTACGGAACATTTTTTTAATGAAAAGAGGTAATTTTTTTTATTATAATCTAATATCATATATATATTAGATATATATCAAGGTGTTTGAGAAACAAAACAAGAAAACATATAAAAAACAGCTGTGAAATAGTGTTAAATGTAATGGAGTCGTGAGCTAGCTCTAAAACGGTGCATGTGGTTTGAGATGTTTTAAATAAAATGAAGTTGAACAATTAGTGAAGAGTTGACGGGGTCTGGTTTTTTGTGGTAGAGGCGTCGAGAAGGTACAATTAATAATATATATTTTTCAATATGCCCAAATAAAAAAAGAAATAGTTTTTTAAGTATTAATTTAATGTTTTTGTGCCATTGTAAATTTTTGTTTTGTTTGTTCAAATAAGTTTTTTTTAAATTTAAATATGTAAATATAGATAATAACCCAATTATTTGTCCTCTTCAAATTCTATTCTATTCATCTTCCCTGTTGTCCCAGTAGTATCATTTAAAAAACCTTTGGATTAGAAATTAATATTATTTAAAAATTGGTATCTCTTCGTGAATCCAAGTGTAAAGTTTGTTTAATTGAATTTTTTTTTTGTATACGTGTACTTTCTTAAAAATTGCACGTCTTAAATTATTGATAATATTTTTTTAGGGCAATTTTCGGCAAACTACTGTAGAAATCAAAATTTAAATAAACAAAAGAGATCAAATTTCTACAGGAAATGTGGTAAAAAACAAGTTATTATCACATTTTTGGCATATCCCTTGTGTGGACGATTTTCGCCACAAAGCCTCATCATATTTTGGCAAAACCTTGATGGGAGAATTTTTTTATATTAATTAAAGTAGGGAAATAGGTTGAAAAAGATGAAAAGGATAGAATAGAGACAAATAAGGGTTACATTTAATTTTGAGAAATAATATTTTTTTTTTCAAACTTCAAAAGAAGGTTACTATTTTAACATTGTTTTTGTTTAGTATTAATATATTTAATAAAGTAAGAAAATGCCAATTACCAGAGGAGAGGCGAAGAGATTGGAGGAGGAAAGTAGAGAGGAAGGGTCGAGTTCGGATATGGAAGTATCGGAAGATACAGGAAGGGAGACTCCAGCCGCAATGGAGTCCACGGAGGGTACAGGTGAGGAGAAATCAGATAAGCTAGATAGATTTATGGAATTCATAACCCAAAAAATGGAAGAGCAAAGTAATAAATTAGGAAATTTTGTAACAAAGTTAACTGGGGATATTGGAAATATCAATCAAAAAATAGAAGAACAGGGTAGAGATTTAAGGGGGGATATGAATCAAAAAATGGAAGAGCAAAGTAATAAATTAGGAAATTTAGAGACAAATTTAAAAAGGGAAATGGGGGATATGAATCAAAAAATGGAAGAGCAAAGTAATAAATTAGGAAATTTAGAGACAAATTTAAAAAGGGAAATGGGGGAAAAATTAGGAAAATTAGAGACAAACTTAAGGGGTGACATTAAAAATTTAGAAGTTAAATTAAATAAAAAGGTGGACAATTTGATGAACCAATTAGAGAAAATTCAAATAGAAAATGAAAGAGTTGAAAGTAGGATAAATAAAGCAGGAGAAAACTTAGAAAAGCACTTTATTCAAAAAATTAACAAGTTGGATGAAGGGAATTCTGAAGTAGAAAAAGAGGTTCTTATTATTGACAGTCAGTCACAAGTTGATGAGGTAGAAGGAACAGAGAATAACAGTGGGGAGGAACAGACCCAAATTTTAGAGAAAGAGGTGGAGGAAGAGAGTCAAAATGTAGAAAAATTAGTATTAAGTGAAATTCAAGAAAATAGGATGAATGTTGATGTGGATGGACAGAGTGAAAGGAACATTTGGATGTTATTAGACAAAACAAACGAACAGACTGAGGACAACAAACAAAAGACAAATTTTAATTTTAAAGAAAATATAGTTAAAACTTACAGACAAACTGGAAATAGAAAGGAGGCTAATAAAAGTTATAAGAACAATTTTAAAAAGAGAGTAAAAGCATTCAAACAGGTATTAAGGACAAAATTAACACTGAACAAATATTCAGAGAAGGGGGAGGGGATTTTTAAAGACATAATTCGCCGGGGCATCCGGAAAAAGATAAAATTAAATTTGGGCTTTGCAATATAATTGCATTAGCCACTTTTTATAGTGAACCTATTTTTTTTGCAACTCGGATGAGTTTGAGGAAGTGACTGACAGACTAACATGACAGAATTAGGATCAATTTAAAATATGACGAAGTGACATTGGACTAATATAATAGTATGGATGATAAATTTATTTTTTGGATGAGAGAATTTTGGTATATGAAGAGTATGGATGAATTTTGGTATAGTTCTGCGTTTAAATTAATTAGGATTTAAATTAATTAGGATTTATATTTTTTTTTAGGATTAGATTAGATATTAGGATCAGTATAAAATTAATCTAGAATTATATTTAGGGATTAGTCATCCAAATTTAATATATACAAATTATTTATTTGAGACTTACTTGTTAATAACGATTTTATTGAAAATTAAAACATATATATATACAGCTGATTTTGAACGAACATAATATGGAAGAAGATCGATTTTTTTTTATTATATTTTTTATTACAAAATGTTAGAAAGATAAAATCAGCAGGCTGAGAGATGCCTAGATCTCTTTGGAGACATGACGAACTTCCTGAGGCCGAGTCAAGGGGACAGATTTTCTGTTTCGGAACTGTTCAGCTAGGATACCGGACGTGACTAAATCATAATAATATTATAAATTAGAAAGACGAACGAAAATGTATAGAAGCCTTGAAAGGATAATATATTATATAAATTGTATGTATGCATAGGTTAGTAAATTTTTGTTATTATAAATTCTATTATTTAGACAATTTCATTTATTATTTGAGTAACATGTTTTTTCTACGTAAATTTGTTTAATAGAGAGAGTAGATGAGAATGGGAAGAGTTGTAGGAGCACATTATATAACTTTAGGAATAGGAACAAACAAAGGGTAATATTAATTAGAGAAGTTTTGAAATTAAATTGCTGATGACATTCTTTTAGACGTCGGGATTATATAGATTTGTTTTGGGAGAAATTATTTTTTTTAATCCTAGTAAGAGCTAGTGATTAATTGGAGATTTATATATTTTTTTTCTGCATGGAAGATGATTTTTGTATGTCGACTAGAAAGAACTAGCGATATAATGGAGATTTATATTGTAGTGTTGGTTGCCTACCTGAGATAGGAGGAACCGTATTTTTGCTACATCGACGAAAGTATTCTTAGGGTGTAATTAGTTAGGGAAGTAAATTGAAATGAAATATATGTGAGATACATTTTTTTTAGTTAGGAAGTATGAAGGACGTCTCAAAGAATTTAATACCTCAAAAGACAAGTACTATATATATTAAATAAATTAAATTTGTATTCCTTATTACCCGGCGTGAGGCCTAATTTTGATTGTTAAGTAATATTTTGGAAGTGTGATGAAGTAAATAAAAAAGGATTTATTTAATTTTTATTTCAAGTAAATTTTTTTATATACAATCTTTTTATATAATTATTTTGAATACATACAAATGTTATATTGATGGTAAAGGCGGAAAGTAAAATTAATTGGCAATTTCTTAAATCTGCATCCAACTTGATTATTTCCAAACTTGATTTCATGACTATGACTGATCCTGTAAATATGTAAAAATTTAGTATTATGTTATTTTTTTTATGTTCAATTAGTTCCAATTTTTATAAATTTAAGTTAACATTTTCTTTAGGTTAAGGATTAATTGTAAATTTTTAGATTAATATTTGTTTTTGTTTATTAGAAATTAGGTACGTATATATATAAGTTTAATAATTGTAAATAGTTATAAAAATATAAAAAATGGGCATATATGTATAAAAAGAGCGTCGAATTGGGCATATAAAAAATAAAAATAAATCAGTGAGTGTAAGTGAGAGAGAGACTTCGATACATCGTTGAGCAATGAGTTGAAGACACCAAGGAGCCAGCTTATCATGTGGATTCGAGGAAGAAGCTAAATCAACCTGTGTATTGGAAGAAATTAAATCTGAAAGAACTTATATAAAAAAAAAAAAAAAAAAAAAAAAATTTTGTGAACAAACATTTTTTTTTAAAAAGAAGGAAAAGGCAAATGTGATGTACACTACGGAACATTTTTTTAATGAAAAGAGGTAATTTTTTTTATTATAATCTAATATCATATATATATTAGATATATATCAAGGTGTTTGAGAAACAAAACAAGAAAACATATAAAAAACAGCTGTGAAATAGTGTTAAATGTAATGGAGTCGTGAGCTAGCTCTAAAACGGTGCATGTGGTTTGAGATGTTTTAAATAAAATGAAGTTGAACAATTAGTGAAGAGTTGACGGGGTCTGGTTTTTTGTGGTAGAGGCGTCGAGAAGGTACAATTAATAATATATATTTTTCAATATGCCCAAATAAAAAAAGAAATAGTTTTTTAAGTATTAATTTAATGTTTTTGTGCCATTGTAAATTTTTGTTTTGTTTGTTCAAATAAGTTTTTTTTAAATTTAAATATGTAAATATAGATAATAACCCAATTATTTGTCCTCTTCAAATTCTATTCTATTCATCTTCCCTGTTGTCCCAGTAGTATCATTTAAAAAACCTTTGGATTAGAAATTAATATTATTTAAAAATTGGTATCTCTTCGTGAATCCAAGTGTAAAGTTTGTTAAATTGAATTTTTTTCGTTGTATACGTGTACTTTCTTAAAAATTGCACGTCTTAAATTATTGATAATATTTTTTTTTAGGGGAATTTTCGGCAAACTACTGTAGAAATCAAAATTTAAATAAACAAAAGAGATCAAATTTCTACAGGAAATGTGGTAGCAAACAAGCTATTATCACATTTTCTTACTAACTTATTTAATTAAACTTAGTTATTTCTTAAGGTTTAATTTAATCATTGCTCATAAACAATTATTGTTTCATTAATTTTAATGTTAATTCCGAGAAAAATGTGTTTTGTTTTGTTTTTTATTATTTACAAATAGCTATTTACAACTGTATACAAATAAATACAACAAGCAAATGTGCTAATAAAGAGATAATGGCAATGTCAAAATGTCGTGAGGGGAAAAATTACCCAGTGGTGACACTCCCTAGTCACTGTTTTTCTCTCATTTGTAGCTAATCATTGTCACTGTCACTGCTTCTGCTCAGGAGGTCTCTAGGCCATTGGCGCTTAAGCCGTCGTTGGGGAAATATGACAGAATGGAGGGCACGGACTAGAGGATTATTGTGGGAACTAAGAAGGGAAAATACTTTTTTATATTTGGATTTAGCGACTTCAGTGACGAAAGGTACGTTAAGGTCAGTGTGAAGGGTTTTGTTGGAGACATAGTAAGGAGCATTGGCTATTGTACGAAGGATTTTGGATTGAAGGGAGAGAAGAATGTTAATTTTTTTTTTCTGTCTGATTTGGCTGATACTTCTGTTTAATTCTAACGTTCTTAGGGAACGTATGTCCTAGAATAATGATTGTTTTTCATTTCATTTAATTTATCAAAAGTTACCATGCATTTTTGAATTCCCCTTCCCATTGGGATTTAATATCCTTCTACGCTCGCAATTTAGCTAAGGCAAGAAGAATGAACATTTTTTATACAATTGTCATCGTTTTTCTAATGAACATCATCGGTAATTTTCAAGGTTCAAATGGAACACAAAACAAGTAATTTGATTAGGAAAGTGTTGGGGTGTAAACCAAACGAGTGTGGATCTAATCCTCAGTTGTAGACATATTGAAAAGGGGGTTGTCTGATTTGCATGAGGGGGAAAGTTTTGGTGGCCACAACCAACCCTCCAGGGCACACTGACTGGTAGTTAGGACAGGAAGGGGTACATCTGGGAGGCTGGTCGGCGTCACTCGTTGATCCGTGAGAAACAACAATTATAAAGTCATCTCACCAGCCGAGTGAGGCGCGGTGACAAGTGGGACACGCTCTGTTGACAGATCACCGCCACGCGACACCGCAGACCGTCCGCCCACAATGTCTACATCAACGGGACACTGTAATCAGGAGCCCACGTTATTATGCACATAGTTCGGTTCAGACTTGTCACACATATATATGTAAAACCCTGGCAAGTTTATTTCACATCTCCAGCTAAGTATAGAGCAAGTTATGTAATCGGTTAGAAATTTGATTTGGAGTTATCACCGAAAATTCATCTTCTCCGACCTCCTAATTCAAAAAAAAGTCCATGACGTATGTTTCTGTGAGCAGGATAACTTGCGATAGAATGAATGTATCAACGAAATTTCATATCTATATCCAGAACCCCATGGAAAGGGGGCTTAACACAAATACTCCAATAACAACTGTTGTAGTGCATGTTCGACACGAAATTTTTTATGTAAATTTACAACTCCATTAGGACGACACGTATTAATCTTCAAAAACAATTTTCTAAATTACAATAAATGTCTGGCCGTTTTGAATGGGGAGTGGGACGCATTAAGTCTTTATTTTCAATGTGCATGGCATATGACAATGATTTATATAATTTCCTTTTTTTTTTTTTTCATGAATATGTTTATTATAATTTTATTTTTTTAAATCTCATAAGCATTAAAAATACAAATTAAACTAATATTAACCATACTAACAATAGCTGCAGAGATTATGGTCCAATCCGACAAACAGTCTAATGACCATTGTCTTATGATGTAGTTTTTTCTTTTTCTGTAAATAAAAAATAAAATAAAATAGCTTTATTGACATTATTTTAGAACAAAAGCCTCTTCTTTTGGAGGTTTTGAGTCTACTGCTCTTTCAACAGAAGAAAATAATTCAACGACTGTTCCCAAATTAAATTAAATTATTTCTTAAGTATAACTGTTACTTCTTGATTAAAATAAAATAAAAATAAAACAAGATAAAACAAAACAAAAGCAAAAAGTAAAAAAGTAAAAATGAGGGTTATTTCTTAAATAGTACCTACTGTAACACATTTGTTCCATCTTTCTCTGTTGCCACTGTGCACCATCCATCCTCTATTCTCTCCACTATCTCGTCCCTCCACCACAGTCCTGGTCTTCGTTTTCCTCTCTTTCTGTAAATATTCTTTAAAATAAAATTCATCTGAATATGTCAGTTCAAATATACCCCTTTTATATCATTTTCTTCCTTGTGTCAACTAACAAACTTTGACAAGTAACATTCTTTATTCTTCTCACAGTTTAAAAATGGCATCGCTTTGAAACAAGTATTTACTTTATAATAATAAATGCAAAAAAAAAAGTCGATTGTGAATCACCGGCAATGTAATTCTCTAGAATGAATTAATTAACTTTTCGTTCTACCTCCAAAACCAGTTTACCGTTTGCGCTAATATTCAACAATTAACTTACATAGAGACTCATAAATCCTCATTCTAAATTTTGTGACGATAAATTCATTACATCAGCAGTTATTAGTGTTTTTGAATTGAGCCCTCTCCTCTGAACCTCCACTTTCCTTCAGCCGATATCGCTGAAATTTGACAGATTATGTTCTCATTGGGTTTTAATTTTAATTATGTAATTTCATGTCGATACATTCATTACAATGACAGTTGTTAGAGTTTTTGTGTTAAGCCTCTCCCCTACTCCCCCATCCCTTTTGCCGATTTGATTGAATATCCACCGGGGTTTTGGGCAGACATATAAAATTTCGTGACGATACATTCATTATATCGGCAGTTGATATTTATTGTTCATTTTTTATTAAACTGTACTTTGTATATTAATATTAGAGAAAAATATTTATCTAAATATATTAAAAACTCTAAGATGAAAGTAATATTATTAGAATATTAGAGATTGTTTGTATAGAGCAAATTAATTATGTCTATTAAGTACTCAAACTCCTCAAACCCAGACTCCTTCAAGACACATTACTCTAATAACTTTTCCCGTTATTCTTCAAATCCCATTTTAATTATTTCATATTATTAGTTAAGGGTAACTCAGTTATGTGAAGATCCCTAATCATGTGTATATCTTATGTTACCCGCACCATGTATAACATATTTCTTGTTGATCTGGTGAAATAAAGAATAAAGTACGTAAGTACTATATTCTAAATTCTATTAATTTAAAAAAGCAAACATTAAAAAATCTAACTTACAATAAAAGTTAAGGGTGGAAAGGAGGGGAAGGGGAAAAACTATGAAATTAAGAATAGAGGAAAAAAAATAATAATAAAGATAATGAAAAATGAATTAAAGTTGAAAATTTTATATTAAGTTTTTGTTGATTACTTGTTATTTACAGTTTAAGTACAAAGTGTAGTAAAAGTAAATGTGCGCATTTATTATAATATATAGATATTTAGAAATTTATTAAGCTGTAATATTCTTACTTTATTATTATACCGGATTTATAATCATTTGTACCCCAACTCTCTACAATAAGCCTTAATAGGCTTCAATGTAGTAATAAATAAATGAATAAAATATCGGCAGTTGTTGGAGTTTGTATGTTGAGCCTTTCCCTCTTTCATTTGGCCGATTTGGCTGAAAAACAAACATTGTCATCATTAGAGGGTTCTGGATACACATATAAAATTTCGTGGTGATACACAGACAGACAGAAATGTTTTTTTTTTTTTGTCATATTTGGATTCTAGAGGTCGGAAAACATGAAATTCCGTTGAAAACTCCGCATCGAATTTTCGACCGATTACATAACTTCCCCTATACTTCGTATAGCGGGAAGTAAAAATGAATGGCTACTTCTGGTCAAATTTGGGCGTAGCCTCTCTCCCGAAAAAAGGTAACTTTGTGTTATCTCAGAAATCCATTCGAGAGGGATTGAGTAGCTCCTCTTTTGAAGGACCTATTGAACTGAACTACTTTTGTCTGGAAGGTTTCCTAATTTCTCATCAATATGAAGGCACAAGGTATTATTTTATTGATGATTTTTGGGGAATTATTGGATTCCCATCCTATGCTAAGGGAATAATTGAAGAAGTCCTTCCTGAATAGTTATTTACCTACGTACTCACTAGAGAGAGCATTTAACATAATTAAAAGACCTAATGCTTCATGTTCTCCAGAAGACTTCTGTTAAAATATACCCCTTTCATATCTATCTACATTTATAATTGTCTCCCCCTGCATCGTGTAGACAAACGAAAGATGAACTTAACACATAAATCCTAAACCAGGAAGATAATACAAGTTAAGAAAAACTTTAAACGAGTTTTTTTAATTTTAAAGAAATCAATGGGGTATATACTTTAGTACAAGACATAATATTGAAAGAAGAGACACGGAAACCTTATAACTTCCGGCATATCTAGAATGAGGGTTCCTTAGAATTAATAACTAGAGACCGGATTCTTAGGTTTTTACCTTTTTTTCCTTTCTTCCAAGCACGAAAATGATTGATTACTTATTCGATTCTTGTCTTCTAGAATTTTTCAGTTAAATTTCAAAGTAAGTAGCTATAAAAACTCAATTGGGATAAGATCACTTAAAAATACTTATCAATAAAAAATAAAAAACTATAAGAAAAATGAGATTTGAGGAATGTTTCGATGAAAAGCGGATGTTGGAGTGGTGGGGATTATTTACGTTTACGTAGGGGAGAGGGGGCCCTCAGTTTCTCTTGCTCTCGTATTGCAGTTATACAGGAAAATGCCGAAGACGAAATCGCATTTGCTGCGGCTGTGGATAGGCGACGATTGGCATTTAACTTCTGACGGCAAAGTGATATTCTGTCAAGGAAGCTTCTCTCCTTTTAAAAGAATTCTGAGGGATAATAGAAAGAACTTCATAATAGTATTTTTACTTTTATTTATTCTACAATCTGTATAAAAACAATAACAATAAGCAGAAGTGATGACTAAGGAGACATGATAAAATATTAAGTAATACAAAATATTTAAAACATAATAAGAAGGAAAAAAGAAATGAATAATACAAAATAGCAGCAAACATATACAAAAATAATAGACAGAATACGTAATAAATCAATGGTAGATGAATAAACAGAAAGCATAACAGGAAAGAGATAAAACAAAAAATAAAAAAATAATATATAAAAAATAAAATAAAAAAATAACTAAATAAAATAATGAAAAATATATAAGAAACTGGACGAGGACAGCACCAGTAGGACTCCCGCACACTGCCCTATATCACTCTCTAGATTAACTAGTGGAGAGGGGAGGAGGCCGCGGTAGACTAGCGCTGACCCTCCCACCACCCTGCCCAACCATCCACTGTCCAGCAGTGGAGGAAGACCAGGAGGCGGGGCGTCGAAATGATAGAGAGGCGTGAGGGGAGAAACCGGTCATCACCAGCACTCCCCTTATATGGCGTGTGAAGAATAATAGTATAAATCCTAGAAAAGTACTTGGTTATGCTGCAATCAAGAGAAGGATTCAATTATTTTACTAGTTCCCTTTATTTTAATTCTGTGCACATTTTTTGGTTTTCTTTTTTAGTACCCAAGTCTTAATAACATGTTCTATAAAAATGTTTTTTTTTTTGTATTTAATTTTTTGAACCTATTGAAGTTCTCCAAATAACTTATTCAGGCTTTTTCGCAACCTAAAAGGTATTTTCAAGAAAAAACCTAAAAACCTATTTTACCTGTTACAAAAACGAAATCGGGGACTTTGTTGTACCTAAAACTCCGGTGTCAGACCATTGGGAAATTCGGTCACTTCAAGAAGGAGTCATCAATCCTAAAGGCATATCTAGAGGGGGGCTCGAGATGACAACTCTGCTGCTCAAAAATTGTGGAAAACAATTTCTACCTAATTTATTTTGCCAGGCTAATGGACAGAGCGGTAAAGATCGCATGACTTGAGCTATTAGGTCGCATGCAGATTGATTTAATGTGAAAGCTAGGTTCAACAAGGAAATAATAAATTGTGATGAGTTAGCGAGAAGAGAGAAGAGGGATGTCTCAGGATGTCACCAGCCAACTTTGACTAGCTCAACAATGGGATAAAGTTTGTATATTTTTGAGTTGGTATATATGAGGCACGGCTCGGTAAAGTCATACTCGTTAAATTTCACAATTTCATTCAGTCTATACATTTTTGGTATTATTGATTGATTGCAGGGGTGGGTTATGTAACCATGTTATCCAATGCCTCAAGACCCAAATAACAGCCCCTCACTTAAAATTAACTATCTACCCTCCTATCTCTTTAGGGAGGAGGACGGTGTTAATGACCAGCCGACTCAAGTATTTTTTTTTTTTTTTTTTTTGGTTCTCTTATGTTCATATTTTCTTATTGGGTTCTCACAATTAAAAATTGTCAAATCAATTGTGAAAAAAAAATACAATAAAAAATAAATGATTTAAAAAAAAAATTGAGTTGATCCTTGTTTTTTTTTCCGGTTAGTGGGTGGAAGCAGTGGCATAGCTAGCCCTGAGTGGGGGGCCCTGGATCAACATTTCTTGGGGGGCCTTTTTTCGGAAAATAAACAAAAACACTCATAATATGATATTATGTGATATAAACAAAATATATTTGAAAACAACAGTACATATTAAAAAACTTAACTCTAGAAAAATATTCTAGTGGTTAAGTAACTTTTCTTGCCTTTTCTTCGGTGAATGTATTTATTATATCATCCATAGCTGGAGAAGTGTTTAGTTTCTCAAGTTCCTTTTTCTATAGACAATACTGTCTATAAATACTTATAAGTCCGACAGCTGTTCTTGTCCCATAGAAGTTCTAAGATAATTTTTAGTAAGTTTTAATTTAGAAATTTAGGTTTGACTTTTATCAATATGACTATGGATAACATGTTACGATTTTTTGCTTATGCATGTTGGGGCCTCTCTAGCTCGGGGGCCCTGCATCATTGCTATAATTGCTGCACCGGTAGCTACGTCCCTGGGTGGAAGGGTCATTTGGTCGAGGGCTGTGCCCCTTTGGAGCCAGAGTACCTAGGAGGATACTGGAGGGGTACCCTGGAGGACAGAGAAGACACCCGGACTACGTTGACTGAAGGATGATGGGAGTGGCTGCCTTTAGTCCGACTTGCCAACACTACAGAGGAGACAGATTGCGCCCCACTGAATCACCCCACCCTGGACCCCGGTGCCACTTCCCCTCCATACATCCATCACCCAGCCCCTCCCTCTAATAGTCCCTTCCTCCTCACTCATGCTAATCCTCTGTTTACATGGGACACTTTTTTAAACTGAACCTACCCACTGTTCTATAGGACCGGGTAATGTACAGATTTAATGGGATCTCCAGGCCATTGTCAGTCCGTCCCGGGTGGTCTTTTTTAAAGGGATCGTCACTAAGTGAAACAGTGCAACTTTCACGCCCTCCACCTGCACCCCTCTTTTAAAAAATCAGTAATGAGGACAGCTAATGACTTTTATATCGACTCACATGGTGGGAGATCTCCTTTAGAGAAGAACTTGTGACCATATGGGTTAAACCTAGATACCCTGTTTATTCTTCTCATGCGTCAATGGGCTCATGCCCAATTATATATCTTAATACATTGATTTTTCACGACTAAGCCTAGTGTGAAACAAGACAAGTACGAAAAAAAAAAAAAATCAATGAACAGAGTAATGTGCATAAGGATGTGCATTAGGCTGGCCTCCACCATCACCAAACCAGACTGTACAATGTACAGTGTACATATCCCACGATTTAGAGCTAATTTGTTGCTCTGTTCCCCATTCGGTTACTCCAACCGTCTAGTAGGAAATTGCAGACATAGGTGAGGGGGGCTAGCTTAACGTTAAATGAGGCTTTTGAATATTTGCAGCTGCCAAATTTGGAAACGCGGGCGCTAGTAGTTCAGAGGTACATACATACCTGCTGTGCTCTAGGTCGCGGGTTCGAAATGCGACCGAGGCTCTTGGGTTTTTTTCATCTGAGATGTAAGAAATCCTCTAGCATACCTTCGGAAGGGACGTTACGTGATGATCCTGAGTCTGTGCTGTGTCAAGTACTCGTTAAAGACTATAGGTAACTAAACGTGGGTAGGCTAAATTTAAGATTTCTTCTATAGAGTCTAGCTCCTGTTCAAAAAATCGATGAAAGAGCGCTCAGGTAGTAGGGATATGACCTCCTAATTTATGCCCTTGTGTGAGTCACAAAAACAAACAAACAAACAAACAAACTTGAAAACCTTACATGAATGTGCACTATTTTTCCATTTCAATTAAAAGTAAGCTAATTGCTTCTTTCCATATTTTTCTTAGCGAGATTTTATATTGTTTTCTACAA
The DNA here is from genome assembly GCA_963662175.1 of Aradus depressus. NCBI lineage: Eukaryota > Metazoa > Arthropoda > Insecta > Hemiptera > Aradidae > Aradus > Aradus depressus. Next base: position 79,246,449 of record OY759214.1, read on the forward strand.
GTTTCTTGTTTTTGTGTGCTCAGAATTAATTTATACAGACCTTGTTGCTAGAGAGGTGAAGTTTGGGGGTTCGAATTCAGATGAAACATACCGGTAACATTCGCTGAAGAGTCTACGTTGGCTGCACATGCTACATTTTCGCCACAAAAAAAAGTGTATACGTTTTAAAAATGGTGCTTTTTTTTTTTAGTTTTCTCAATGACCTACCTCAATAGTTAAGTAAACTATAACAATAAAACAAATCAGTTGTTTCATTTAACAATGTTTTAAATACCTATTTATTTAATAAATTATAACTATCTCTGCGAAAAATACAGAAACTTTCCATATAAATCAAGTTCCTATCGAGTGGGTATTATATTTATAGTGTTCGTGCAACATTCAATCAAGATACAAACCGAATAAATTTAATACGACTACAAATGCAACGTCGCCTGTTCTTCTCAAATTGTATTTTTTCGTTTTCGTCGTAAATATTACTTCATGAGTTCATTCAATAAAAATAAATAAAATATATTCAACATTTTATTTAGGACAATGAAATATAAAAATACATTTTTAAATAATTTACCTTCTTAATTTCAATTATAGTACACTGAAAAGTAGAAAACTTTTTCTTTCCGCAGGCGAACTGTGTTGGGTGGGAATATGAAAATGTAATAAACTATGAAAAAATAAATTCCGACATAATATAAGGGTTTGCATTTTGTATTGCAGAGACAGTAGTAGGTAGCTATATAGACCAATGCAACTTAAACACATTATATTATGTCATAGCGTATATTTTTGAAAAACATTTTTTTTTCTTACTTTTTAGTTATTTACCATATATATATATATATATATATGGTAAATAACTAAAAAGTAAGAAAAAAAAATGTTTTTCAAAAATATACGCTATGACATAATATAATGTCTAAGTTGAGAAACGCGGACATATTGTGGAAACTTGTAATAAATAAATAAAACAAACTTATTTTTGAAATATTGTCTATTCCACTAAAGATATATATACATATATACATATATATCAGTTCATAACTAGACCTGACGATGGTATAAAGCCGAAACCGGTAGTTATATATGTATATATATCTTTAGTGGAATAGACAATATTTCAAAAATAAGTTTGTTTTATTTATTTATAATATAATGTGTTTAAGTTGCATTGGTCTATATAGCTAGCTTATTTACCATATATATATATATGGTAAATAACTAAAAAGTAAGAAAAAAAAATGTTTTTCAAAAATATACGCTATGACATAATATAATGTGTTTAAGTTGCATTGGTCTATATAGCTACCTACTACTGTCTCTGCAATACAAAATGCAAACCCTGCATTCTGCAACAATAAATATATATATATATATATATATATTGTTGTTAATCTTTGAGACGCTTTGTGCACGTTGATACTACATAATTAGTCAGAAATTTCAAAAGGAACATTTTTGCAATAGATAAGATTTCCAAAGATCCATCCATTTGCATAAATCAAGAGAACGTTAGGGTCTCTGTGTTAAGCCCCCCTAATTCTCCCCTCCCCTTTGGCAGAGTTGGCTGAAAGTCAATGAGTGTTGTCCTTAGAGGGTTCTGGATACACATATAAAGTTTTGTGTCGGTACATGCATTCTATCGGGAGTTGTCGTGTTCAATCACACAAACCATTGAAAGGAATGTTTTTTTTTTTTTTTTTCATTTTTGTAATCGAATTCTTTGTGATTAAATAACATCCCATTTGAATAGCATAGGGATGGTAACGAGAAATTCAGTTCCAAACTAGTAACATGAAGTGCCTAATCAACGCAAGGCTTTCAATATTGTTAAAACCGATAGAGTTCTTGTTGGATTCTCTACAGCGGAGAATAAGACACTAGTAATAATCAATATTGTATTATTGACATATTACATAACTTAGCTTGTACTCTTAGCTGAAGACGAGACGGTTTACCTATAAACTAATTTGTGGTAATGTAATTGATGGCGTGTTGAGCCTCGTGACTTCATATTGTAGCAATTCTCTCTTATTATTTAGTCAGACTCGCTTTACGAATTGCCCCTCATCTATCTGATTTAAGCATATAATAAAATGGAGAAAGCATAAAACTAAAGTCTAAGGTTATATAAGTTCAAGCAGTTAAGAATCGTTCAGGCAGTTAAACGATATGAAAAACTTGTTTAACCTACAAAATTCCTGACAGGGAACATTTCTCAGATTTGATATGTGACGAATATGGCCTAGAGCAGCAGTGGCCAACCCGCGGCCCGCCTTGAATAATTTTACGGCCCCGCGAGATTCGTCACAATTTTACAAAATATGTTTTTGCACAAAACATGTGCAAATACGCGCATTGAGATCAACTTGCAAAAGCTAAGTGAAAGAGTTGAGAAACAAATATCTCACTAATTAAATATTATTATATTATCTCAAAAACCCTCAGACTGACAACACAGTGCCCTAAACATAAACAGCAGAACACTTCATAACGATCTTATGATACACACAGTACCTACCCGACACAATACGAACTACTTACATACGTTTTTTTAGATAACTTTACACACATACAAACCCATAAATACGTACTTTATCTTCACAACACTTACCTACCACAAAACACCCCACGAAGGTTGAAGAGAAGATGGAACCGCGACTTACTGCCACCTTAAATCCTATTCGTTTTTTATTATTATTTTTTTTTTTACATTAGTTTCCTTTACTTTTATCATCTCTCTTACCCATCCATCAAAGTTGTCTTTCAATTCCTTTTTATTTATTTTTTTTATTTTTTTATTTTATTTATTTTTTTTTCTGTTTTTGTCTTAATAATTAAGATAAATTTTCGTCCCGAGGACCTACCACTGGGTGGCCTTCCTCTCACATGCCATTCACGCCAACATATCAATACCTACCATCATAGATGCTGATTGTTGCACCCTGGCAACAGTTGCATCTTTATAAATAAATAAAAAAATATATATATTATATAATTTTAGGTTAGGTTAGGTTAGGTTTTATGACTCATGCCCGGGCTTTAACTACAAGGTCATATCGCCTACTACCAGAGCACTCTTTCGTCACTCTGGTGGACATGAGCCCGACTCTACTGTGGGAGTCCTAAATTTTGCCTACCCTAAATTTTTTATTCATCTAAGGTAGGGGTCTTTAACGAGTACCTGACATCGTACAGGCTCGGGACCATCGCTTAACGTCCCATCCGAAGGACGGCGTGCTTAAGTTTATTTTACCTCCCAGATAAAATAAACTAAGGGCCTCGGTCGGGCTACGAACCCACAACCTTGAGCTCAGAAGTCAAGCACGCATACCACTGAGCTACCGGCGCCCTCAAATTATATAATTTTATATGTATGAATAATAATAAAAACAATAATAATAAGTCATTCTGTTAAATTTTCAATCCAAAAAATGTTAGTCCAAATCTAATATGGGGATATATAATTTTATATGCGGCCCGCGGGATTATAATGCATTTCCAAAGTACTTATATGACAATTGAAGTCCTTTAAGATTTGTTATGTATTAAGGCAGTAGGGAATTAAAAAAAAAAGTTGTGAATCACCGGCAATGTACTTCCCCAAAAGGAATTAATCAATTAAGTTTTCCCAAAATCAATCGACCGTTTCGGCTAAAAATCAATAGTAGACTTACATAGGGTCTTCTGAATCCAGTGATTAAATTTTGTGTCCATTACATCGGCAGTTATTAAGGTTTGTTGGGCTCCCTCCTCCGATCCCCCTTCCTTTTGGCCGATTTAGCTGAAAATTAATATTTGTCGTACTTATATTCTGGGAACACCTTAAAAATTTCGTGTCGACGCATTCATTATATCGAGAGGTATCGTGATCATAGACATAGGCTATACAGGAAGGGTATTTTTTCTTTAATTGTTTGAATCAGGGGTCGGAAAAATTGAAATTTCGTTGAACACTCAACATAGAATTTCTGGCCGATTATATAACTTCCTTTATACATTTTACAGCTGGAGAAGTAAAATGAAAGCAAAGTATAAATATCATACTCATCTTTTATACATAACACCACTTTTATATGATGGTAATTTTTTGCCTTTTTGAGCAATGAGGAAAATAAAATTGTTTCCATTCGGAAATCTATTCAGATGATTTTCTTTTCTCTAATTTTTAATTTATTATATTGTGTCTACTCTTTTCAAGAAGTGGGAGGAAGGTCATTAATAATGTAATAATTCATTGTTATTGTTTTGAACCAGGTCATCTAGATTAGAATCAGCTTAGTTACCTTGACATGCAGTAACGCTGACCCATAACATAGGAGTCAGGCCCAGAGGGAACTGGGTTCGATCAAATTGGTTATTGATAGGGGTCAGTCTGACCTTCAGGCTGCCGCTACGGCCTACCACTTCCATCAAATTGGAAATAATAGCTACTTCGTTGGCGAGCTATTGGTTTAGGTCTTGAGCAAACTGAGACCTTCCCCTAACACTATACAACATTAAAAGACATCTCGAAATATGTGATGTAAGGAAGCTGTTCGTTTTGTTGGGTTTGGAGGTGAGCAGGGTTATTCCTGGAGGAAACTGTCCCTTCGCAGTTTGCCCCAGCTGCGATTTCAAGGTCACCTCGTTCATACATTCATTTCTTCGGCAGTTATAAGCCTCTTCCCCTAATCTCCCCGTTCCCTTTGGCCGATTTGTCTGTAAATCAGTAGGTGTAAACCTTAAGGAGTTATAGATTCACATATAAAATTTCGTGTCGATACATTCATTCTACCGGGAGTTATCGTGTTCACAGACACACATAGACTTTTTTCTCATTTTGGAATCAGATTACTCACAACCCACAAAGGAAACTCACCATTGAATCTCAGACCGATGACATAACTTCTACAGCTAGTATCCTTAGTTGGGGAAGTAAAAAGTAGTCTGACCTTTCACACATCTTATTATTATTTTATTAATATATCGACGGTGTCCAGACCAATGGGCGGAACCCTCAAAATGTCAATTTTACAGGAGAGACAAAAAACGTTTTAAAATTATTCCTAGCGTTTTAATGAATTGAATTTTATGTTATTTGCTAGAAATAATCATAATGTGCCATCACAAAATTTTTTACATTGATCGAAATGTTCGTTTTCTCTTAATTATCAATTTCAAAAGTAAAATTTTGGGTTACGCACTTTGGCATGTGCATTTTGTAAATTGGTCAATAGAAAGGTAGGTTACGCCCCCGCTTACGCCTTTTTGCATGTTCTTGCTTTAGCACCCGATTTGGCGGTATATATTTAAAAAAATATGGATATTAAATATCAAGTTTATCCCGATTCGTGCTGTAATACAATTTATTATCAATAATTTTGATAATAAAAATATTATCATTAGTCGCATAAAATAATCAATAAAAACATATAAAGTATATTTTTATTGCATTTTAATTACAAGAAAAAAAATATTACAATTTTTATGTATTATAACGATTTAGTAGTAAAATAAGGCTACGAATCACAATAATTTTGCTTGATGACAATTGAGTTATTTATTATTGTAGAAAATAAAATTATCAGAAGCAAAAGTTTTAGGTAACAACGTGAAAATTTTCAGAGTAATTATAATTAAATAATTTCAGTCTCCTATTTAACGTTAATCTTTTAGAAAGAGTTGTAGTCAGTCTTGTTCTTCGTCTGATACATCTAGGACATCTTGCCTGACGTAATCTTCCCTTAAGTTGAGGTACTCTCGGTGGTACCTTAAAAGAATCACGTTGGTGTTGACTAGATGTAATAAATCTTGCAGCTTAGCTTTTGAAAGTCCAATTTTGTCTGCATAAAGTTGTACGAAATTTTTGGCAGACCTTGTATTTTTACTCAAAGTAACTGTTTTTTCTATTTTGTCGGGATTGAAGAAAAATTTCAAGTTTAATACAGTTGAATTTATATTAAACTTAGCTAGGTACCTTTATTTCCGAAAATATGATCTTCACTTTGTCGTTAGGAATTTTTAAATTTGGATATATCTTGGCTTGTAATGATTTGAAATCAAGAAAGTCTGAATACGATAATGTTATAACTTCGAATGGTCCTGGATTTTCTCTTGCATTGACTATTATTGTTGGCCATTCCGACGGAGCCCACAGCTTGTTTTTAGATAGAGAAGAAGATCGAGTTTAACTGTTTGAAACAAAAACCCCATTTTAGATTTTTTGAGGGTTACACCCATTGGCCTGGAGACTGTCGATATTATAATAATAATACTATTATTAACCCATCATTTAGTAAAATTATTTAAATATGTATCATCCTGGAGTCCAAAGGCGGGATTTTCAAATTTTGAAAATAAATATTGGAATTTAGAAATTAATAATTCTAGCATACATTTCAGTTATGAGATTCTACTAAATACTGGACACATAGAATACATATGAACTATTATTCTGCTAAGTTGCGAGTTTTAGATATTTTATTGCCGTCACTTTTTGGCGCACAAAATCACCGTTGCCAAATGGTTGCTTGAAGATTTGTTCTCATACAATTGTGCATTTCCACACAAACACAAGACATTTTTAATTCCCCAGTTAACAGGGGAAGTTGTGTAATTTGTGGGAAATTTGATGTTGAGGTTTCAACGGAATTTCATGTTTTCAAAACCCATGATTGGTAAATTCGAAACCTTATAAGGACGACACCTATTAATTTTCAGCGGAATCGTCGAAGGGAGGAACTAGAGGAGAGGAGCTTTACACAAAAACTCTAATAACTGCCGTTGTAATGAATGTATCGTTACAAAATTTAGTATGTGATTTCAAAAGTCTTAATGCCAATCAACTATTGATTTTTAGCCCAAACGGTCGAATGATTTAAGAGGGATGACATAATTAACGTAATTCATTCTGGTGAAGTACATTTTTTGTTTTTAGATTTCAGGATGTCGGAAAACTTGAAATTCCGGTAAAACGCAACATTGAATTTCTTAGCAATATACTATTTTTATATATTATGTATATCTTGGGAAATAAAAATAAGACCTGTTTAACTTCCATCTGCTCTTTAATCAGAAATACAAGCACGCTCTACTTGCTAAGTTAGTGTCATAAATTCTTTCATTTCTTTTGCAGTTTTGTTTGCATATTAAACAAATTAATGTACTAGGATTATAAAAGACAATTATATATGGGGTAGGGGTAGATAAGTGTAACAATAGTGGTAAGTTATGGTTGGCAAACAGGAGATCTGCATACTGACAGGTGGAGCTGTGACACCAGCTAGGGGTGGACAGAGGGGTTGTCCTCCTATAGATGGTCCACTCACTGATTGATAGTATCTGCTACTCTCCCCTCCACCACTCTCTCTATTCAATAGTTCAGAATATAATCCACTTAATAATTACATATATCCCAGTAGGCGTAGCTAGGGGGGGGGGGGGGGGGGGGGGGGGCACGCCTTCCCAGAAAAGTGCGATCTAATGTACCTAATTAAAAAAAATTATAATATATAAAGACAACTCCACCACAAACAAACATTACAGTCAAGACATTAGAAGGATATAGAAAACTTCAGTTTCCAGTCAAACGTTATTCGGATTAAAATTACGCTTTTTTTAAAGTTTGAATTCAACGAATGCTGCCATACATAGAGAATAAAATAGGAAAAAATAAAATATGTTGGAAATGCGTTCCATTTTTTTTTTTCAGTATGAGCAAAGCTTTCGAGCTCCTCAGCTAGGCAACTGGGAGGTTAGCAAATGGTACCCTCACGTCCGGCCTCGAGCTAGAAGAGGACATACAAAGATCATCGCAGACGACCGAGGACATCTGCTTCCAGGAGTACCCCGAGTGGCGCCCTGGGGACACTTCAAGTCTACCTGGCAGCTGCCCCGGAGGATCACCAAGAAACTGGGTAACACATCCATCTATTTGAAAGGAGTATCAGTATCTGACATAGTACAAGCTCAGGACCATCTCTCAACGTCCCATCCGAAGGACGGCGGGCAATTGTGTATTGCAATTAAAGTATATGTAATATTTCAGCGAAGGAGTTGAGCAGCAGTGGTCTATTGTCAAAGAAGAATGAGACGCCCTGGGAGAAGAGGTCCTCCCATCATCCTCTCATAGAACAGGAGCAGACACACAACTATCCACTTCCACCTCCCTTCGTAAGACAGCTCCACACAGGGGTTCTATACTTCACTTATGGCACTTAAAATCATATTAACCCTCTCATGTCATTGTTAAACTGCAACAGCTCAAAATATTTTAGTATTGACTTTTTTTTAAAGTGAAATTTCTTTTAAATCGTTGGGCCTCACGAAACACGAAGTGCCGCTCAGCGGAGTCAGCTGATAATATAATCAGCTATTCATTATTATACCCGTTATAAAATTTATATTAATTAATTTAATATTTAGAGAAATGTATACACTGTAACTAATAATGAACGATATGATAATGACGAAAAAGTAATAATAACGAAAATATGTAGGTATCTAAATAGAATAGGTACATAAAACATACTTTGATGATATAAAATTGCTTTCTTAAATGGTATAGATTAATTATTCTAATTAAATTCTTTTGCCACCTTTCAATTATGAAGAAAAATAAACCTAATAAATTTAAGTCATAATACTAAAAAACAAACGAAGTTTTGAAGTTTATGGATTCTGTTAATTACATACCTACCAATTAATAAGGATAACAAAATGTTCTTTATTTATTTTTATTATTACGGATAGATTTTCAAATGTTTTGAATCATATTTATTATTTGTATAAAAACCATACTTAACAATTTAAAAAAAATTATAATAAAAGCAATAAACATTTACATTGACTAATTCCACAAAAATATATACATAAAGTTGCCATTTTTTCTGGATTTGAATAAAGACAAGTCTCAAAATCATATGAATCAGTGAATATTGAAGTGTTATGTAAGCTGGCAAAAGCCTTCTAGAGGCATGAAAGATTATGATTTTCCCGGCGACAACGGATACTACAGCTAAATAGGCTATAATTGTATCCACGTTTTAAAAATAATAACTATAATTAGCAAGTAATAAGCAAATATGTACATATATATTACATTTCAATTTATATGTTTCAGAAGAAGGAAAAGCGAGTACATTCAGGAAAAAAAGAAATTCCAATAGTTGACGAACAAGAAGCTACAGAGGTAGAAGTATACAATAAATTATCTTACAGACGCACATCTTATAGTCTCCCTTTAGACGACTTAACAATAATTGTAAAGAAATTCAATAAATTACTACTGCAAGATGTTCCATGTTTTTGATATATCTTCCAGAAGTTTCTGACGATATTTTGACTTCATGCCCCTTCTTTAAGTCACAATAAACTTTAGAAATAATGATAATGGCCATAACAATGGTGAAGAAGTGACAGCATATGAAGTTATCCAACTCAAAATATAAAATAGATGATTGCTCCGTTTTTTTTTTTTTTTTTTTTAATTGGTTTACCAAACGGTATGGTGCGTGACAGTTTTTGCTCTTTGTCTGAAAATAGAGTTAGTTGTATTGATGATTTTCATTTAACATTAAATATAATTTTTCGTTACATCAAAAATTAAATTGAAACATTTTGTGTTACAGAAAAAAGAAGAATACCGAGTAAGGACGGCAGAAAGTCTACAAGAAAGAGAAGAGAAAGATCCTTTGGAGGTAAACCAATATCAACCATACGATAGAAAGGATGAACACGATTACTCGCTTCCGGTGGGTTATGATGGGACTACGAAAGTCATCAATACGGCGCAAAGAGTTCGAGAAGATATCGAAAGCTATACTAAGAGTTGTCGGAGTCCTTCACAGACGAAAACACCACTCGAAGCATTGATTGCAAGCAGCAAAAAGCAAGAAGTGGGATTAGACCAGTGTTCGGTCAGGAGTGAGGGTAAACAGTCGGCTAAAAGTGGTTCGGGAAGGTCCAGGTCAAGTTCTTCAAGTAAAAAGAGTAAACCGTTAAGAGCCGACTTTGTAAGTGCACAGTACGCTAAAGACTTAGCACAGAACAACTTAAAGCATCGTCCTCTTCCAGATGTTATTGATGACAAACTCTTCCAAGCTTTGCAGATACAACAGGACAAACATCCAGGAACAGTACTAGACAACATGCCTTCAGCAGCAGCGGTTGGTCATAAAACGTACAGATCCCCAGGACCGACCCAATGCAGCAAGTTGAGAGTATACCGGCCTAAAACTGCGCCTAAGATGCTAGAGCCCATGGAGCCAGAGAGGATAGATGGAGTGAAGCCGAAGGATGTGGGAGAGATAGACTTGGCGATCTGCTGGGACCTGACGCCGCCGCGGCCAGGGGACGAGCCAAAGAGACCATCCCACATTGACGGGAGCAACGGGTCAGTAGCGCCGGGGATCTTCACGGTTGTGAAGCCTCGTGAGCATGAGGTTCCAGACAGCAGGCTGCACTCTCCGGGTAGAGTCAAGAGCAGCGGGAGGCCAATACCAAGGGCTGCCTGGCCAGAGGAGAGCAAGCCTGTCAACCCATCAGCAGTCATGGACATCATCAACAACAACCTAGACGAATTTGTTAAACCACTCGTCGAGAGCCCTAAAGATAAACATAGAAGACATTCCATATCAGACAAAGTGAAACATAACAGCAAGAACCATCTGGTTCCTATCAACGGTTCCAAAGAAAATAACAATCCCAACACTCCTTCACAACCGACAAGGAAAAACTCGGCGGGCAATGAATCAAAAAAATGTTCTCATAAAGGTACCCTTGATTCTTCCTCAGTAGACTCAGAAAAACTAGAAAAGCAAAGGCATTATAGGAGCTCTCCTGATCTAACAACCTGCGGCGTGGAAAACAGCGGCAAAAACAAAGAGAAAATGTTCTTCAGCCGACCTTGTATGGCCTGCGAAACACGTACTCCCTTAGACTTCGCTCTAAGACGACCCAAATCAGAGTACAAAATGGCTTTTAAGGCCGGAGTTCCGAATTCTCACAGTAATGCCAACAGTGATACATCCAACAGACCGCACACGGCCAAACCTCTCAGTGTTCCGAAACCCAAAACACCTTTTGCAAAAAAGAATTATGCAATTAATACACTAGCTCCTCCTTTTTCATTGTGGCCAGGTACAATGGGGATGGACTACCCGGAACATTGGAGGCTTTCGTCCGTCTACCAGCAATCCTTTAAGCCTCTTGAGTTGAGAAAAAACCCTATGATTAAGGGAATTTTTCGGTAATTTTAACGATATTTATGGGTATGTGCAATTTGTTTTTGTTAGGTTGTCTGATTATTTGCGATTTTTTGTTAATTATTACTAATTTATGATGTTATTGCTTTTTTGTTAACTACCCACATATTCACATAATTAATGTTTTTTTCTAATGAATCACTAAAAAAATATGAGATTTTGTTATTTTTTGCTATCTTTGTTTAAAAAAATTGTTTATTTAGTGATTGTTTTTTTTTTTTTTTTTTTTTTTGTTTTTGTTTGGCTTTATGTACGGTGCATATTAGCCATGTCAATGTGTTATATATAATTATTGTTATAGTGATTGTTAATACATATTGTTTGTTAATTGTATTGCTTGAAAAACCTAAAATAGTGTTTTCGTATTCATGAAAATATTTTGTCAGAAAACACGGATAGGAATCAAGAAATTGAATAAATATTATACATATATAGTGCCTTTTTGTCATGCATGAATCGTGCACCCCACACCGTTTTCTAAGAAAGTAGCTTAAAATCTGTTCTCTAGGTCTCAAAGTTGTAACAGTGAAAATCTCCCAATCGAATAATATAATACCAGAGTCGGGACCAAATATATGAGGAATTTCAAGGGCTATAATTTGTCAACCTGTTAGACGGCTATCGATCAAATGAAGGAAAACCTTCCCAGTCAGTTATCGGCGCAGTTTTTCCAAGATGATGGCCGAAATGAAGTCCTACGGGTGGAGAGTTTTCGTTGGATGTTCACATCATGGGCATTCTAACATTCATACAAAAAATCAGCTCAGTTAATTAAGTGTAAATACTGGGATAGGCAGTAATTTTTAGACATATATGATATAATTTGAATGTGATAAACTGATTAGACACTGTAGGAAATGGTTTTGGAACGGAAATATGACCAAAACGACTTTGTGTATACTAATGTAGCCATGTTTTGATACAATTAAGAAACTTTATTCCAACGTCAACATTTGAGACATGGGAAAATATCATTTAAGTTTTTTGCATTAATGAATTATTTATTAATGCAAAAACTGAAATTTTGTTTTCGTGGGTTACACTGTTCGTGCATAAAATCACCAAAATGTGAGCGATGTATTTTTTTTTTTTTTTTTTTAAATAATGTCAATAATATCAAAATATATGTTAATATTAGAATGAAGTTATAGATTAATTGTGCAAATATTTTCTTGCTTTTTTAAAAACAAGTCAGTTTATATGATAAATAAATTTAGAATAAATCTTTTGTTGCTTTCCTTTGTTAGTTTTTCCCGAACACCATTTGATAATTGAGAACGTAGAGTCAACTTGAGAAAAGTTAAAATTTACTGCTATTTGTCGATGTTTGCGAATGATTTACGGGAAATTTTGATCTAAACAAATTTCAAATCCCGAATTTACGGTTACTCCCAATTGGAACATTTCTCTCTAAATAAAAAATGTAATTCACCGGTAAAAAACTTTACAATATAATTAGACTTTTTTTTTCTTATCAGAAAAACGAATGTTTTAAAAATATTGCCTATTTCACAAATTATGTATAAAGTATGGGTGTACTTTCGGTATTGCTACCATCTTCAGCCACGACTTAACAAAGTCTGTACTGGTGGTATTTGTTAAGTCGTGGCTGAAGATGGTAGCAATACCGAAAGTACACCCATATTTTATAGTTAGTTATTATGACTCATGCCCGGGCTTCAACTAAGAGGTCATATCGCCTACTACTAGAGCGCTCTTTCGTCACTCTGGTGGACATGAGCCCGACTCTACTGTAGGAGTCCTACATTTTGCCTACCCTAAATTTTCATTCATCTAGGGCAGGGGTCTTTAACGAGTACCTGACGTCGTACAGGCTCAGGACCATCGCTTAACGTTCCATCCGAAGGATGCCGTGCTTAAGTTTATTTTATCTCCCAGATAAAATAAACTAGGGGCCTCGGTCGGGTTTCGAACCCACAATCTTGAGCTCAGAAGGTAAGCACGCATACCACTGAGCTAATGACGTCCTCCCCCCATATTTTATATATAATTTGTGAAATAGCAGAGTCGGCCTCCTATCCGCCAAAGCGATGAAAAATCCTCTAGCAAATGGCGATATGACCTCATAGTTGAACCCTTGGCATGTCATAAAAACAAACAAACATAGGGTTTATTGATCGTCAGAAAGAAATGTATGTATAATAACAACTTTATTATTTACAAAAATGCTCTACAAAACGCTAAAGCTAATGATTCAGGCAGCTGCTTCAGAGACCTGATCTTCTTTTGACTCAAGTTTTGGCTTCTCTCTCGGTGGTTTCGTACTTCGGCCATGGTAGTATTTCCCCTCCACATCGATGGCATAATTATGGTCAACGATAGTGTTCAATGCATTTTCAATGGATTCATCAATATTTTCCGGAGTAATATAATGTTTTGACTTTTCCTGAAAAAAATTATAATAAAATTAAATAACATATGTATAATAATAAAATTAAATAATAAAATGAAATGACAAATGTTGAAGCCCCCCTTTGAAGACATTTTTGAAGGATAGCCATTTGTAACATCCAAAACACTTGCTCAACAAACATTGACAAAAAGTAATTTTTGTATTCTAAATACAACTTATGTACAGAAAATCATAGAAATCCGAGAGTTCGAAATTCAGACATTGGTTGATTTGCTATGGAAATGAAATGAACTGAAAATAAATTATACTCTTGGACCGAGGACCACTATATCGAATTTTTTATTACACTTTTAGTTTAGCGGAGTGGAAAAAAAAAAAAAAAAAAGCTATGCCCTAAAAGTGAAATGAACATCCATGATAGCCAGTATTTATTTTTTGCGTTTGATAAGTGTATATTACCTTTTCCGCTCGAACCATGGCCTCTATTTGCTCCTTCCTCTCCTCCATCAGCTGTTTATTCTCTTCCATCATCCTTATAAGATTCTCCATCTCTTGCTCCTTCTCCGAGGCTATCCTCTGTTCTCTCAATAGTGCAACCTCTGTATTCCATTCCTCGTTCAGATTTACACACTTTATATGCTCCTCTTCTTCTTGTCGTAAATGTTCAGCTATCACTTCCTCACCGGTTGTCAACTGTTTAGTTTTCTCAGCGAAATATTCCCTGTAGGAAAATAATAAAAATTATATGAAAAATAAAGCTATGACAAACAGTAACAGTACTGTTTCCAAAACCAGTCGAACGTTTGCGCTAATAATCCATAATAGACATACATAGGGGCTCTTAAATCCTCATACTAAATCTTGAGTCGATACATTCATTAAATCGGCCGTTATTGGGGGTTTTAAGTGGAGCCCCCTCCTTTGAATCCCCCTTCTCGTCGGCCGATTCCGCAGAAAATCAATAGGTGTCGCCCATATAGGGTTTTAAATCTAAATATAACATTTCTTGTCGATTCATTCATTATATCGGCAGTTATTAGTACTTATGTTAAGCCTCCTCCCTAATCAGACTTTGATCCTTTGGTCAATTTGGTTGAAAATCAATAGTTGTCGTCCTCAGAGGATGCTGGATACATATATGAGATGTCGTGTCGATACATTCATTCTATCGAATGGTAATCCATGTTCACAAACACATACACAGGCAGAAAGTTTGCTGAAAGCTCTGAATCGAATTTCTACCCGATTACATAAATGGGCCTGTACTTCGTATAGCTGGAGAGGCACAAAGTTCAAAAATATATGATTTCAGGGGAAGGGTGCAAAAACACAGAACACCGTTCAACCCCCCTCAAAAATCCTACAAGTAATACTATCTCAAAATATTGCTTAAAACCCCTATAATTAG
Source organism: Aradus depressus (assembly GCA_963662175.1). NCBI lineage: Eukaryota > Metazoa > Arthropoda > Insecta > Hemiptera > Aradidae > Aradus > Aradus depressus. The sequence goes on from OY759214.1 coordinate 79,261,474, forward strand.
AGATTGAATTTATCTTTCTCAAGAAATAGAGCTCTAAAGTTTGAGTTTACCAAGTTATTTAAGGCACACACATGCATAAGAATGGTTATTGAATCATTTTAATTCTAATAATTTATAATACAAACATGAAAATAAATAGTGGCATTCAGCAAACTTAATTTACTTGCCTCAAAGATTTAATTGCTGTTCTGTAGTGATTAAACAGTCTTCTAAGCTCGACTTCTTCTTCTAGAGGCATTTTTTGTTTAACTGGTATTCTAAAAACTTTACTTTTTGCGACAGGCACCCATCTAGGTTTCCTATTGTAATTGGCTATTGGAAGTAAAACTGGATTAAATAAAATGTTATCTGATTTTTTAAGGAAGAGTTCTTTGTGAAAATGAGATATCCGAGATCTGAACATGTTGCCTGGTTTATATAAACAATTAAATTCACTTCTTCACAACAAACCCGTACAAGATCTAACCTCTTGCAGAAAAACCTACCTACACAGATTCGATTACTAGTTCTTTATTACGGTTTGTCCATCCGAATCCAAGATGGCATCAATGGGGATGTGTAGATACACGATTGGCTTTTTCAATAATTAATACAGTATTGCGTGAAGTAATAATTATTTAGCAAATTTTATTAGAATTTTGAGATTGAATTAAACTTTTCTTTGAGATTAAGCACTACCGGATCACAGATTCAAATAAAATTACGAAACCTTTTGTACAGGAAGGATAGAGAGGTTTCAAAATAATGTGGTTATTCTCCTTAGGCTGTCTCTTTATCTGTTTTGTTTTAGGTGGGAAATAAAGTTAAATACACATTTTAATCGGTATCATGTCATCTAGATGGTAAGATACTCTAAGCATATTTATTATCAGTTAAAATGGAATAAAGACACTTGTTTTTAATTCATGTATGTTTAGCCCATGTAGGGAATACTGTTAACTATATTTCTTCCGTATATGTACAACCGGCATAATATAAATTTGACCATATAATAACATTTTTACAATTAACACCATTGAAATAGACGGAGATTCAAGAACATAGGTACTTTCTTGGTTCCTATGTTTTTTAGAAGTGCCGACAATAGTTTTTAATAGCTCTTACACTTTTAAAATTGTAACATTGGAATAAAACTATACATATATACAGTGTCCAAAAACAATATAAAGACAACCGTGTTGAGATGATTCTAACAATAACTATTGTTTTTTAAAGTGGGAAATATAGATTCTCGTCAAGCTAATATACTGTATTGTTCTGTTGATATATTAATATTATTTATGCTTTCAGGTACCCAATTTTTCAAAAAGGAAATCCCCAATTAAGGGTATTTCTCCCTGATTTTTGGCTCAAATTGGTTCAGCCTCAGTATAATCAACCTACAAATATAGTCCAATTTATTACACCTGTTCAGATGACAGATCATGACATTAAGAACTACTTAGAAAAAATATACAGTGTACCTGTTGCGCATGTGCGATCGGAAATAGTTGAAGGTATTGTAATATTCAATGGTATTGATATTATCTTTTTTCCTTGTTACTGTTATTCCTTGTTATTTGAAATCTTCAACTTTGTTCTATAGGTGAACTGAAGAGGGCCAGAGGTAAAGGTTACGTCTTGAAAGAGGATGACTTTAGGCGAGCCTTTGTTACACTGGTAATACATTATCCATATTTTCATATTATAAATAACATGGCAGCCCACGAGGAGTCCGTGTAAAACAATATTTATGTTTGTACGAATTTAGGTGTTTCAGTTTGACTGAATATAGGCACACTGGTGCGGTATATGAAAGTTTCTGTTTTCTTATACAACTTTCATTGCTTATTCCAAGTCATTTACCAGTGTTTCATAGCTCTAGGGCTCCCATGCTTTATGGTATCGTGAATTTATGATTAACATTTGAAATTAAATTGCCAATAGCATTATTCAAATTATCTCAAGAGAATTGCTTTGTTCATATGACATAGTAAGATGTTGTGGGACGAGATTACGTCCTTCATTTCAATGAGAATTGTTTTGATTTGTGGCTAGTTAAAGGAATGCCAAAGGATTAATGTTAATTTACTTGGAGGAAAAAAAATCCTTTTATGCTTGAACTGATAATATATCGTGGGCGTACAAGGAAAATCAGCTAAGTCCAAATACTTCTAGCTGCACTTAATGGATTTTCTCAGACAGCAAACATTCCACACAGGACTTGATATGAAACCGTAATGTCATTTCAAGCTATTCAGTGAAATTTTGGACCTTGAGAGTTTTTAAAATGAAGAAGAAAGCAGTTTCGGACTTGGTAATGGTAAAATATGCGTTTTAACAAAAATGGACTTAGCTGATTTTCCTTGTACGCCGACGATATTATATTATTGTATTGTGGTTGTCTTATCTTATTGATTTTCTTTCATATAAATCATCGGTTAGTTATCATGACCCGGGCTTTATCTGCGAGGTCATATTTTTTTTTTTACCTCTCAAATAAAAAAACCTAAAGACCTCGGTCGCGTTTCGAACCCGTCATCTTGAGCTCAGAAGGGAAGCCCGCTACCTCTAGCTCATAGGCTACCGGGGCCATACAAAAAAAAAAGAAAAAAATCGTGTTGAGGATGGAAATAGTTTCAAATTTGGTGTAACGGGAAAATTGTTTGTACTGAGCAACCTGCAGTTGCCAATGACAACACATTGACCTTGTTTTGATCTGCCAGATGACTGCAGGTTTCCATTCTTCTTATTTACTCTCATGCCTTATATGGTGCTCATTCTGTTCACAATTTTTAGTATTCAATTCGTAATCGAAGTTTTCTAAAGTGTGTTCTTGTATTGTCCAGTTGTCAAAGAATGAATGTAGAAACTGATCATACACGTATACATGTCGAAAGATGACTTAACAAGATGAAAGTACCTCCATGGCATGGTTTCGTTTCAATTCTTTTCAACAACTTCAGTTACTACATGTTTATGCCGAGTCAGTCGTATAGTTGTGTCATTTAGGTCTCTAGAGCCACAGGGTTATACAATCACCTGACTTGGTCATGTGACTCTCATTACGCCTTCTGGTCTTAAATGATTCAGAAGATCCAAATAAACTGATCCATGTTAGAAGTACGTACAATTATCATTTCTGCTACTAGAACAAGGGAATCTTTTCACTCAAAGTTGAATATCTCTTTTATTTCATGTAACAAAATATTCGTATTCTTTTAGATATCTTTAAATATTTAAATTCGGATATAGGAAATTCTATTGTAATAATTCCCTTAAATTTTGGAGCGTTTATTCTTTTATGCATGGATTAATTGGACTAGGGCGATATTTTGACATTGGAACATGTTCAAAACGTCAGCAAAACAGTTGGGACAGATTTCGATAACCTTAGGCCTCTAAGGACTAAAGTAAGTATGGTTTTTGAACCAAAACAGTGGATTGGTGTCAGAGAGAGAATGAAATCTTAAATAATTAAACCGTGGTATATTGGCGGTTATTCATCGACAACTGTTTTATTCTTCAATGTAATTTTGAAAGAAAGTTACAAAAATTTTATTGTTGGGGTAAATAAGTATTCCTGGAGATATTCAAGGGGGGCACAAATTCATTCATTTTTGGAGGGAGAGTGAAAACTTGATTGAATAAGTTGTGCTTGCCAAGTGCATTGGCGGTGATTCACTTTTTCTGTCCTTTTTTGTACATTGGACATTGCATCCTGAGAAGGGGAAGTAAGAACATCCTGAAATATCCTTCGACACTTTTGGAAGAATTTAAAAAAATGTTTATCGTAATTCAAATTTTAATTAAAAACTGTATCCACTGTATTTATTATTATTATAATTTTTATAATCATTTATTTTCTATTCATATTTTATCAGGGATCTCGAGCTAAATTTATTTGTTTATATTTTGTATTTTTTATTTGCATTTTTATTATTACATTTTTCTTTCTTTTTCTTTTTGTACTATTAGCATTGTATGTATTATACTCATTACATATTATTATTATTTTGTACATATTCTGAGAATGGGATCGAGCTGACCATTAACCTTATTTTATGTGGTTACTTTACGGTGGAAGAGACTCACAATTAGCTTACAAGTTCCTCATTTGAAAGGGCGGATCAATTCGCATGTTTCCCTTATCCTACCGTCAATTTTAATTTTTTTTTTATAGCATTTTTATCAGATGAAATATTGATTAGAACTCGCAAGTAATTAATAGGACTATGGGTAAAAATTTAGCCTTTTTATACCTGACAAAATGTGAGAAATTTAGTTCTCTGTTTTGTACTTCCCCGCTTTCCAACGTTCTCAACCTTATACGAAGCATAAGGGAAGTTATGTAATCGGTCAGAAATGTTCTTTTCACTAGACTTTTATGTTTTTTTCAAACTCCTCATTCCAAAAATGAAAAAAAAAGTATGTGTCTGTGAACACGATAACTTCTGACAGAATGAATGTATCGACACGAAATTTTATATGTGTATCCAAAATCCTCTAAGTGTAATAATAAAAATGCAAATAAAAAATACAAAATATAAACAAATAAATTTAGCTCGAGATCTCTGATAAAATATGAATAGAAAATAAATGATTATAAAAATAATAATAATAAATACAGTGGATACAGTTTTTAATTAAAATTTGAATTATGATAAACATTTTTTTTAAATTCTTCCATCTATTGGTTTTCAGTCAAAGGGAAGAGGGGTTTGGGCGGAGGCTTCTCACAAATTCTTTTATAACTGCCGTTGAACGTAATGACACAAAATTTCATATGTAAATTCAAGACTCCATAAATACGACTTCTATTAATTTTTCCGCGATATCGGCAGAAGTGAAGGGTGTTGACTTAAATACCCTAATTACTGCCGATGTAATGAATATATCGATACAAAATTTAGTATGAGGATTCAGTAGCTACTATGTAAACCAATTATTGAGTTTTAGTCCGACCGGTCGATTGGCTTTGAATGTAGAGCGAAAACGTAATTGATTAATTTGTGCTGGGGAAGTAAATTGCCGGTGATTCAATCCCGACTTTTTTTTTTTTGTAAAATTCAGTGAATAGACATGACACTCTGAAAGGGCACCTGGTTCTCTAGGATCGTACCTCGGACCTTTAAACCTAGCAATGAGCTGGCACCTAGACCACTTAACCATTTAACAGCTGTTTTTGATTTTATTTGTATTTTATTTTTAAAGTAAATATAAAGTCTGGAAACCATAATCAATTATTATTTGCATATTTCAACTCGCACAGTTTATTGTTATACAATGTTTTGGTTTTAATTAAAATGGCAGAATCTTGTTTACATTTATTTTGCAACGTGGAAGACTCCTTTTCAGAAAATATACGGTTTATTTTAATAGTTTAATTTTATAATGGAACACGTTTTCACTTCTGAACACTGAAAACTGTGGGCGCCGGTAGCTCAGTGGTATGCGTGCTTGCCTTCTGAGCTCAAGATCGTGGGTTCGAAACCCGACCGAGGCCCTTAGTTTATTTTATCTGGGAGATATAATAAACTTAAGCACGCCGTCCTTTGGATGGGACGTTAAGCGATGGTCCCGAGCCTGTACGATGTCAGGTACTCGTTAAAGAACCCTGCCCTAGGTGAATACAAATTTGGGGTAGGCAAAATTTAGGACTCCCATAGTCGGGCTCATATCCACCAGAGTGACGAAAGAGCTCTCTGGTAGTTGGCGATATGACCTAGTAGTTAAAGCCCGGGCATGAGTCATAATAACTAACTAACATTGAAAACTGAATTTAAAAACAATTTATTTCCCCAGAATTAATCAATTAATTTTTCGCTGCCCCTCCAAAACCAGTGAACCGTTTGGGTTAATAATCAATAGTTGAAGTACATATGGGCTTGAAAATTCTCAAAATTGTGTGTCGATAAATTCATTACAATCAGCATTTATTAGGGTTTTTGTGTTGAGCCCTCCCCGGTGAAAATTGACAGGTATTGTTCTCATGGGTCGGTACATTCATTCTATCGGGATTTATCGTGTTCACAGACATAGACAGACATTTTTGGAATCAAGATGTCGGAAAACATAAATTCCGATGAAAACTCAACTTCAATTTTCTGACTGATTACATAAATATATTTATAAACCCCATATTATACAGGTTTACTTAAAATATGTATAATTGCTTACAGAATGAAGGAGAAACGTTTGAGTTTCCAGATATTGGCCGTCAGAAGAAAGTTGAAGATGAGTCCGAGATGAAGAAATACCAAAAACAGACTGAAGGAAGCTTCAAAGCCTTTGCTAAGAAGAACCAGAACAGGCCTGGTGTGCCGGGCTGGTTCGGTGTCTAGTCTCTTCTAAACTACACTATCTTTAGTTATATTATTTGTTTTTCTGTGTATATATAGTATATTTGAGGAGTTTGGAGCCAGAGCGGACCAACTGGTTGAAACTGAACAGGTAGAAAATGGCAATTGAAAATTGAGTACATTTTGTTTATCTCCATAAATGGGCCCCAAATATTTATTTATATTTGAAATTTTAGGATAGTATTGGATGAGTGATCCCTTTTTGTGTTCTATAAAGTTTTTGAAGGCCGTATGATCCATTGTGACTTTGAAAATATATGCACAAAATACTTGTGGACTAAACTTAAAGTGCTGCTATCTATCACTGAAGTGAAGAAACTAAGTGATCCACACTGGTTTTGAAAAAGGGAACCTATGCCAACATCAGGATGGTAATAACTCATTTTCCGAAAAATTGTGGGTTGGTCCGCTCTGGCTCCAAACTCCTCATTTAATGGTAATATAAATGACTATAAAATGAAATGTAAGCGCATTTTCTTTGTTAAATATAATTATACTTTTTGTCATAATATTTTTGGATTTTCTGGGCTTCCTAGCAATAAAAGCAATGCTCATTTGAACATAATGTTGCGGGATGAATTTTACGTAAGTAACAAACTTCTCGACCTAAGTAAGGGCAGATAAACCGCTAAATTCTTAACCTAACAAAAATAATTAAACCTAACATAATAAAATGGAATATGATTTTATGAATATAAACAAAATGATATGAAATGAAAAGAAATGTTTATACTGGGACCGAGGTCCCTTATGAATAATTATATGAAAGCCAAAAAGAAATAAACAATTAGATGAAACATCAATAAGCTCTGAAAAAAAAAAAAAAAAATGGAAAATGGATTTAAATAAGAGAAGGGAGGATGCCCAGACGGTTTGAAATAATATCGATTTAAGAGAAACAGAAGCAATACTAAAATAAAATGAATAAATAAATTAAATAGAGAGATAATAAGAATTGATGGTAAATGTAGGAATATACTTGTTCTTTAAAATAAAATATTTTCTTGGGTAAGGTACTTATTGTTTAGAAGATCTGCCGGAACAGCCGGTAGACATATATTTACTTATTTATTTTTTTCTCTTAGCCTTAAGACTAATAATTATTAGTCTTAAGGCTAAGAGAAAAAAATTATAATTAGTCTTAAGGCTAAGAGAAAAAAATTATAATTAGTCTTAAGGCTAAGAGAAAAAAATTATAATTAGTCTTAAGGCTAAGAGAAAAAAATAAATAAGTAAATATATGTCTACCGGCTGTTCCGGTAGATCTTCTAAACAAGAAGTACCTTACCCAAGAAAATATTTAAACATTTAAACATCTGGTCCGCCTATATAGGACTACAATTATTGTAGTTACAATTATTGTAGTTCTATATAGGCGGACCAGATGTTGCGAAGTGTTATTTTTACGAAGGACGAATTTCACAATTTCTCGCACGATAAAGTTGAAACAATGAGAGTGGAAATATGAATATTGACATGTGAATTGCACAATCAATTAAGTGTGTCTATTAAGTATCGTACAGGTTGGCTTAAATAAATATTTTATGTGGGAGGTAAAGAAACGTTGAGCACGCCGTTTTGCGGATGGGGCGTTAAGCTCGGTGGGCAAATTTAGGACTCATAGTAGAGTCGGGGCCATACCCAACAGAGCGTCGAAAGAGTGCTCTGGTGGTAGGCGTTATGATCTCGTAATGTTCATTAGAAGCGAGATACGCCCTTTCTCGACTTGGAAATTTACATGTCGACGTTTTAATTTCGCTTCTCTTGTTTTAACTGGCGGACCGCTGGATGCTGGAACGGTCTTCTCCTGTTCAGGAAAGTTGGTACAAAACGCAAAACCAACTCAAAAGTTTTGAACTAGGTGTTTAAATATAGAAGTCGACTCATTAAATATGTTCTATAAAAGGAAGATTCTGATTGCCAGAAGGAATAGTAAACCTAAAGAACACTTGTATTATAGGTACTGATGATGGGAGTGCTTCTCGAAACGTTTCTAATTACAATATTTTGAGAAGGCAAAAATAAATGGGAGAAATGATGCTCTAATAATAATTATTATTATAATATATTATATTGTATGTCTCCTAATTTTCCCCTTTCTTATGATCAATTTGGCTGAAAAATCAATAGGTGTCTACCTAATGGGGTTCTGGTTTCCCACATAAAATTTCCAGTCGATACATTCATTCTATCGGGAGTTATCGATTAACAGGATTTTTTATCTTAATTTTTGAAGTGATGAAACTTAAATTCTGGGGAATACTCGAATTTCTTATCGTTTACATAATTTCCCGTATACCTTGTATAGCTGAGGAAGTAAAAAAGGGCAATAGACTAATTGAAGAGTCCATTAGTTCACCTAAATGCCGCCAGGATGCATGGCTAAGGCTATCGGAAGAATGCCAGTATTGCAGTACCCAGACTTTCAGGAACTCTCAAGTCAACTTTTATGCTAGTAAAAATAATGTATTCTTAAAGTAGGCTAGCTTACATTCAAAATTATTACTGAATGGAATACTTTTCATTTGCTATTACTGAGATTTTGAAATTAAAAAAGATTAGACAAAATTTCCCCCTTTTCCCACAATACTATTGTTTAGATTAGATTCGAAAGAATTTTACTCGAAATGTTTTCATGAAATTGAATTTTTTCCGATTTTTGTTAACGAAATTATATATGTGAATAAAATGGGGTGGATGAACTTTTGCACACACTTTTTTTTTCAATGAATATATCGACTCGAAGTTTTATGTGTATGCAGAACCCCATAAGGAGAGCACCTATTGATTTTGAGGCAAATCGGTCAAAGGGAAGGGAGGAGGTGATCAACTACAAAAATACAATAACTGACGATGTAATTATCAATGTTTCGCGAAATCCGTCGAAGAGTAAGGGGGGATTAAAGGATGAGGCTCGACTCGAAAACCCTAATAATGCCAATTTAATGAATGTGTCAATACAAACTATGATTCAGAAGCTCTTATTTAAGTCAGGTATTGATTTTTAGCTCAAATAAGTTTGGAGGGAGAGCGATTTAATTGATTAATTCGTCCTGGGGAAGTACTTTGCTGGTGACTCACCTACTTTTTTTTCGTAATAAATAATTAAACTTTGAAATTGTCAATAGTTTCACATGACTAAATTAAAAAAGATTATAATGAAGAAGTAAACAGAAAAACAAATTAAAGACACAAGAGACAGAAACATCAATTATTTTTTTCTGCTAACAAAAGATTTTAAATGAGATGCGCATTATTTTTCTGCGCATTTTGATATAAAACTCTCATTTTTGGTCTCCATATTAAGTATGAGTCCTTAATTACTTGTAAGACGTTACGGAGCTCTGGTTATTTCACAATGAATGTGTTGAGTGGTTTGTTAAGGTCGGGAGAGCTCAAGGCCATTAGAAAGGGTAGGCGAGGCTGTAGAAAGGTTGTCACTTTTCCACTCATGACATGAGTACGTCAGGTGAAATTACATTCCTGGAAGTGATAAAGTGGGAATTATATATTATAATCATATAGGCCAGACAGTTGGAATTATAATCCCAGAGGTTAAACAGAAGGAGTTATAATCCTAGAGGCCAAATGAAAACTTCGTTTAAAAAGGACAGACTTTGTTTGGATTATAACGCTAGAGGCCAAACCGACAAACTTCATTGGAAAGGGCAGACATTGATTGTATTATAATCTCAGAGGCCAGACAGATTCGATTATAATCCTAGAGGTCAAACAGACGGAGTTATAATCCTAGAGGCCAAATGAACACTTCCTTTAGAAAGGGCAGACATTGTTTGTATTATAATCTCAGAGGCCAGACAGATTCGATTATAATCCTAGAGGTCAAACAGAAGGAGTTATAATCCTAGAGGCCAAATGAAAACTTCGTTTAGAAAGGACAGACTTTGTTTGTATTATAATCTCAGAGGCCAGACCGTCGGGATTATAATCCCAGAGGTCAAACAGACGGAGTTATAATCCTAGAGGCCGAATGAAAACTTAGTTTAGAAAGGACAGACTTTGTATTATAATCTCAGAGGCTAGACAGACGGGATTATAATCCTAGTGGTCAAACAGACGGAGTTATAATCCTAATAATAATCCAAATGAAAACTTACTTTAGAAAGGACAGACTTTGTTTGGATTATAATCTCAGAGATCAGACAGCCGGGATTATAATTCTAGAGGCCAGATAGACGGGACCATAATGCTACAGGCCAGACAGACGGGTTAATAATGGTTGACGTACTATGAAAACCTTCATTTGAAAAGGCAGACATTGTTTGGATTATAATCCCAGAGGCCAGAAAGACAGGATTATAATCCTAGAGGCCGAACAGACGTGATTATAATCCTAGGATTGTATGTCCGAAAGGGAAAGAGGAGCTGAGATGATGCAGATGGACTGGAATGGGGGAGGGGACGCCTGCGCTAGGGTTCCAGGGGATGGGAGCTGTGTATCGAACCTTCAGTCACCGCCTAGCCACAGTTCGTGCAGGGAGCTCCCTCGTATCCTTTCAGTTCGCTCCCAACATCGTGTAGGAGACGTCGTCTTCAGTATGATCCTCAGTTGTCCAATCTTCCAAAGAGTGTCCCAATTAGTGTAACCTTATCTTCAGGTAAATATATCCTCAATTTCGCCAATTTTCAATCTATTCATTAAAGATCAGAATTATGATTATTGGATAATCTTTATTCTTCTTATCTTTATGATATTCGTTGATTTCTCTAAATCAAACCCATGAACATCAGGAAAAAAAAAAAAAAATTCATAGTAATTGTATAGATGATCCGGTCATTTAAAATTGGTACATGTTTTCCAAATGAGAACAAGAAAGTGAACTAAAGAAAAGGTTCATGTTGTCCTGTGTTCGCCCTACATATTTGTAATTGGCACATTCTAATTTTAAATAGAAAATTTGAAGACTCTAAAAAGGGAAAGTTCAACTGCCAACGGTGTTTAGTCGCTTTGTTTTTGTTTTGGAGAATTTTAATTCACATTCTTCAATTGGGTTTTTCCGTTTCCTCAGCAGAAACTAACTCGTTAAGCATCGCTTTCTTTCATTGAAAGTCACAAAAACATTCTCTCTTTGATACCAATAAGAAAAGGTATGTAAGGACATCGTTGTGATTGTTATTGATAACAAGAACACCTTCAATATAGTTTATAACATAAATTTTGTAATTGTTGATGGTTTGCATCTTTCTCGACAGCACTAGAGAGTAAATTTCAATGAACAAAATGTTAAAATAACGAGAAAGCATAGTATAATAACTCATCTACTCTATAATAATATTATATATTGTGTGACATACCATTTGAAAGGTCATGGTCAGTTCAAAAAAAATATTCTTGAATTGAAAAACTAGCTGTGGTTCCCGGCATTGCCCGGGAATGTCACTACTTTTCATACCGTTTCGAATCTGGCAGCGAGATGTCGAATTACTATTTAAACGAATAAATAATCCCCGATAAATGAATAAGCGGAGAGAGCGGTCAAAAGATACTGAATTCGAATTGTTTGCATAGTGCGAACGCCATTGACCGGAATTAACGAATTTGGGGGGGAGGGGGTTCGTTGATTTAGTGATCAGAGTTACTATTCTAAGACCGACCTCAGTTGAGTGGTTAGTTTTACTATCCTAGAGTGACTTGAGTGGTTAGTGTTCAACCCCGGAGAGGCTTTAGTAGATGTTTAGTTACTATTCTGAGAAGGCGAAGCGGGGAGTTGTTACTGCCCATAGTAAATATATTTTTCTAAACTTCAAATATTAATTTTAAGAGCACACTAAACAGGAATTCCTATATTATTCCCTGACGCGGATAACAGGTATAATGTTTCACTGTTACTATCTTTTAAAATCGCTATCGTTATAGTTGACCGATTTAAGTGAAACAAACTTCGCAGTGATCGTCTAGTTGAACAGTTTCTTAAAAAGAACAAGTTCACAAATATGCATAACAAAATTATCAAAAATGATGACTATCAGTTTTTTGTTGTTGAATGTTTCACTTAATTAAGAAAAAATGTCATATAAAGGTATTTTGTATGGACACACCAAGGGACTCAAGCATACAATGTTCCAATCCTTTCCCTGGTGGCTCTGCTATGAGAGTGCTAAATGGAAACAGCAGAAGTTCGACACCGCCTTCTTTGAAGAGCGGGTTCTTTTGTTACTTCCCAGATTTAAAAAAAAAAAATCGAAAGATCTCAGTCGGATTTGAACCCACGACAATAGGCAAGCAAGCTGCCCCTGTGCTACCGCAAATCAAATGTCATTTCAACTTTATTAATATATATAATTGCAAAAAAGATATTACTTAGTAGTTATAGACAAATAGCGAGTACATTTGCGAATCTTGAGATAAGAATGATCCTCAGTTGTCCAATTTTCCAACGAGTGCCAAATTAGTGTAACGTTATCTTTAGATAAATATATCCTCAATTTCGCCAGTCTCAGCGGAAGCTGTGATAATAGGTGTAGTTAATTTTCTCAGCAATGAAGCCGTTTTAGTGCCCCCACACACTCCGGAACTGTAAACCTATATATTAATTATTAAAGTGCAGAAATAAACATTCCTGAAATTAATATTTGTTGGAACTCCGTGCAGGCCGGCTTAGCTGCCCCGAAAGAAACTCAGTGTCATACTTCAGATAACTCATGTGATATAAACATTTTAATTGGAAATTTTCCGTTTCGTTTCTTAAGAATGTCTTACATAATATCCATTTTTTTCCGCCTCTTGTCTTTACCGATCAATCCTATTAATAATTATTATTAATGTTTTGGTGTGAACTAAGAACAATTTTGAATTTTTCTCCGCCCTTTTTCCCCCCTTTGCAAAATAAATGGTTGTCCGGATAATCGCCGATCCAAAATATTTAATATATATATTTTATATCTATATATTTTTGTATCGTTTGTTGTGGTTATTAATATACATACGAGCGTCATCTCGTAGCATGGGTCATTTATCAGTTACAAATCCGTAGTGTTACTAAGTATTTTTGTCAAAATCCGAACCACTATTAATTGTAAAATTCAAAACTTAACATGATATACCCGATGACTACACCTCAAAAGCTACGCATCTCTGTCTTCTCGTGGTCCGATTTTAAAAATATTGGTTGGATTTGGTAACGGGGATTTGAATGTATGAAAAATGTAATCCTTAGATTTACTTCTTCCTGAGAAAACAATTAGATTTTCTATTATTATCCCAGAAATTCGTTTATTCCTCGTATTTTACGTAATTACAGGGAAGAATGATCTGATTTACGCGTTGCAGCACTCCAAATGTGAAGGTTCGCTTGAGAGGCTGGCTGTTCGAGTATTAATGAGTAATGAATAACATTCATATTTGTTCAGGGATCACGCCCTACACATTAAAAAAAAAAATAGATAAATAAATATTAAATGAAAAATAATCTTTATTTTGGAACATAGATAGGTACCCTAAGAATAACAACTTAAGAGTTAGGTATTGTGACTCATGCCCGGGCTTTAACTTCGAGGTCATATCGCCTACTACCAGACAGCTCTTGCGTCGCTTTAATTAATGCCTGTTTTCACCAATCGGTCACTTGTACTACTAATGGATGCCTTAAATGTACGGATCAAAAACCGGGTCCACAAGAGAGTAGCTCAGAGGTAGCGTGCAAGCCTACTGAGCTCAAGATTGCGGGTTCGAAACCCTGCCAAGGTCTTTTTCTTGGAGGTGAAAAAGTCTTGAACACGTCGTTCTTCAAATGGGATGTTAAGTGATGGTTCCGAGGCTATATGATGTCAGATACTCGTTAAAGACCCCAAGGGTAGGCAAAATGTCGGATTTCCAGAATAAAGTCGGGCTCATTTCTACCAGAGCGAAGAATGAGCTCTCTGGTAGTAGGCGATATGACCTCTTAGTCATAATAACTAATTCGAGCCCACAAACCCGTTTCTAAAGTAAGATATAAACAAAAGAAAAGAAATATCAAACAATTGAGAAAGAAAAAAAAACAAAAGCCTCTGGCAATTGTCTAAAGAAACAATAATAATTAATGAAGAGTAAAGCTAGGAATAATAAAAAAAATAAAATAAAAATTAAATGAATAACGAAGTAAAAATTAAATAATTAATAAGGTAAAACAGAAATAAGTGAGAGAAAAAAGCTAAAACTGCATTGTCAGGTTGGTAGAACGTCCAAATATAAGTTTAGGAATTTCGCTTATTTTTTAACACTATACTCCGGACAACCGATCCACCACGTAACTGATAGGCTAATGGATCCATATTCTTCCGGGCTAATTTTTTTTGATTTACATAAATCTAATTATGTTCAACTTTTAGAATTAATTAAGGTTTTAAGATTAAGTACCTACTCAGACACTTCAAGGAAACTGAAAGTCCACCACATAACAATCTAAACTCATTAACATTCATTGTACAATCCTATGACCTTCACAGTTGTCGTGTATTATCAATTTGAAATATTATAAATAAACAACATAGAGGATGTGTCATGGCTGACATCCTTTATAAGTTCAAAAGTGATAACATCTTTACTTTCACCGGGTGGTTACGTTGACGCAGTATATGAATACTATTTAAATAATATCTATGCCGTAGCACACAATCAGATTGTTTACGTCCTCAGCTATACGAAGTAAATGGGAAGTTATGTAATCGGTCAGAGAATCGATGCGGAGTTTTCAACGGATTTTCATATTTTCCGAACTTCTCATTCCAAAAATGAGGAAAAAAGTCTTGTCTGTGTGTGTGTATTGAGCTCAAGATCGCGATTCGAAACACGACCGAGGCCTTTATTTTATTTTCTGTGGGAGGTAAAATAAACTTAAGCATGCCGTCCTTCAGATGGGGCGTTAAGCGATGGTCCCGAGCCTGTACGATGTCAGGTGTACTCGTTAAAGTAATAACTAATTAAATATATAAATAACTAAATAACACATTTTGTAATATGGGGAGTGGCTTTGTGGGAAATTTTGATAAATATCAGACCTTTCTTTAAATGTTGCAATAGCCTTGGGCTAATGTGGTTGAGTGGTTTCAAAATATCCTAAGGTGTTTCCAAGGGGAACTCATTAGTCGACCATACAGGTCCGATGTTCCTGGAAAGATAGGGAGGAGCGTGGGAGTGGGGTGAGATGGGAGCGTCATCGTCCGTCAGCTTGCACTATTTCTGCAAGGAAGTGCACACAGTAGCAATCTGCAGTTTTTTTTGGGGGCACTGAAGATTTTCCTTTGAAGGAGGCCCCCTCCAGAAATTTTTTACATGAGCTTAGAAGGGGAAGGGCACGAAGTAAATAAATTTCTATATTATTTTTTGTATTTATAACGACAATAAAGTACTAATTGATTTAATTATACAATCATAGAATATGGAGAATTGTTTGAATGTTATAATGGAGTAATAAACTCCATTGCAGTTATAAATACAAAAAAATAAAAGAGGAATACAATAAGGGGCAAGATCCTATGTATTGTTAAAAAATACAGAAAAAAATGTTAATAAATAAAAAATAAATAAATAAAATATCTCTATTTCTTAGGCTTCTCTGAGATGATTGTTGGTTACTCTTTTCCGGCATTTTATCCGGAGATGTTTTCGTCTTGGTTCCCAATATTTCGGGACGCATTCACATCCCTTCTTCCGGTCACAGTATATCTTAGATCCAGTTGAGGCATTATCGGCAAATTGATCAAAGCACCTTTACCGACATTTACTTGCAGGTCGATTGTACAAAATAACCTTACTATATACAAAAAAAAAGACTGGGTGTCTCAATTCTTTTTATAATTATAATATATTTCTAAAAGAAAGAGGTAGCTCAGTGGTGTGCGTGCTTGCTTACTGAGCTCAAGATCGCGGATTCAAAACCCGACCGAGATCCTTAGGTTTTTTTATCTGGGAGATGAAAAACTCTTCAAGAACGTTCAGAGCTGGTCCCGAGCCGCTGCGATGTCGGGTGCTCGTTAAAGACCTCTACCCTAGGAGAATACAAATTCAGGATTGACAAAATTTAGGACGCCCATTGTAGTCGGTCTCATGTTGACCAGAGTGACTAAAGTGCTCCTGGTAGTAGGCGATATGACCATGTAGTTAAAGTCCGGGCGTGAATCATAATAACTAATTAACTATAAGTATAAAAATACTTAGTGGAATGGAGCACAAGGGATTATTGTGGTAGATCCGCTCCGAAGTTCAAGCGGATTGATCCAGTGAGGATGTACGTGTATGGTCGACCATTCCGGAATGAGCAGTAATTGATATGACTAATCCTTATTAACTTTATTAATTATAGTAATTAACAATGATGTGCATAATGATGCAGGAATAACTTAAATATTTAGTTTTTGTTAGTTGACCCTTAAAATAGAATACCATATGGACTCACGGACACTCAAATGACCCTTCCGATTTCTCAGTTTTACTTCCCCAGCTATAGGGGAAGTTATCCATTCGGTCGAAAATTCGATACGGAGTTTTCAACGGAATTTCATGTTTTCTTATTTCTAGAATCCAGAGAAAAAAAAAAAAAAAAAGGTTTGTTTGTCTGTGAACACGATAAATCCCGATGTATCGACAAGAAATTTTATATGTGAATTCAGAACCCTCTAACGACGACATCTATTGTTTTTCAGCCAAATCGACCAAAGGAAAAGGAGGATCAGGGAAGAAGGGCTTAACATAAAAACACTAATAACTGCCGTTGTAAAGAATGTATAGGCATGAAATTTCATATTTAAATTCAAAACCCAATGAGGACATAACCTATCCAATTTCAGTGATATCGACCGAAGGGAAGGGAGGAATTTTTGGAGGTTGTTGTGAGCGTGTTGTATTTAATAAAAGACACAGAGCTGTTGTCCACTCACAAGTTTATTTAGCATAGCCAGCTTTCAGTCTAATGAGGCCATCTTCAGTGCTAACTACAATTGACAGGTAAAAGTTAAAATTAATAAAAATATGTGCATACAAAATAAATATATATATATTAATTAACAAATCTTTTTTGAAAGCCTTGGTGTCACAGTTTAGGTCATATAATAGTGTGTATTAAAATATCAAAGTGAATAAAAAATATAAATTAACATAAATAACAAAAACAATGAAATTTCTTAGGGAAGGGAGGTTCAGGGGAGAGGGCTCTATTCTAAAACTCTAATAACCACCGATGTAACGAATTTATCAACGCAGGATTTAGGAGGTTCTATGTAAGTAAGCTACAAATACGTAAGTCAACTATTGAATATAAGCGCAAATGGATTTACGAAGGGGAAGCGAATAGTCAATTGATTAATTCCTTCAATTCGCTGGTTACTTTATGTTTATTGGAGCTTTATTTTATTTATTCGTTTGTTCTTTTGTATGTTTTAGCCGGGCATACATAAAATAAATTGATAAAATCAATGAGAGGTCAGAAAATATTTTATTTAGTAACCAGTGAAATAATCACTTCTCACTAGATCAGTCATCTTCACATTATACAATTTTATCTCTAGCGGTACGAAACATGTTCGTTCAATTTGTGACACCGCTATTCTGAAATAATCTCTATGATGAGAATAAATTGAAAAGATACTTAACATTTTTTTGCTGGGATATTGTGAAACACTCAGTAAAAAGTAAAGACAAATCGTAAATTAAAAAAAAAAATATTGTCTATTTCACGCATATATATTTGTATTTTAATCAGCACATACTATTTCAACAATTTTTTTCTTTTATTATTAAGATTTAGGATTTAAGATGAAATTTAATTTTTAATGTTTTCCATATTTTAAGACATAACTGTACAGGAGGGACAGGAAAAACCCCGTGGGGGCTGAAGGAAGGGTACCGTTTGGATTGTAAACTGGTTGAACTTGCATTTAGTATTTGTTAAGTCGTGGCTGAAGATGATAGCAATACCGAAAATACTCCCATATTATATATATTTTGTGAAATAGGCAATATTTTTTTAAAACATATATTTTTTTCTTTATTTTTAAATTAAAAACCTTTTTACTTCATCTATATTCTCCTTCAGAAAGTGACAGTAAAAGGGTCATATTACGATGTCTTTCCAACGTTGCCAACTGCTGTTAATTTCCACAAATAAACCAGATTGCCCATTAGTGTACTGTTGCACTCTCAATTATCACGTTAGATATTTCATTACATTGTTCTCAAATAGTTACTGGAATGGGTGTTTTCTATATTCCTTCTGTTTTTTCTCAATAGCCCATTAACAGTTTGGAAATCCTAGTGACTGTTCTATATTGGTTATCCAACATTTTTCTGATGATATTTCGAGTCGAATTCATGCCGTCACTTTTTCAGATCACAATGAACTTCAGGGGCTTGAAATTGACCCAGAAATGTCGGAAGAAGTAGACATCTCTGAAACGTTTAAATTCCATTATTTGAATCAAGTTTTAATCCAAATATCCGTAAATTACCAACTTTAGAAGTGTTAGTCTACGAAACTCTTTTAACGAGGGCTTCAAACTATTGTAACTTTGCATGAAGGTAAAGGGAGATGTTTAAGTATTCATTTGCTGAGTGAGTAAATAAACTTCGCATCCCCATCCCTTTGATGCCAGTGTTTCTTTACACACCATACTGTACGGGCGGGCTAATCAAGTTATATTTGATTTGATTTTTTTACTCTGTACGCATTAAGGTTTTGCTAGTTACTATTTAATATTTATAATTCATATGTATTCATACGATTTGACCCTGATGATGATGCAGTTGCGTTGAAAGGCGGTTCTGGTCGGAAATAAATCAATGGGAAGACAACATGTTTTATTTCTAAAAAGGAATATATCCATAAAAAACTTTTATACATAAATCCAAAACTCCATAGAGTCTTCACATATCAATTTTCATCCGAATTGGCCATAGGGAAATAGGGGATGAAGTGTTAGGGGCTCAACTCAATAACCCTAATAACTGTCGATTGTATCAGTAGGAAATCTAATGTGATAATTTAGAGATTCCTGTGTAAGACACCTATCGATTTTCAACCAAATCGATATATTAGTTTCAAAGGGAGAGCGAAAACTTAGTTGATTAATTCGCAAGTAGGCAACTGATGACACACTTTTTCGTACTAAGCACTTCAATTGAACTATCTATTACCAACAATTATACTCAAACCAATCTCGGGATTAACACTGGCAAAGTTAGGATAAGAAAGGAAAGAGGGGGAGAGATTGCAGAGAAGTTGAGGAATGGCGGTCCTTTTATCTTCACCTTTAAAAATGTGCGAACTTTCTATACATGGTACCACCAACTCGAGAGAGAAAGTGCTATATCAGCAAGGATCTGCATCACTCCGACCATACCAACTGTTCTAATAAATCGATTTAGAACTTTTATAAGGCAAAGAGGAAATCCGGAAAGAAATTCTGGGCTAATTAAACCTATTGTAAAATTGGCCATTTAATATAAAACCAGAGGCAGGCAAGACCATAGTGATCAGCCTAGGTCGGAAAAATCTGGGGTGGTATTGTGGAGGACGATTTAAATATACCTACATATATATAACAAGCAGGTTAGCTGGTTTCGCCTGGAGTAACTTTACATAGTTAGTAACTCTAAGCAGATTAGTAACTTTACACAGGTAGGTAACTTTAAGCAAGCGTATATGTACCCATTATTCGTTGGCATAAAGTTTCCTTCTTCTACTTCTTCACCTCCAAAAGGTTTTATAACTTATAATACTTTTCATAAAGTCAGATAAATAATACGAACCTAAAATCAAACTATTAAGTTATAGTCAGGCCCGGATTTACCATGCAGGCAGAGTAGGCAGTTGGCTAGGGCGGCAAGAATTGAAGGGCGGCATATTTTGGCGGAAACTTTGAAAACTTGTTATATTCGTGGTAGTTGAATTTCTCGCCTATTTCTTTGGCACTACGATCAAGATATCGAAGCATCGTTCGCAAATGAAATGATTTTATTTAAAAGTTATTGCGTCAAAAAGAATATGGAAAAAAATTCTCGTATGGATCTGCTCAAATTACTAAGAAGCAATGAGCTCCACACAGTTTTTCCGAATGTTGATATAGCGTACCGAATGCTCGTTTGCACACCCGTATCAAATTGTAGCGCTGAACGATCATTTTCCGTACTGCGGCGAGTGAAAAACTACTTGAGATCAAAACTGGTTGCAGAACGATTAAACGCACTCGCTTTGTTAACTATAGAGTCAGATTTGCTTATGTCTTTAGATTTTGATTCCATTATCGATGAGTTTGCCATCCGAAAATCGAGACGTAAAAATTTCTACCAATAAGCAATAATTTCTCTACAAAAAAAAATCGCATACATAATGGTAATTGTTGAATGATGTCATATACTTCATGGTTATAAGGATACTGACAATAATAAAATAAAATATTTGCTCTCAGACCGGTGCATATTATTTATTGAAAAACTTTTCGTACCAAACTTATTCCACCATTGAGGAAGTTTTGAGGGGCGGGGGGGGGGGGGGGGGGGGGGGGCGGCAATTTCCGCAACTACCTAAGGGCGGCAAATTTCTAAATCCGGGCCTGGTTATAGTAGAACTACTTTTCCCCAGCACAACATAGGTATGTCCTTAAATTGCTTTCAATTCTGATTAAAGTTAATGATGAGTTACTTCAAAGCCACTTAATTGACGAAAAGTAACATAGAATATATTTATAGAAAGTTGAATTGACATTCATGCCTAAAGAAATTGAAAACACAACACAATAAACAGGGACAAACACTCGTTAATAGGCTTTCAATATAGCGACTTCGGAACCGTTAAAAGAAAACTATTAAGAGATTCGATTCGGCCTATCGATACTACGTTAACTACTCCCCTCAACCGGCTCTTTCATACAGCGACTTCGGAACCATAAAAAGAGAACTATTAAGAGATTCGATTCGGCCTATCGATACTACGTTAACTACTCCCCTCAACCGGCTCTTTCATACAGCGACTTCGGAACCATAAAAAGAAAACTATTAAGAGATTCGATTCGGCCTATCGATACTACGTTAACTATTCCCCTCAACCAGCTCTTTCCTACAGCGACTTCGGAACCATAAAAAGAGAACTATTAAGAGATTCGATTTGGCCTATCGATACTTCGTTAACTACTCCCCTCAACCGGCTCTTTCATACAGCGAGTTCGGAACCATAAAAAGAGGACTATTGAGAATTTACCTATCGATATATACGCAAAAATCAAATATTTTCTTTAAAAAATGTAAAATAGGAATTTGTTTTGGCCTATAACCACCGCGGAAACATAAGAAATTCATAGAAAAAAAAATTTTTGAAAATCGGTCCAGTAGTTTCTAGGATTAGCCCGAACATCAAACAAACGCTCTCTCTTTATATAGGTATTAGTAAGATTAGCTGTTAAAAGTATGTTCTTATTTATTATGAAGCAGGGCTAACAACTTTAATTATGTTACGTGTTCTTGCACATGATGATTGAGACGAACTACAAGTAAATAGAACTGAATAGATCATTTCTTATTTTAAAATACATAGCCGTCGTCATTGGCAAATGAGTACTGAAAAATAGTAGATGTTCTACTTATGGCCTTCTGAGACGTGACATTCATACTATTACTTGTTATAAATCAATGTGTCTTATCCTGGGAGGTCTGGATCCACACACAAAATGTTCACAGCGCCATATTAATTCTATTAATACTTCAGCTGTTCTCAACTATCAAGTAACTTGCTTTTTGAGCTTTTATTATTCAACTTTATTATTTTGTTTTTCTAATTTAGTAGGATTATTTCTATGATTTAAGGGCGCCGGTAGCTCAGCGGTATGCGTTCTTGCTTAGTAAGCTCAAGATCGCGGCCAAGGCCCTTAGGTGTTTTATCTGGGAAGAGGGAAAAACCTTGAGAACGCCTTCCTTCGGATGGGACGTTAAGCGATAGTCCCGAGTCTGTAGTACAAGCCCTGTACAATGTCAGGTTAAAGACCCCTAGGTGAATAAACGTTTAGGATAGGCAACAGTTAGGACTCCAGATTCGAGCTCATGTCCACTAGAATGACGAAAGAGCGCTCTGGTAGTAGGCGATGAGACCTTGTAGTTAAAAGCCCGGGCATGTGTCATAATAACTAACTCTATGATTATTATTTTTAACTTTTCTTTCATCACCATATCAGACTGAGACGAACTGTCTGTTCAAATCGTTTGAGATCTTCAAACGACTATTTGAAATACTAAAATCAATCATCGGATGACGATCGACATTATCTCTTGAGAACAAACTTTACATGTAGAACACAATACTAAAGTCCATCTGGACTTACTGTATCGAGATATGGGGTTTAGCCAAACAATCAAACACCCAAAGCCTTCAGTCACTATAATTCATTATACAAGGGCACATTGCCGATGCCCCATTTTACGCTATCATTCTCACATTGCATAATGACCTCAACATCCCATTTATACCCTCTGTTATCAGAACACGCTATCAAAATTTTCACGACAGACTCTATCATCACGCAAAGTCACTTCTTCAACAATTATCCACAGCACTCTCCTCACAGATACACCACGACGCCTTAAGCGGGCATGGCGGAGGGACCTGCTCCAGGTCTAGCCTGGACTTCTCTTCTGTCACGTACCTCAGTACAGCAACGCACGATTATCATCCCATTATTATCGTAAATATATAAATAAATAAACCTTTCTTTCAATGTTTACTTCCCCAATTATATACAGTATAGGGCAAGTTATGTAATCCGTATGAAATTCGAAGTTCAGTTTTATCGGAATTTCATGTTTTCTGACATCACTATTTCAAAAATGGAAAAAAAAAAAATGGTGTCTGTCTGTGTGTGAGTGTACTATGAATGTATCGACATGAAACTTTATATGTGTCAAAAAGAAAGGGGGATTAGGGGGGAGCCTTAATACAAAACCTGTAATAACTGCCGATGTAATGAATATACGACATGAAATTTCATTCTTAAATACAAAACACCATAAGGACGGCACCTACTAATTTTCAGCGAAATCGGCTGAAGGAAAAGAGGAGATGAGAGGACGAGCCTCGATTCAAAAACCAAATAACTGCTGATGTAATGTATGAGGATTCAGAAGCCCCTACAGTAGTAAGTCAACTATTGATTTTTAGCCCCGACTGGTTTTAGAGGGGGAGCGAAAAGTTAATTGATTAATTTGTTCTGAGGAAGTGCCGGTGATTCACCAACAACTTTTTTTTTCAATGGAAAATTATTATTTTTGGCTATCTCCTTTATCAACTTCTAAGTTGAGGAACGCGGACATATTGTGGAAACTTGTAATAAATGAATAAAACAAACTTATTTTTTGAAATATTGTCTATTCCACTAAAGATATATATACATATAACTACCGGTTTCGGCTTTATACCATCGTCAGGTTAGTTCATAACTAGACCTGACGATGGTATAAAGCCGAAACCGGTAGTTATATATGTATATATATCTTTAGTGGAATAGACAATATTTCAAAAAATAAGTTTGTTTTATTTATTTATCTCCTTTATGATATCAAGTTCTTTTCATATAGATCTCAAGCTCATTGTGATTGAATATACTCAGTTGATCTTCGAGTAGAGTAGTTTATTTATTTATTATAAATTTTTCACAATATCTCCGCTTGTCTTAACTTAGATCTAGTCGAAGTTAATAAATGTCAGTAGACAACAAGAAGTTTGGATTTTCTAAAAGTTGAAAATAACTTTATGACACTCAAATTTGACCCAGTGACCTGAAAATTTACGAGTATGTTTTGGCCAAGAGAGGACTGTTGAAGTGGAAGCGGGCCAGGAGCAAATACTGGAGCAGTGAAGTGCAGTCAAGTCAATAAATCAATGTGACGCAGGGCGACATGCCTCACCGGACTGTGACAGCACCCCGCGGCTAATGAGCTACATCCAACACTCTCAGGAGGGGGCCCTCACATCAGAGTCAGCTAAAGTAGCATCATAAATAACTTTACCAATAACATTTTACTTTGTGTAAGAAGATTCTTAATTCATTTATGTCTTAAAATTTACATCATTTGAGCCTTTTAGAGTGTGCCTACACCTAGGGTTCAATTGATTCCACAAAGTATTGATACTTTTACTCATGAGTAGTATAGATTAAAACATTCGATACTTCTCACCTAACCTATAAAGAATCGATACCTACTCGTATCGATTGAATCGAGTACTTTGTATTATTAATTTTTAAAAATATATAAATATACATATTATATGTATATATAAAAAAAAAAAAATTGGAAAGGTAAAAATGAAATATTGTAGTGGGCATAAAAACAAATAAATCAAATCGAAAAGATAAAATTATATTATTAAAAGTTATTACAATTAAAAGAACAATTTCTCTTGGCAAATCAAACTGAATGAAAATATTAAAAAGCCTTATAAAATAAACAGACAATTTATCCTTCTAACTAAAGAGATAAAAGTACTGGAGACAAAACAAATTATATTATTAGAAATAAATTACAAAGTTGAACAAAACAAAGAAAGAATATATCTACGTACAATTATTGAAAAAATTCTTGCCCCGAAAGGCACCCTAAAAATAATAGTTTTTCCAGGTGCTTAGCTGAAAGTCTATTTCTATTTGTGGACATTATCCCTCCAGCCTTAGAAAATAGCCTTTCACAGGGCACTGATGACCCCACAACCACAAGAATTGTCAATGGCTGTTTGTACAGGAGTGGGAATACGCATTTCATTTCATCCCATTGTTCCAAAGGATGAGATTTTAATGGGGCCACGGGGAAAATAAACGATGAATGATCTTGATGAATTGAAAACTATATAATTTTTGTAAGAGTTGAAATTTGAAACGAGTACTTTGAATCGATACAAGTAATATCTATTCGATACCTACTTGGTGTCGAAATGAAAGTATCGATACTTTACTTGTATTTACTTGTATCGATAGATCCCTACCTACACCTGCCCACATCCCACTCCCCCAAAATAAGTCGCCGGCATTGTACTTCCCCAGAACGAATTAATCAATTATGTTTGTCCTCACCTTTTAAAACTAGTCATCTATTTTGACTATAAATCAATAGTTGACTTACACAGGGACTTCTGAATCCACACTCTTCCTTTCCCTTTGGCCGATTTGGTTGTAAATTATGACAGCATCACTTCGCACATTTATTTTTACCTTCTCAAAAAATAACAAATACAAACGTTTCGCGAAACATTCCCATCATCAGTATCTTTTATACTGAGTAGAAGTCGAGACAATAAATATTTTCTATAAAAGTAAGATTTTGATTAAGAGAAGGAATACTTAACCTATAGAACACATGTATTATAATACTAGGTGTGCAATACATTCTGCTGTTTGCAAAAACTGTGCTGAATCAGGCATAGCTGTATAAAAAACTCAGTTAATGTTTTAATAATTATCAGTAACTTCTCACCTTGTTTGTTCTTTATGAATATATTAATACTTTAAATAGATTTGAATTGAATTCAATGGATTTTTTTTAGCCTTTTTGTAGACAACAACAGCTGTGAATATTTTTATCGAAAAAAAGTCGAAGTTTGTACGTTAGAACACTGAAAAAAACGGCTCAAAAAAAGTGGTGTCCGACGGTAAACCGAAAAGGGCTTCGCCCGGATTTTTACATTTGAAATCGAAAAATTCTATTTTGCGCGAGAATTTTGTCTCTTAATTGATTTCAATGGGGATTTCGTTTTTCGGTGATTATTCCTCCGTGGTATGTTCGATTTCAGATTTCTTTAGTAGTAAACCATCGTCACCGTGACCACTACCATCGTGGCAAATTTCAATGTCATCGGTAAAGGGGTTTAGGAGGAGTACGAGTACAACGAAATACATGAGTCGCCTCAGAAAGAGCTTCGTAAACTCAGTTCAATAAATACAATAAAGATATTATATACTGATGACCGGAGCGCTTCCCGGAACGTTTGTAATAGCCATTGTTTGAGAAGGTAAAAAACAAATGGGAAAAGAAGAGAAGAAAATAATATATTAAATAAGCTTTTATAATTTTATCCGCTTAGAGGCTCAGGAGTGCCCAAAATAACAGACTAAGTATACCTACAAAACAGGAAAACACCTATTCATTTTCAGCAAAATTTGCCAAAGGGAAGGGGGGGGGGGGGGGGGGCTTAATACGAAACCTCTAATAACTGACAAGGAGCTTCTTCCCGACTGTAGAGGACAGGTTGGCGTAGAAGAAGGATCGGATGACCATGCTCCTGAGTGGACAGAAAGATGAGGCACTACCTCCACAGGTTCAGGATCCTCGATTTGCTTCTCTGCCTCTGCGGCACCCAAGAGACAGTCCATCATATAATCTTCAACTGCGAACTAATGGAGGGTCTAAGAAGTTTCCTAGTGAGATTTGTGGTGACCAATGGGGAAAGTTGACCTTTGTTAACAACTATTTTAGTGCGACGTATTTATAAACAATTTTTAGACTTTGTATAGAAGATTAATTTTGGCCCAGGAATGGACGGAGGTAACGAAGAAACGCAGGGGAAACGCAGCACACCAGCAGCAGCAGTGGCAGCGACAGCAACAGCAGCAGCGACAGAGACAGCAGACCTCAACAGCAGCACCCCCTGCTCAGGCCAAACATGTCAAGCAGGCAGCAGCTGGAGGCAGCTCCGGGCGCACAACTGTGACCGCCTCAGCAGAAACTACATCGGCGAAGGGACGAGCAACAAAAGCTGCACTGGCTGACCCTAAGAGGGATGGCAGACAGCGGGTCAGGCCCGACGCCATTGTCATTAGGAAGTCAGAGGATGTCGCGTACAAAGACATTCTCGCCCGAATGAAAGCCGACCCGTCCCTTAAACAGATCGGCGAGGCGGTCACAAAGATCCGGAGGACGGCGACAGGGAATCTTCTCCTCATCCTAGGGGGCAGCGAGGCCCCCCCGACGCAGGAATTTGCGGAGACTCTGAGAGCCGTACTGACAACATCAGCGGAGGTCACTGGGAAAACCCCGATGGCCGAGATTGTGATCAGGGACCTTGATGAGTCGACTACGGCCGATGAAGTCAAGCAATCCCTGATCATGCAACTCGATGGAACGGCCGCTGATTTGGCTGACGCTATCATCCACCTGAGACCGGCCTTCGGCCAAACTCAGGTGGCGCGCGTCAGGCTGGGGCGGGTCCGTGCTCAAAAACTGTTGGAGGTCGGGAAGATCAAGATTGGCTGGGTGTCCTGCAGAATCAGGACATCAGAACGGCCTCAGAAGTGTTTCAGATGCTGGGAGACAGGACACATCGCCCCGCACTGCAAAAGCAAGAGGGACCGGTCGAAGGACTGTAGGAAGTGTGGTCAGACCGGTCACATGGCACGGGACTGTAAGCCCCGCGAGGAAGGCTCTCAGCAGCCACAAGATCGAAAGCCGGAGGAATCCCCGGAGGGCAATATGGAAGTAGAGCAGGGAGGAGCTGCATCCTCGCTCAGAGTATGAAGGGGATTCAGCTTAATCTCAATAGATGCGGGGTGGCGCAAGATCTCCTTGCGCAGGAAATTCGTGAAGCAGGTAAGGACGTAGCCCTTATCTGTGAACAAAACCGCGACCTGAGGGATGACAGCCGGTGGAGATCGGATCCCACCGGCAAGGCAGCGCTATGGGCTTGCGGGACTATGTCATTCGGGGCGACACCCTGCAGGCGTGGCAAGGGCTACGTCCACGGAGAGATAGCCGGAGTACACTTCTTCAGCTGCTACTTCGCACCAAATGAGCCCCTAGACCTCTTTGAGGCGGGACTCTTGGAACTGGTGAGGGAGGCGCGCACGCTCAAGCCCCTAGTTATAGCAGGCGATTTCAATGCCTGGGCGGTCGAGTGGGGCAGCAGGGGCACCAACCCAAGAGGGAAGGCTCTCTTGGAGGCTTTCGCCTTATTGGACTTGGTGCTGCTGAATGTGGGAAATGTCCCGACGTTCACGGGGATAGGTACGGGGTCCATCGTGGACCTTACCTTCGTCTCCCCTACCCTGTACAAGGGAGGTGGGGGCTGGAGAGTGGGTCAGGGGTACACCGCCAGCGACCATCAGGCGATCCTGTTCGAGGTGTACCCTGTCAAGAGACTCACTCGAAGAGGAGACAGAGGGTTAGGCTCACCCCACTGGAACGTTAGGGACTTCCAGATGGACACCTTCAATCAGGCACTGGAGCTATGGCCGCCTGAGACTAACAGCGCCGGCGCAGGGAGTGCCACCGAGCAGGTAGAGGCCGTCATGCTCTGGCTCTCCCGTGCGTGCGACGTCACCATGCGAGTCAGCAAGGGTTGCATCAGGGGCCCACCGGCATATTGGTGGAATGACACCATCGCAGCTCTACGCAATGAATGCCACTCCGTCAGGCGCCAATACCAAAGGGCAAGGAAAAGGAATGGGGGTAGCGCGGAAGTGCTCCGGCAAAAGTTCGCCGAGGCCAGGCGAAACCTGCGCAAGGAGATTCAGAAGAGCAAGAGAACCTGCTGGACGGAGCTGTGTGCCGAGTTGAACGCAGACCCATGGGGTAGGGCTTACAAGATCGTGACCAAGAAGCTCCACAAGAGCCAGCCAAAGATGGAGCCAGGGGACGTCCAGAACATCATGGAATGCCTCTTCCCCTGCAGCGGCGTGGCAACATTAGAGATGGATGAAGGCGGGCCAAACGACATCCCCCCTGTCACAAGAGAGGAAATTGAAAGAGCCTGTCGACACGTCGGTGCCAACAAGGCACCCGGGCTGGATAAAATCCCAAACCGAGCCCTGAAAGCAGCAATGAAGGCCAGGCCAATGGTCTTCGCTGACGTGTACGATAAGTGTTTGAGAGCGGGGGTTTTCCCTGGTCGATGGAAAAGGCAACGTCTTGTCCTGATCCCGAAGCCGGGAAAGCCCCCAGGTGATCCTTCGGCATACAGACCCCTCTGCCTCCTTGATACAGCGGGGAAGGTGCTGGAAGGCATCATCCACGAGAGGTTGCGCGAGCATGTGGAGGCTGGCCTAACCGACAATCAGTATGGGTTTCGACCAGGGAGGTCAACAACAGATGCAGTGGAAGAGGTGAAGAATCTGGTGTGTGCAGCAATAACCGGGACGCTAAGGAGCCGGAAGCACTGCCTTATGGTCACGTTGGACATCAGCAATGCGTTCAACTCGGCTCGGTGGGACAAGATCTGGGAGAGCCTCTTACGGGACTTCAAGATCCCCAGGTATCTGATGAAGATCATCAGGAACTACCTAAGCGAGAGGATGCTGTTCGCGGACACCACTGACGGAACCAGGGAATTCAAGGTCACTACAGGAGTTCCACAAGGGTCAGTCCTTGGCCCCACACTGTGGAACATCCTGTACAATGGCTTGCTGAGCCTGCCAATGCCAGAAGACCTTACCTTGGTGGCGTATGCTGACGATGTAGGGATCGTCATAGTGGCTGATGATCTGGAAAACCTGGAACGCAAATTCCAGGCTGCCATGGAGCGGATACACTATTGGATGAGCTCTGTGGGCCTTTCCCTGGCCATCCACAAGACGGATGCAGTACTCTTCACCGGGAGGAAGGCCAGAACCAACATGTCACTGACCTTCCAGGGTTATACTATCGAGACCCAACCGGCAATCAGGTACCTGGGAGTAATGCTGGATCAGAGGCTCACTTTTAGGGAGCACCTCAAATACGTGGGAGCGAAGGCCGCCAGGACATCGGCGGCGATTTCGAGAATTCTGCCCAACGTCGGTGGCCCTAGGCAGAGCAGGAGAAGACTGCTGGCAGGAGTCAGCACATCCATCCTTCTGCACGGGGCCCCGACATGGGCAGATGCAACGAGGATTCCCTCATACCTGAGGCTGATCGCCCCCGCTCACAGGCGAAGCGCACTGAGAGTCGCATGCGCCTACCGAACAGTTTCTGGCGACGCTGCCTATGTAATTGCTGGGCTGCCCCCCATTGACCTCTTGGCACGGGAACGTACGCGACACTTCAAAAGGAAACAAGACCCGGTTCAGGTGGAAGAGGTGGTGCAGCGCTTCGACCACAGGGGAAACCGGGTCTTCTATCAGGACGCGGGGGCCAGCCCTGGTCCAGCAGAGCCAGAGAGGGCCAGGACAATTAGGGAGTGGCAGGAAGAATGGGACAAGTCCACAAAGGGACGGTGGACCCATCGGCTCATCCCTCGAGTCGAGCCTTGGCTCACCAGAAAGCATGGGGAGGTGAATTACCACCTCACCCAGGTACTCACGGGACACGGTGGGTTCCGGGGGTACCTCCACAAAATCGGGGCAGCAACAACACCAGACTGCCCCGCGTGCCTTGGTGAGACGGAGTCGGCGGAGCATGTCCTCCTCAAATGCCCCAGATTTGAGGAGGGAAGGAAAAATCTGGAGTGCAGCATGGGCGCCCCGCTGACTGCTACCAGTTACGTGGACGCTATGCTGCGCTCCCAGGAGTCGTGGGATGAAGGCTGCGATTTTGCAGCGCTCATCATGGGCGGGTTGGCCCTTCAGGAGAGGGCTGACAAGGAACAGTAGCGGTAATAAAACAGAAGAAGGGGCGTTACCAGCCACCCTTCCTCCCTTCCGCGAAGTAATGACAGACCGTCAGTTCCGCGGAAGGGAATCAGGATCGGCAAGGAGGGGGTTTTAGTGGGTATGGTGATGGTGAACCGTCTCGAGTCCCACACTATCCAGGGCTACCTTCCCTGGATGTGCGTCACAGCATTTCCCCCTCCAATGAAAAAAAAAAAAAAAAAAAAAAAAAAAAAAAAAAAAAAAAAAAAAAAAAAAGAAGATTAATTTTGATGCACTATAAATTGATTTTCTAGCTAAATTAATGTGTATAGAATTCAAACGTAAGTTTTGTTAAAGCATGTAATATACATATGGCTTCTAAGTTGAGGAACGCGGACATATTGTGGAAACTTGTTATAAATGAATAAAACAAACTATTTTTGAAATATTGTCTATTCCACTAAAGATATATGTATATATAACTACCGGTTTCGGCTTTATACCATCGTCAGGTCTAGTTATGAACTAAGTTTGTTTTATTATCTTATAAAAAATAAGTTTGTTTTATTCATTTATATACATATGGCACATGCAGTTAAATATATTCCCTTCCAGGGATACTGGATGGAATCCGAAAAAAAAAAAAATAACTGACGATGAAATGAATAGATCGACATAATAATAATAATAATAATTTTTATTGCTTAAAGGTATCACCCCTATACAATGGAGTCAGTGACCATTACTTTTATAATATTAACATAATAATGACACATATAAAGGAACCTTTAACAAACTAAATAAATAACATAAATAAATAAAAGAAAGTATAAATAAAATAAGTAATTACAAATTAATAATAATAATGTAACATAGACAGTAAATATGGAGTGGGGATGTAGGTACCTATTGAATATCAATATAATATGTGAGTTGAAATATATTATTCGTTAACAATGAATGCTCTAAGTTTCAGAGCGCTGATCAAATAATAGAAAATGTTTGAGATATCATTCTTCTTATGGGCCAGGAGTTATGTATGAAAGTGGGATCGGTCTATACTAATACTCTGAGGCAGGAAGTGGCTGTTAATGGGGGAGTATATCGGATAGATCGACACAATATTTCATATATAAATTCAAAACCCCGTGAGGATAACACCTATTAATTTTCCTCTGCATCGGCTGAAGGGTAGGAGGAGATCGGAGGAGATGAGCTCGACTCAAGACGCCTAATAGCTGCCGATTTAATGAACGTTTCGACACAAAATGTAGTAAGAGGATTGATGATTTTTAGTCCTCACGTTCGATTGGTTTTGATTGAAAGCGAAAAATAATTCGTGATGGGGAAGTACATTTCCGGTGATTCACCGACGACTCATTTTTTTCTCTGACTGGAAAAAAGAGAGATATACCCGGGAAAGCGTTATAACAAAGTTATACTGTATATGTTATAAGTACATACGTTATGATGTTATTCCCGTGAAATGTCTACCAGTTAAGAAGAGAGACGTGGAGGAAAGCTGCATTTAATGTCCTCATAAAGCCTCGTTTCCGATATGGAGCAGCTTTCCGAAAGCGTTCTTGCCAAATCACGTCGCAAGTCACCGTTACTCGGCCCACTTCACCCTATAGAATAATTCAGATGAGAAATACACTTCCAATCAAACTCATCCATCCAAGATACCTCTTTTTTATTTTTCTGTTTCACCACCACCTCTTTGTTCCAATTCGTATAGTCCGTTACAATGCAATTTCATCCCGTCGTACTTTTTCCTACTACTTTTTTTTTATTCGATTTCTATGAGAATTAATTAAAATATTGGTTGTAAAATAAAATATAGTCTGACCTCTCACATATTTTATTAATATCTGCTAGCCGGCTTTCGAGGTTGCCCTCATCACCAGACTGTCTGATAAAATAATTTTGAAAATAACATAATTAAAATGTTTTATTAAATAAAGTTTAAAGAATGAAGTAGCCAGCGTCACGTACTCCGTTCTTCCAGTGGTGACTCAGATGAAGGACAGAAATAAGATATAAGTTGTTAGTTTTTAGATAGTTTTTATTTACGTTTATTTAAAAATTTTTAATTCTTATTTATTAAAACGTTTTAATTATGTTGTTTTCAAAATTATTTTATCAGGGCAACCTCGAAAGCTGGCTAGCAAATATTAATAAAATCTGTGAGAGGTCAGACTATATTTTATTTTACAACCTGAAAATTAAGTATCTGTTTTTTTTTTTTTTTTTTTTTTTACACTTTCAGGTATACGAAGTATAGAAGAAGTTATGTAATATGTCAGAAATTCTATGTTCAGTTTCCACCAGAATTTCATGTTCTCAACCCTCTGAATCCAAACACGAAACAAACATTTCCTGTGAGTCTGTAAAGACGATAACTCCCGATAGAATGAATGTATTGACACAAAGTTTTTCAGCCAATTCCGCTGAAGGAAAAAGGGGTTATTGGGGGGAAGCTCAACTTGAAAACCTAGTTAGAAAACTTCATGTTTTCTGAGCCTCCTTATTTCTTATTATTACCCACTTTTACTTCAGCAGATTTGGCTGAAAATCAATAGGTGGTTTTCATGGGGTTCAGGATACTAAATTAACTGCCGATGTAATGAATCGAGTCTCAACGTCTCATAGCGAATGTAACATGATGGGGTTTGATCTCATTAATTTTACCTTCCTAAGATGCAGCCATCTCTTTGGAAGGTGTAAGTTCTTCAACAGAGAATAGGATGCGTCCCCAGCCGATTTATTAGTAGCTGGAATAAGTGGCTAGCACCATGTCAGGCGATGTTGGGATGCTGGATGTGCTTGCAAGTGAGAGAAGTGGACCCAGGATGTCTCCTTGTGAACACCATCCACCATCTTTTATGGAGTGCATATTAGAATGGACACACATGCCTTGACCTAAAAAACGAATCTTCTAGATAACAGCGGAGGAGACGATAGTAACCATATTGAGTTATATGAGGATTGTTGGGTTGACGTTCACTTATAATTATTTAGCTAGGGAACGTGCGTATCCCAGGTAGTCTGTGCTGGGCAACGGCCGACATCTCAGCTAATATGGGCAGGGCAACGGCCGACATCTGAGCTAGTATGGGCAGGGCAACATCCGACATCCCAGCTAGTATGTGCTGGGCAACGGCCGACTTCCCAGCTAGTATGTGCAGGGCAACGGCCGACATCTCAGCTAGTATGTGCAGGGCAACGGCCAACATCTCAGCTAGTATGTGCAGGGCAACGGCCGACACCTCAGCCAATAAACCAGCTAGTATGAATATATCACCCCAAAAACATATATTTTATGAGTGTTGTACATAATTTATGAGAACTATTAAACAATTTGTCCCCCTTAGTTCCATGTTTTTTTTTTTCCTCCAATTAAACGCAACCATAGTTCAGTGACTAGTGATCTAAAAAAGAGGTATGTCTATAGCCGTTTTCTAAAGAAAACAAAAAAAAAATAAACAATTCTTGATTGCCAAACATTTCATGAATATATACACAAATTTACCAAAAAAGAACCTGCCTCTGTTTATTTAGATGTTTTGTACAATGTGAATCTCATGTAAGCCAACGCTGATTGCGTTGTGATAACCCGCAACAAGTTGCAAAACAAAGTTGCAACATATCAACTGGCAGACAGTTCATAACTCATGTTCCTGTTCACAAATTACACAAGTTGCAAGGCTCAGCCATTGTTTTTTTTAGGGTTTTGTAGGTCAAAAACCCTCCAAAAAAATCGTCGCTGAATCACCGGCAATGTACTTCCCCAGAACGAATTAATCAATTTCTTGTTTTTACTCTCCCTCCAAAACCAATCTATCGTTTAAGCTAAATATCAATAGTTCACTTATATAGAGGTTTTTGAATCGTTCTACTGAATTTTGTGCCGATACATTCATTACGTCGGCAGTTATTCGGTTTTTTTAGTCGAACCACCTTCCTCTGAATTTTCATATCTTGTTTCCGAAAGAACTAAATGTTAACCCTCCGATCTGTCCTTTTAGTGAAGCAGTACAGGTTCTCCTGAAGAATATATTTGTAACAACAGCAAAAATGTAATTCGTAAATGTATTTGATTCGTAAAAGATTATTGTTTTCTCCAAATGGCTACAGGAATTTGTACCCTTACCGATGAAAGGCGCTCTAGTCACATTCTAATACATTTCTGCATTATATGGAGATATAGTGGAAAGCTAATAAAATAAATAAAAACTAAGAATTTGTTTAAGTCTTGAATTGTGTATTTCCACAAAAATATCAAGGTCATCCCATAAGTAATGTCGGTTTCTCATTATTGCCTGTTCTTTATAAAAAATTAAAGCCAACTCCTGAATGATGATTTGTTTACCAATAATATTTAAATAGGTATCAATAAGTAATTAACTTATATTGTTTTGACTGAGGAGCCTATCTTTAGGCCTTCAGTTTACATTTTACCATGGAAATAACTAGTGAACATATTCGGCATATGTTGTTATGGAAATTTAACAAAGGCGAAAAAGCGGCTCGCTCCAACGCATCGAAAAATTGAGGAAGTTTATGGCGAGGGTCAAATAAGTGAGAGGCAGATGCAACGATGGTTTGAAAAATTTCGTGGTGGACATTTCGACTTTGTAGACGAGCATCGTTTGATGGGATATGTGTGGCATAATTCACTATGAATTTTTAGAAAAGATCACCAAGAGGTTAACAGTCAACAGCTTGACCGTTTAAATCAAGCTCTTTCAGAAAACCGGCCTTCTTTAGTGAGTAGACGTGGAATTTAGTTTCACCAGGACAACGCAAGGCTCACACTGCCAAAGACACGATTACCAACATCTATGGCTTTGGTTGGGAAATTATGGCTCACCCACCTTATTCGCCTGATTTAGCCCCCTCAGATTACCATATTTTCCGGAGTCTACAAAATTATTTGAAAGGAAAAACAATGAAGTCATCGGAAGAAGTGAAAATGATAATGAGTCAATTTTTTAATTCAAAAGAGAAAGATTTTTTAAAAAAAGGAATAGAAGACTTGAAAATTAGGTGGTTCCTCTTCTGCATTTTTTTAATGTGCTTATTCTAAGGTTTCACAAAAGCGAATGAGTATGTCCAGCCTAAAAGAACAAAAAAAAAACCCTGTGAAATTCCCGCGAATTTTTTTTTTTTTTTAGTATTTGTGAACTACAGTTTTCCCAGAACACTTTAATCCAAAAAAAAATAGAGCGAAATAAAAAGAATATGTTGAAAAAAAAATGGAAGTGTATCCGTTGTAATTTTGTGGGTGGGATAGTGATGGGTAGTCTTTGACGATTTGCTGCGACACATGAGAAGTGGACAGAAGAACCGTGACCAAGTCATTGTCAACATGATCAGGCCATAATCTCATGGAGTTGTGTCTCCTATCTTCGGGAGCCTGTCACTGTCCTCGCAAGTCACTCGCCTCAGGCTCTTCCAGTGCCTTTAAATCGACGCAATTTTGTCACCATCATTTTTGAAAAATTAACTATTTTACTTCCCCAGCTATAGGGGAAGTTATGTAATCGGTCAAAAGTTCGATGCGGAGTTTTCAACGGAATTCCATGTTTTCCGACCTCTAGATTCCAAATAGAATCAATCTATCGACATGAAATTTAATATGTGCTTTCAGAACCCTCTCCGACGACATCTAATGTTTCTCAGCCATATCAACCAAAGAGAAGGGGGAGTTTAAAGGGGAGGCTTAACATAAAAACTCCAATAACTGCCGTGCCGTTAGCATGAATGTACCGACATTTTATATGTGAGTACAGAATGCCATAAAGAGGACACATCAATGTATACCCTAATCAGCCAAATGGGAGGGGGGGATAGAGGGAAGAACTCAAAAACTCTAATAACTGCCGTTATAATGAATTTATTAACACAACATTTCATACGTGAATTTAAAACCTCATAATGATGACACTTATCAATGTTCAGCGAAATCGGCAGACTTAAAAACCCCAATAACTGCCCATGTAATGAATGTATCGACATGAAATTTCATATTTAGAATCAAAACACAATGAAGACCCAACCTGCCAAATTTCAGCAATATCGACTGAAGGGAACGAGGGGTTTATTCGTGGGTGCTGAATTCAAAAGCCATAATAACTGCCGATATTATGAATTTATCAACATAGAATTTAGTATGATGATTTAGGAAACCCTATGTAAGTCAACTCTTGAATATAGCACAAACGGTCCACTGGTTTTGAAGTGGGAGCGAAAAGTTAATTGATTAATTCGTTCTGGGGAAGTTCATTGCCGGTGGTTCATTGATAACTTTTTTTTTTATTCAATTCAATTTAAAACATTTCATTGCTCTCAAACATTCCCGAAAATATAATGAAGAAATGTAATCAGATCACGCATTGGTTAGTAACTAATTGTGACTCATGACCCGGCTTCAATTATAATATTTATAATTATATTATAAGTTCTATCGCCCGCTACCAGAGTGCTCTTCCACTCTGAAGGACATGAGAGCCTGACTCTTCTGTATGAGTACTAAATTTTGTCTACCTAGGTTTATTCACAGGGTCGGGATCTTTAACGTGTATCTGACATTGTACAGCTCGGCACCACCTTTACACCCCATCATGCTAAAGGTTTTTTCACCTTCCTGATAAAAAAACCTAAGGTTTCGAACCCGCGAGCTTGAGTTCAATAAGCAAGCACGCTTCCTCTGAGCTACCGGTGCTCTCTATTGGTGAAAATTCTCATAATTTGATTAATAAGCACAAAACGCCTTTATTTATTACTCCAAGAATTTATTCAGAACAATTATCGTCAGTGAGTTGTTACAGGAAAGCGAAGAGAATGAGATTTTTCCCGAAGTTATTATCGATCAGTCCCAGAGAGAAGCTCCAGGTTATTAGAAGCGGTTTTTGTTAACTGCAATGTTGAAATACCATTAAAACCCATGAAAATTAAGATTCTTCTTGGTTCATCACTGATGGACTTGTTTCTTTTTCTCAATGCGGACTGAATCGTTAAGATGAAGAAATTTAAATAACAAATTTTAAAAGACAAAAGAATTAACATTTACTAAATCCTCACAGTTAATTAAGACTTTTTCGATGTTATGGTAATGAAAGGGGGTTGTCTTGTAAAGTGACCGACGTTTTTAGGGAAAACAGCTCTCTTTTTATCTTGAACATAACTTAATTCAGTGGCGGAACATGTCCAGTTTATCTCCGCCCAGGAAGCTCGAAGTTTGAGTATTACATCGTTTCATTATGTGCAAGTACCACCATAGACAAGCCGTTTTTCTTCATTTCAAAACTTAAAAGTTCAACACACTCACAGTTGATGCAACGTATCTCTGTACTTCTTCACATAGGATCGTTTTCCTGCGGCCTTCATCTATTTATAGAAGGTTGAGCATGTCTTGTAATAACTGAAGGTGCCGTTAGCTCAAAGTAGCGTGAGCTTGAGTATTGAGATCAAAATCGTGGGTTCGAAACCCTTAGGTTTTTTATCTGGGAGGGTGAAAAAACCTTGAGCACAACCTCCTTCGGATGGGACATTAAGCTATGTTACCGAGCCTATGCTTTGCCAGGTAATCGTTAAAGACCCCTACCCTAAATGAATAAATCTAGATAGGCAAAATTTAGGACTCCCACAGTAGAGACGAGCTCATGACCACCAGAGCTCACTTTGACCTCACAGTTAAAGCCCGGACATGAATAACAATAACTAACAGTAATATCTGATTGTTCTGATGATGGATTTAAATAAATACAAGGAAGTAAAATTTATAAAAAATTTTCTTGGATCAGCCTTTTTAGAGGTAAAAAACTCCATCTTTCGGACTCCAGATTCAAGAAATCCAAGTGACGTCTCTGGAATAATGTTCTATAACATAATTACGTCCGTTAGAGAGGGCTTTGCCGTCCTTTCCCTCTAGGGAAACTTAACCTTATTTTCTCAGGATATAATACGTCCTAAGAAGAAATCTCAACAATCTTTCAACCACAGACAAGAGCTTAAAAGCATGTCTTATAATATGTAGAGAAATTCTCAAAGTTCCCTGGTTTTACCCCTAGTTTTAGTTAATACACTTTAGAAGAAGTGATATTCTCTGAGGAGGTACGTCTATTCATAAGAAGGTATAAACAAATATGTGCCTACTATAGCAACTCCTGCGTGATGATCTCCAGTGGTGATCTTTGGAAGTCTTATAAAAACAATGCTGAGATGAAAGATGGGGTTGAAGAAGAGCGATCTGGGTTGCGGACTGGCCGATCCATAACCATGTATTTTCGTTGAGGCAGATACTAAAAAAAGGTCGAACATAAGAAGAAGGAAATTGGGCTGGATCTGGAATAGGGATCGGAGAAGAAGAAGTGAACTGAAAACATCGTGTAGTATACACGTTGTTCAGGAAACAAAAAGAAGAATCTCCCTGAGGAGAACGACCATATATGGACGAAATTGTGAATACAAACGTAAATGGTTAAACAGGGGAGGACCAACTCCGCCTATTATCAACATTCCTCCCACACCTAGAATTTTTACTTCTTACTTATGTTGAGCTACAACCCGTCGGCGAGTTCTGTCTTCTCGATAAGCCTCCACCAGGCAGCTGAGGCTCCTGTCGTCCCGAGCCAAACTCTTGTTCCATCCCAGTCTCTGCCTCCCCATTCCTCTCTCCCTCTCCGGTCTCTGAGGCACACAAGAACATTGGGCGGATGAGGATCTTGTATAGTCTCATCTTAGTAACCCTAGAGACGAGCCTACTCTTCATATGTGGTTGAAGACCAAGGTGATACCTGTTCGCGGCCCTAATCATCTTTCTTATATCCTGTGAATGGTGTTGTTGACATTCATGTATTTTGTTTCCCGGAGTCATGGACCATTTTCTCCAGAGCTAGGTTGAAGGAGAAGCAGGCGAGAGTGTTTCTTTGCGTAATGCCATTGCTGGTTCGGATCTCTGCCGAGATCCTTGGACCCGGCAGCACACTCAGCTTTCTCATGGTCATGCTCACCAGCTGCAGCAGCTTGGCCGAGATATTAATCTGTTCAATCGCCTGACACTTTTATTCTGATTTGCTTGTTGATTACCTTATAAGGCCTGGATACGAGGGAGTTGCCCCTACACATCCTACAATCCAGGCGATCTCCTTCCTTATGTATCTTTTCCACTGCCGTGGCATATCTTCTTTTAACCAGACGTACATTACTATCTTCTGCATGATATTGGCTAATTCCTTCTGTCAACTCTTGAAGAGTTTCGTAGAGAGTCCGGCGGGGCCTAGGGCTTTATTATTCCTTAGTCTCTCCGGTGCTCCTGCTACCTCCTCAACGTCGACCTGTCCTTGTCGAAGAACTAGATGAACGAAGTGCCTGACCCATCTCAGTAGAATATTGACGTTTTGGCAGAGCAGGCATTGTCGCGATTTAGAGGACATCCTCTCATGTTCACCTTCTGAAAATTTCTTCCAATTCCGTATTTTTTCAAGCCCTCTTCTGTCGCTTATGTTCACTTTTTCTTC
This sequence comes from Aradus depressus, assembly GCA_963662175.1. Taxonomy (NCBI): domain Eukaryota; kingdom Metazoa; phylum Arthropoda; class Insecta; order Hemiptera; family Aradidae; genus Aradus; species Aradus depressus. Next base: position 79,301,846 of record OY759214.1, read on the forward strand.
CTTTTTTTTTTCGTGGTACTCTTTTGTAGATCTTCTGATACGTGGTCTCTTCAGCAGTTTAAGCCTTTTCCTCTTGACTAAAGGCTTGCGATCAGGGAGTTATCAAGTCCGCTCAATATAAAAACCGTGGTCTACTAATTTTTCCTCTGTTTTAAACAACTTTTATAATCTTCTTCGTTTGAATTTTCTCATTCAATGTGATATTTGCTACTAAAGCCCCATTGTTGTTTTAGGGCTGTTGCAGCCAATAATGAAAGCGTATCTATCTGAATTTTTTAAGTTCATCAATAGAGACACTTGAAGAGCTAGAAAAGGATAGTAACCTGTAAAAAACTGGGAGTACACAAACGGTAAACCAAACAATTTTTTTTAAACAAGCTGGCTCTCTCAAAACGATTCCTTGAGAGTCATTTAATAAGCATTTCCTGTTCCTTTGATGGAAATCCCAGTTGTTTTTCCCAGTGATATTGCGATAGAGAGGACCCGTTAGCAGTGTCTACTTTGGATGGAGGATTGGCTCCAAGTCATCGATCCTTTCACGTACATACGAGTATTGTCAGCTGGCCCATTGATGGCAAACATGCTAACTGTATTTAGATTGCCTCTCAAATCAACTCCTTCCTTCGATATGGACTCCACGAAGCAAATCGCTTCAAACTACTACCCATTATTGTACCAGATTGATTTTGTCCAAGCACTATTCTTGTCTCCTTAAAGTGTCGAATAATGTACACTGTGTATTGTGTTCTTTATTGTCATGCCTAGTTTCTCACACCTTTCTGGATATTAAAAGAGAAGCCGAAAGATTGCTATAGATATTCAATAATACATTTAAAGACTCATCGATGTGGTGTAAATTTGGTTAGGTATATCCATAAAAGACAACATAATCTCAGATGTTTTTGCTTCATATATCCAAAATTATCCCTTGCAAGGCCGTATGCCGTATATTGCCCGGCACGGCACGTGCCTAGTGGTGTAAAATTCAGGAAATTGAAAGGGGCTATGAATGGTTGTGCCATCTTTTTTTTCATATATCTTTAGTATAATTTAGTATTATATTCATGCAAAAATCTGAGAGTTACTTGGTACGGTTTTCTCGTTTCAAGGTTTTTTTGCGAAGTTGTATCTGTATGTATTTGAATGGTTTTTTGTTAGTGCTCTAACGAAATGAAGATTTGATGTGAGATCTGATTAGATTTTGGCCGAAATCAGACGAAAATGGACGAAGCAATGTTCGAATTGTAATACATGAACACGAATTAATAAAAGGTTTTATCAAAAAGGATAAAAATGAAACATATGTGTTGTGGCCATAACAGGACATTCTTATACCAACCATTCCTTTACAGATCACTCTCCCTCCCCCTCCTCCTTTTAAGTGTACTTCATACTGCATTACTGGATATAAGAAATTCTCTCTCAGAATTCAACCAAGAAAACCACATAGAAACAATTTAAAAAAATGTTTTTATCAAAATCTTAAAAAATGAAACATTAGTGATGTGGCCATAACAGGACATTCTTATACGTGTGAGGAACCTATGAAACTCTTCGTCCATACGATTTCCGAGGTTTGAAGAACATGTTTTGTTTTGAGAGAGAGGGATAAAATAAATCGATCCTATCCCGAAAAGAATCCATCGAACATTATCCCAGCGGGAGTGCACGATTAGAGCAATCAAGGGAGGATACAACAACAGACACCAAAATGTTATAAAATTGATAATCATCTGGTCTAGCCAACTGTAGCCCCAATGTTATGGGAAAATAGGCAGGGCCTGGTACACTCTACCTTCTATTCTGAAGAATTAAGGAGTGAGTACTTTGTGAGTTCATCCAAGGTTGACGTATTGTTCAAAGGACGATTTGAGGATCAGGGTTGAAGGAAGAGGTGGAGATCGAATTGCAGTTCTCTGGAGGCGGTAGTTCTTGTAATTATATGAGTGGGGTGGGGCACTGGCCTCCTCTGCACCCAACCCCCTTCCCTGCTCTCCAAAATAATACCTAATTGCGATACGCAGCTCAGAGCGCTCACGTGAGAAAGTCGTGACCTTTTATTATTGTAAGGTTTTTAGTTATTTTACTAAGAATTTTACAAATAAATTTATTTGATATAGAGAAGATGTCAAAAATACACATCCGTCACTTTGGGAGCGTGACCTTTTCAAATAAGAGAAGATAGAACCTATCCTATTACTTCTTCAGTTATACGAAGTATAAGGGGTTATATAATTGGTCAGGAATCCGATGTTGAGTTTTCAACGGAATTTCATGTTTTCCTATCACCTGATTCCAGATATGAAAAAAAAAGTCTGTGTTTGTGTCTAGGAATTATAAGTCCCGATTGTGAATGTATTGACTCAAATTCTTCTGAAATTGTTATGGGGTTTTGAATTGTGAACGAAACCTGATAGTTTTCAGTCGCATTGGCCGAAGGGAAGGAGGGATCAGAGAAGAGGATAGGCTCTGATAGCCTAATAACTGTTGTAATGAATGTATCGACATGAAATTTTTTATTAAAATCCCAAACCCCATAAGAATGACCTCTATTAATTTTCCGCGAAATTGGAAGAAAGGTGGATCATAAAAGAGGAGTTTGACTTAAATGTCCTAATAACTGCCGATGTAATAAATGTATGGACATGAAATTTAGTATGGATTTTGAAGCCCCTATGTAAATCAAATATTGAGTATTAGCCCAAACAGTCGATTGACTTTGGAGGGAGAGCGAAAACGTAATTGGTTAATTTATACTGGGAAAGTACATAGCCCATCATTCAAAGATGATTTTTTTTTCTTTTATTTTTCAATGATGAAAAATTTACAGCTAAGCCGTCATTTTTAAATGATAGTTTTCTATGATGAAACCAATTTAGGAAACATAATTTCTACTAGTTAGATTGGGAATAGTCGAAAATCTCTCTCCTTTGTATCGTACTTAACTATTTAGAACACATACCTAAATCTCTCAAGTTTAACCAACCTTAGTAACAAGAGGACGCCGGTAGCTCAGAGGTAGCCTGCTTGCCTACTGAGCTCAAGAACTGAAAACAACTTTGAGCACACCGCCCTTCGGATGAAACGTTAAGTGATGGTCACGAGCCTGTACGACGTCAGGTAGTCGTTAAAGAGATAAAGAAAGACCTGAGTCTATACTTAACATTTTTTGCAGATATATTGTGAAACTCTTAATAATAAATAAAGAAAAACGTAAGTTTTTTAAAAATATTGTCTATTTCAATATTTGTTAAGTCGTGGCTGAAGATGGTAGCAATACCGAAAGTACTCCCATATATTATATATACATATTTTGTGAAATAGACAATATTTTTAAAAAACATATGTTTTTATTTATTTTTTAAACCTGTATACTAAATGTAGGACTCCCACAGTTGTCCTACAGCTCATATCCTCTAGAGTGATGAAAGAGCACTCTGGTAGTATTTAAAGCCCGGGCATGATTCACAATAACCAACAAGAATATACAATTTTGCAACAAACATTGCATTCTTCCTTAGAATATAGAGCGCTTTTACCCGTTTACATCTAACTCATCTAATTTAAGATTGTCACTGTTGCATTCCAACATTTTTACTACTTCATTGCATCATATTTTTTCCCATTCTATTTGCAGTATATTTTTGTCGACTATAAACCATGTCTTTTTGCATTTGTCTTCAGTCTCTTTCACAATCTCCATTTCATTTTATGACCTTCTTCTTATGTGCTGCATTTTGCATTCCTTTGTGATTGTACTTTATTAGTTTCAATTTTTCTTACAAACCTTCGTTTGGATCACGTTCCAATATTCAATGTACATTCATTTAAGGAATAATTACACCCAATAATAACATTTCGGCAATCTGTCTCCATATAAGTTAATAAAATAAATAAAAACTATAGATTTGTTTAAGTTTTATATTGTCTAATTCCACAAAAATATATATAGCCGGTTTCGGCTTTATGCCTTCGTCTGCACAAAGTTCAAATGTGACATTTAAGTTTGCTAAGTTGGTATATTTATACAATTCTCAACTTACTTTAACCTCAGTTCGATCAGTATGTATTTTTACTTCCCCAGCTCAACGAAGTATAAGGGAAGTTATGTAAATGGTCAGAAGTTCGATGCTGTTTTCATCGGGATTTTATAGTTGTCAGCCCTCTGGTTCCGAAAAACCAACATATTCCTGTGTTTCTTTGAACACGATAACTCCCGATAGAAAGAATATGCTTGCAATTTTATATGATTATCCAAAACCAATTTACTCTAGATATTTAATATACATTAATTAGTTATTTGTGTATATATGCTTCATTATATATTTCTTTTAATGTTTCAGAAAAGGAATGGGACTATTAATGCAAACAAGACTTAAGTAAGGTAAGAAATACATTTTTAATACATATCAGTAAATGAAATTTTAAATTTCATAATTAAATAAATTCATATTACATCGAAGGTTTTTGTTTGAATATTCACATCAAATTTTTAATACCTTCAAATATTTTATACTGGACTAGTCACTTTTCTGACATTAACCCATATGTTGAATATTTGAATTCCAATTCTGCTGAAAATTAATATGTGTCGTCCTTATGGGGTTTTGAATTTACATTTTGAAGTTCGTGTCCATAAGTTTATTACAACGGCAATTATTATAGTTTTTATGTTAAGCCTTCTCCTTAATCCCCTCTTCCATTTGTACGATTTGGCTGAAAATCAATAAGTGTATTCCTCATGGGGTTCTATAGTTCTTCTCTATCAGGAATTATTGTGTTCACAGAGGCAAAGAATTTTTTTTTATACAATAGGAGGTCTGAAAACATGAATTTTGTATGAACCTGTAAAAACTCTATTTTGTCAAATTTGAAATAAGAACATCGTTCATGATTTAAAATTCAGTTAATAATTAAAAGATAAAGCAAGTGTTCACCATATAGTTTACTGAAAAGTAGAATATTAATGTTTTCTTTCCCTAGAAAGAAAAAAATAAATATAATATAAGGTGTTGTCGCATTTTATGTTGCATTGTTGATTTTGTCTATAACCTGTCTACCGCTGTTTCAGAAACATAAAATGCGACACCTTTTTAATGTCTATTATTCATCTTCCCACTCAACACCGATCGCCTACAGAGAAAGAGTTTATTCATTTTCCAGTACCTAGTGCTTTAGAACCTTGTGAATATTTGAGAGAAAATTCATTTTGTGACTTTTCATAAAAATTATGATTAATTATTGATGATCGTTTCTGGTAACTTTTATTCATACAAATTATTGATTTATGATATGTATAATGTTTGATATTTCGATGAGCATGTTTTACGACATATATATTAACATAGTTTACAGCAATATTATGTAATTCTAAATAATTATTGTTAAATTGTTCCAGTGATGTATGAATGGCTCATAGAAGCCGAAACATCAGAATGATGAAATAAATAAAATATAGTAGACCTAAAAAGGCCAACAAAATTATTTTCCACTTTTCAGTGTACTACAATGAAAATATAAGGTATACTTTTGAAAAAAAATAAAAAATTGTTTTGTGTATAATGTTTTTAATTTTGATTAACTGATTAATATTTAATTAATATTAGTGTGTTTCCTGATGCTCGGCAAAACTGGAGTAGCAGTCATTGAAGGGAAGGTTACTGTTGACTGCTACAATATCAACAATATTTCAGTGATGGATTGAGTGATCAGCAGTGAATTATGTAACGATGAGATCCTCATTGATAAGCAGATTCCTGTATCTGCTTACCTCTTCCCGATGGATAATGAACTTCCTGAAGAAGGCATACTCAGTGCCGAAAGCTTGCCAGAAAATTTTGGAGTATATTTTTATCGAGCACACAACTGATCTCTCCCTTCCTATCCGGTCAATCCTGCTACATTTAAATGTTAAAATATAAACTAAAGTAGATTTGTTGTCACATAGAACATAGTTGTAATTCCATTAAATAGACGTTAACAATTTTTTGTGAAACTATAATCACCTATTTTAATATGTTCTTAAATATAGCAGAGTAATTAACATTAGTTTAGACTCCATTGTTCTGTATGTAATCTTTTACTATTGTAACTATTTACATTATCTTTATTTACATTTATTGTCTACATCGTTTCATAATGCTATGTAAATTTCTCTATTTACAGTTATATATATATATATTTTTTCTCCCTATTCCTCGCCTCTTTTTGTAAACCTGTGTTTCTCAAAGTCAAAACAAGTACCGGCTGTGTATTTCGCCAGCACGAGGTAATTAATTACGTTTTCGCACTCGGGTCAGCGGGTTGAAACTCAATATTTAGCTTAAATTGTGGCTTCTGAATCCTCATACTTTTTGTGTCGAAACATTCATCAAATCCGCAGTTATTAGGGTTTTTATGTCGAGCTTCTATTCTCTGGTCTCCCCCTTCCCTTCGACCAATTTTGCGGAAAATTAATAGGTGTCATCCTTTTGGAAACCGTTTGCGCTAAAGATCAATAGTTGACTTACATAGGGACATACTAAATTTTTTATGAATACTTTCATTACATCGATTTTTTGGGGGTTATTTGAGTTGCCCTCCCCCCTGATGTCACCCTTCCCTTTGGCCAATTCCCCTGAAAATTAATATATGCCGTTCTTATGAGTTTTTGTATGTACGTACGAAATTTCATGTCGATATATTCATTCTATCGGGAATTATCGTGTTCACAGATATACATATACACACAGACAGACATTTTTGGAGTTAGGGGATCGATAAACATGAAATTCCGGTGAAAATTCCACATCGAATTTTTGATCGATTACATAAGAGGTCTTATACTTTGTATAGCAGGAGAAATTAGAAAAACATGTATTAACTGAAAATTATATATCTACATTTAAGGAATAATAACACTATTTAATTAACCTAGTGGCGATAACAAAGGTACAAAAGTTATTCGGACATTAATATTTCCCGCGAGTAAATGCTTCTTATAAAATTGTACTCATGGACAGAAAAAGGTTTGGCTTACCTGGTGTAGAGCTGACCACCGTATGGCCTTGAAGAACGAGGGGTAGCTTCTATAAGGAGATGGGCTTTTGTCCCGGCAGGAGTATGGCCTTTCTTCTACCTATAGCTGAATTGAGTACTGCCAAGGAACAATCGAATAAATACGTTACCAAGTTGAGTGAGGGCCTTAGTCTGACGAAGTTGCCTCTGATCTTGACGCGACTGATGAGGGTTCTATCCAACCCCCGGTCCAGTGTCCTCTCTTTGTGTCCGGCTGATTGACAGAGGCTCTCCTCTCTCCTCCACAGCTCTGACAACACTAAAGGTAAATTGATGGCTATCAGACGCAGGCTTTACACTCAACACTGAGGGGGTTCAATCAACTCTACAAGGATCATCAGCTCTTCTCAATAGTTCCGAGTGGTTAGCGTCGGAAGGCTACCCACCTGAAAGGTCGAGGATCCAATCCTCACGTAAGTTGATTAGAAGCAGGTCTACCATGAGCCTCAGACCTCGCTTACGAAGGCCATTTTAGACAGACAGCTCTTCGTTTCTTGTGTTTAATGTATTACCCTGCATATGTTTATATGTATTTTAAAGAGATATTATGAATATAGAAAGAAAAGAGAAGAATTAGGAAAACCATCCTTTTTTTTAAAATAATATTTCCTTTTTTTCTACCTGCAAGCAGATGACGGTAAAGGAGCTTAGAACGATTTGCCGATCACGGGCCGTGGAAGTGCACAGAAATATTGTCAAACCAAGTTGAAAACACCTCTGAATACCGAAAAAAAAATCATAACAAAGAAGCCAAAGAAACACATATATTTAATTTATTTTTGTATGTTTTATTTCTTTAGATGTATTTTTTTTGTATTTACAACAACAATAATGTAAGAATTTATTTATTTATATACAGTTATAACAGTAGTGAAGGTTTTTTTTCGAAATACCTTCAAAACAATTCTCCATTTTCTTCATATTGTATGTCGTAAGTTGAAGAATATAACTATACTCAGGAAATAGGGGAGCATACTATGTAAATAAAAGTTTAAAACATTTTTTTTTTTTGTAAGTTTAGTAGCATTTATAATAATAATAAGTAATACAATTTTGAAATTAAATTTTTCATAATTTCTCCTGATTTTCATTTTTTATTTGCAATTTAATAATTTCTACATGAAAAAATACATAAAAATGATTTGTGTGAACATGATCACTCTCGATGGAATGAATGCAGCGACACGAAATTTTATTTGTGTATCAAGGACGACACCTATCGATTTTCAGCCAAACCGGATAAAGGGAAGAGAGGATTAGGAGGAAGGATAACTGCCGTTTTAATGAATGTATCGACACAATGTATGAGGATTCAGAAGCCACTATATATATATCAACTGATTTTTATTCTAAACGGTCGATTGGTTGTGGAGAGAGAGTGAAAACATTGATCAATTCGTTGTGGGGAAGTACATAGCCGGTGAATTACCAACGACTTCTTTATTCTCAATCTCCAGGTTCACACAGGTCTACTGGAAGTCCTGATTCTAGACTCCCTTTCTATCTGGGCATTATATCAGCAGACCTGAGAAACTGCATGACCTTGCCCATGTAGGGAGATGCATCAAGGAAACCACGACGAGATGACTCAAGATGCACCTGAAGGCTTCATGCTCACTGAAATTTCTCTACGTCTTGGACTTGCAAGATGGCGTCATTCTATGAGCAGTACCGTACGCAATTCTCAATCCTACATTTGTTAATACTCTTCTACTTTCCCAGCTCTAGTGCACCTTTTTTTTGTACATGATAACTCTCAATAGAATGAATGTATCGACACGAAATTTTATATGTGTTTCCAAAACCCCGGAAGGACGACACCTATTGATTTTCAGCCAATTTGATCAAAGGGAAGGGAGGGATTAGGGTGGAGATAACACAAAAACTATAATAACTGCCCATATTTCCTAAATTATACGATCATAATCAATATTTTTCCTTTTTTGTTCGTTTTACACATTTATATATTTTTATCATGCATTTATTATTATTTTTATTTTATCTTATTTTATTTTGACTATTTTTATTTTTCTTATTTTCCTCATACTTCTGTCTAAAATTAATGTTATTTCAAACCTTGTCTGGGCATACTCTCTTCTCTTTTATAATCAACCATCATAGTATTATGCTCTGTCGATTTTATTAATCTATTTTATTTTTTTCTTATTTATATACATTTTTTATGGCGCCGGTAGCTCAGTGGTATGCGTGCATGTCTTCTGATCTCAAGAACGTGGGTTCATAACCCGACCGAGGCCCTTAGTTTATTTTATCTGGTAGGTAAAATAAACTTAAGCACGCCGTCCTATGGATGGGACCTTAAGCGATGGTCCCGAGCCTGTACGATGACAGGTACTCGTTAAAGACCCCTGCCCTAGGTAAATAAAAAATTTAAGGTAGGCAAAACTCCCACTGTCGAGTCGGGCTCATGTCCACCAGAGTGACGAAAGAGCGCTCTGGTAGTAGGCGATATGACCTCGTACTTAAGCCCGAGCATGTCATAAAACGTAACCTAACCTATCATTTTCTTTTTTTTTTACATATTCTCTTCTATTTATATAGATACTATTATTTTATTTTTTTCATCATAATGAAGCTGTTAATTTTATGTTTTTTCCTGTTAATCTTTTGTTTATCTATATTTATAATTGTCTAGTTTTTTTTCCAATGTGGCACTAATTTATTTATTTATTTATTTATATGTACGTCATACTGATACTATATTCCATTGTTCCTGTTCTTTACTCTATATGTATTTATTCTTAAGGGCCCTCGGTCTTCTTTTCATTTCATTTTCTTTTCGAATGTTCGGACCGAAAGTTTTGTATGAGTTTCAGAGTTCACCATTGATTTTTCGCCCGATTAGTTTCGGAGGGTGAGCGAAAACTTCAATTAATTTGGGGAACCAACATTACATAGGACGTTTTCCTAAATAAACAGCCAGCGATGGCCGTTTTTAGACACTGTGATCATTTTATCAGACGTGGTTTAGCATGCCATGGCCAGAACAATGATGCGTACCGATACCGTTGTCTAAGCCCAGTCAGGCAGAATCTACTGATAATGCTAAACGAACATCAGCCATTTATTTATTTTTCAATTGACCGAAACACAAACAATTATTTTTAAAAATAGTGCTGTAATATGGTTTTCTTTGTTTAATTGTTCAGGGTAATTCTGAGAGTGACTTTCTTATACACAGTATGAAATGAATTTGAGAAGGTGGAAGGGAAAAAGAAATACTGTTATAGCCTTATCACATATATATATATATTTTTTTGGAATCCATTTTAATAAAAAAAAATATCTATAATTCAAATTTTTGTAAAACTTTGTCACAATTAAATACGGAAATTTATTTTAAATTTTTGGGTCACTGGAACGTTGTTCGTAATCGTCCCATCTTGAATCTAAAGACATTTTGTTAGTTGTAAATTTAATAAGGAACATTTTTTACCAGTGCCAATTTTTCGATAGGAGTCACCGTTTTCATATAAAACAAGCAAATGTCTTAAAAAAATGGTTTCAAAAAGACATTTTTGGATGGTTTGAACATCTAAACTTCAGCTTAGCAAAAAAAAAAAAAAGATCATTTCAACTGATTCTTGCTGAGCGGATTTTTTGCTAAGCTGAAGTTTAGATGTTCATTGTTCAGCTGATTTTTGCTCACATCTATTATTGTTCAGGTGACTTTTGCGCAGTATACTGTCCCCCCTTCTTGCTGGGGAAGTACATAGCCGGTGATTGACCGACGACCTTCTTTATTTTGTCTCTATTTTATCCAATTCGATTTTTTTATACTAATTTTTGGATAATCAAATTGTTTCTTACCTTTTTCAAAATTTATTAAATAAATCCACTTTGCATCAGAATTTTTTTTTAATACCACACTGGATTCCTGTTTGTTATGTTATATATATACAGCTGCAAAAAAGTCTGCGACTCTTGGTGTTAATAAATAAATAAATCTAAAAACGGAAATGTTTTTGATTCCGATGACCCCCTTGAATACATTTCTCGCTAAGCCACTGGTAAGGAAAGAGGTTCCGTTTAGGCTGGGGAAGTTCAGTAGTGAATTCTCAGTGACAGCAGCACTTAGCAAAACCTGTTTGGCAGGGTCACCCTCCCACCCGCTATTCACTATACCACCAGCAGTGTGTCCCTTTCCTCTTCCAACCCATGTTAGTTAACAAATCACGTGGAGCTTGCGTAAAAATGTCCTCTTCCAAGGTCACAATTGAATTAAACGGGAAAATTAAACAGCTTCCCCTTCTCTGTTCCGAAAATGTAACCGGTGAATCACCGTCAGTGTACTTCTCCGGACCCGAAACCAAATTCAGTTGAAATCAATAAGTGTCTATACTCAGGGACTGAATCATTATACTAAAGCCAGTTATCCTTTAACCACTGTGCTGTGTGGGTGGGATCAGCCCCGCCGCAACATATATCAGTACCCTAGGCGAAAATCTGCCTTGCGCTCTCTTGTAAGGAGAGAAAATTTCAATAATTAAAAAATAAAACTTCATAAAAAAAATTTTTAATGTTTAAATTTATTATAAAAAAAGAAAAAAAATACCTATATACTATATATAAAAAAAATTATAAAAACAACATATATTATCATAATATATCTGAAAAAATGATTGAAAGACATCAAATTGTATCAATTTTTTGAAAAATTCAATTGTATTTTACGGGCTTTAGCATTAGGAAATTCTTCAATTACATCCTTGAAATTTATGTTCTTGGCCAGTTCGTTTTCTATTACAAGAACAGCAAGAGCATGGAGTCTTTCTTGTGGCATAGTTGATCTTAAATATGTTTTTATTAATTTCAATTTGCTAAAACTCCTTTCGCAACTGGCTACTGATACTGAAATCGTTAAAAGTATGCGTAACACAATCCACAAGTTCGTGAATAAGTCGCAAGTATTCGTTTTTTTTTTCAATTCTTTCAATCAAGGTCAAAGAGTCAACAACTCTTGTGCCCCTAACATCGAGGCGCCCTAGGCGATCGCCCTTCCCGCCGGGGGCTGGGTAGGATGTCATGATGACGCTGTTGCGTTGAACGACGGATCGACGCGGGAATCCTGTATAAATTCATAAATTAAATACGGTTTTTGAATTGAGCCCCCCCTCCCTTTCTTTCAACCTATATTGCTGGAACGTTACAGTTTTTTTATTTTAAATATGAAATTTTTATCAAGTCGATTCATCATTATTGGGGTTTTTGAGTTGAGCTGCTCCCTCTCTTCCTTTTTGCCGATTCCGCTGAAGATAAGTGTCGTCTTTATTGGATTTTGAATTCACATATGAACTTTGTGTGGATACATTCATTACAACGGCAATTACAACCAATTGTTTTTATGCTAAGCCTCCCCCTAATGTCGCCCTTTCCCTTTCGTCGATTTGGCGGAAAAACAATAGGTTTTGTAATTAGAAAGTTCTGTATTCACATATAAAATGTTGTGTCGATAGATTCATTCTATTGAATGTAATCGTGTTCATAGACAAGGAAGGGTAGACAAGTCGGAAAACATGAAATTCTGTTGAAAACTCCTCGTCGTATTTTTGACAGATTACATAAGTTCCCCTATACTTCGTATACATGGGGATGTAAAGCCGCACTAGGATCGGTCCGTTTCCAGCCGTTTTCGAGTTATGAAGCCAGTATACGCTAATACACAAACTTCCCTTTTTTTCGACGAGGGTTGAACCCACCTGGCTGTCCTAATCTAAAAAAAAAAGCTAAAATATTGGTTCAATAAACTAACAATGATTGTTGGACGGGAGTCAACAATGAATGTTGCACGATAGTCAACAAAGTGAAGAGGCTGCCTGCCCTCTATAGCTCACTGGAGGAGCCTCGATTCCAGATATCGATTTTCACTTTAGTCTACACTCTTTATATTGGCCGCACTCAGCGACTTATATTGCCCGCATTTTAACCACTTTAATATCCTTCTCATCCCTTCCTTCCATTTTGAATATTTTACCTACTTTTCCCCCCCTTTTTACACATAACGCCCTTATGCTCTCCAAATTTGGGATAATAGGATGGGCTATAGATGTAAACATTTGATTTTGGCCATCATATCTTCACACACTTCACTTAGAATTATTTATTAATATTTGATATTTTTGCGCCATTCAAACCACATGATTATCATGGCTCGATTTCATTTTTAATAAATTATTTTCTAAAAGAAAATCAGTTATTAATTCGGTAGGCAAATGGAAGAAAGGTTTTAAGTGCATTAATTAGTGTGCCTTGTTAAACTATAGAAATTCAGTGGTAGCTGGGTTACCTTTTATTATTTCTCTTTAGGTATTAGCTGGGTTACCGTACACATCAGCACAATTATTAAAAAGTAGAATATTACTGACAAAGCTACTAGTCAGGGTTACTTGTTTGTTACCAAATATTGTGTCTACTGATAATTATTTAGAACTTAGTGGGACTGCCTTTTCCCATATAGGGTATTATTATTTTAAACAAACGAGACAGTACTACCTATTGCAAAACTATTTTTTTAAGTTGTGGGAAATGGCGGAAATAGTTAAGAAATTAAGAAATGTTCCTCTTTCTTATTTGCTGGGGGCAGGATCAGGAAAAGTATTAAGATGTAACGTGATTTTTTCAATTCAAGCAGATTCAAGCAGTTGCAATAATCTTCTGAAATGTGCTTAATACTTATTTTATTAAATAAAATATTACAAATTTTGTAATATGTACTATGTAGCTTGTGTTTGATTGTGTTATATTGATGTTTTATTGATTATTTGGTGTATATATAAGTTACTAGAATTGTCTTTTGGTGTATAACTGGAAATAGATTTGACTTTAAGTTTGTAAATATGTATATAGATATGGATCTATAGATATATGTATAACGTTTGTAAAAAGGGGCATGTGGCAACATTGGAGCCCTCACGGCTCGCCCCTTCCGCCAGAAGGTTATTAGCTGATACTTGTTAGACGAAGCTTGTGTATGATGATAATTAAAATAAAGACTATTCATATTTTGTTATTTGTAAAGCCAGTTGTTGTATTTAAGTATAAAATATAAATCAACCAATTAGCGTTACACTTCACATCTATCTCAGCCTGTGAATAGTTATAGGAACATCCAACGTTACAGTAATTACAGGGGAACCAACCAGAAGTGCTGCATGATCAGCAGAAAGCAATGGTGCGGCATTTTTTAGCATTGGCTTAACATCTATTCAGCAGCTAACGTAATGGATGCACCTATAAAAGATGCTGAGGGTGAGCAGAAGGCAATGGTAGCGGAATTTATAGGTTAGGCTTAACATATATTCAGCGTTTAATGTATTGACAATGACGGGAGAACCTACGAGAAGAAGATGGAAGTCATCAGGATCGGATTTGAAAGATTTTTTTATTTACAAATGTATATTTACAACTGTATAAAATTGAATACAACAAGCAAATGTGCTAATGGAGAGATAATGGCAATGTCAAAATGTCATGAGGGGAGAAATCACCCAGTGTTGACACTCCCTAGTCACTGATTTTCCTCTCATTTGTAACTAATCACTGTCACTGCTGCTGCTAAGGAGGTGTCTAGGCCATTGACGCTTAAGCTGTCGTTGGGGAAGTATGGCAGAATGGAGGGCACGGACTAGAGGATTATTGTGGGAACTAAGAAGGGAAAATAATTTTTTATACTTGGATTTAGCGACTTCGTTGACAAAAGGAACGTTAAGGTCAGTGTGAAGAGTTTTGTTGGAGAGGTAGTAAGGAGCATTGGCTATTTTACGAAGGATTTTTGATTGAAAGGATTGGATGCCTTGGCAGAAACCCAGAGTTCAAGTCCATAACACACACGGTTTGAGTACTCTGTTGTATATAAGTCGTTTTGTTTTCAAAGATAATTTGGATCTTTTGTCTAGTAGAATTGAAAGATATATCTACTTTTAGATATTTGACCTATTTCAAAATACAATAAATAACTATTATTAATAGGATCTCTTTCAAGTTGAGTACAAGTAATGGATGTTGAACTGTTATCAGGTGCCTGGCACACATCAGACAGTTCGGTTTACTGTCTCCATCGTGTATCGCACATCACGCCCCTTCTGTCATGTCTTTATCCAATTACTGGCTCTAACAGCCCCCTCTCTGCTCTCCAGGACAGAGACCATCGTAAATAAACACTTCATCACTCCCAGTTCACCCACCGTTGACAACAAAAGCTCTCTACACTTTTACTGTATAAAAAAGTCATCGGTGAATCACCGGCTATGTACTTCCCCAGAAAGAAATAATCTAATTGTGTGACGATAAATTCATTACATCGGCAGTTAGGGTTTTTGCGTTGAGCCCCCCCCCCCCCCCCCCCCTCTGAACCCCTTTTCCTTCTGCCGATTCCGCTGAAAATTGATAGATGCCGTGTTTTATAGGATTTTGAATTCACATATGAAATTTCGTGTCGATACATTCATTACAACGACAGTTATTTGAGTTTTTGAGTTAAGTCTCTCCCCTAATCCCCCCCCCCTTCCTCTTGACCGATTTGGCTGAAAATCGTTAGGTGTTGTGCTCATGAAATTCAGGTCGCACACATAAAATTTCATGTCGATATATTCATTCTTATGGCAGTTATCAGAGTGTCTGTGTTAAGTCTCCCCCTTCCCTTTGGTTAATTTGACTGAAAATCAATAGGTTAGAGGGTTTTGGATTCACATATCTTGATTCACATACATATATACAGGGAGTTATCGTGTTCACAAACAAAAAGACAAACACTTTTTTTTTTAATTTGGAATCTGAAGGTCGGGAAACATGAAATTCCATTGAGAACTCCGCATCGAATTTTTGACCGATTACATAACTTCCCCTATACTTCATATAGCTGGGAAAATAAAATAGTTATTTGTGTAGCAAGTGAGGACTTTTCTGATGAGTGGGAAATATTTCATCTTCGGCTCGTGTCACAATTACACGAGTAAGAAAAACCCTCCACGCGTGCTACACACAACTTTTTTCTACTGTAAAAAAAAAAATGTAATATGGCCAACACAGGATTTTCTTATACCAACATTTGTACAAATCACTCTCCTTTCTCCCTCCTCCCCCTCAAAATCATTTCATACTGGCATTTACTGGGTATATGAAAGTAATGTGATGGCGTCTATACCCAGTGATGCCAGTATGAATTTTTTTTTTTTTATAATTTCTTATTTTCATCTTTTTTGATATAAACATGACCAATTGTTCGTTCTTTGAGGCACTCTATACTATAACTTAATATAATCTAAGTATTGGTCCTATCGTAAATCTGTTGGTATTTCGTTGTATATTCTTCGGATTTGCGAGGAAGTAAAATACAAATTTAGTTTTAACAAAACATTATCCCTTTTGGGTTATACAAGGAGGTAATATATATTTTTCAAAGTTTTATAATTCTCCTATTCTTTTTTTCGGGGTTTTATAAGCAAATAATTATAGATGTTACGGGAAATACTCCCTTCACCAGATGTATTTGCTAATCTTTATCGTAAACAATTTTTCTTTCATATTAATCATAATGTTCTTTTTACAGAACATATTTATTGAGTCGATCTCTGTGTTGAAACTTTTAGTCAAGTCTTCTCAAGGCAGAGAAAATCCGAAACAAGGCCTCGTCATACCGACCTATAAATCACTAGAGAGACTTCTACGGGGACAGAGTGACCTACATTACTACACAAGTCAACCTTCTCCTAGATCATCATTTGGCTTTTGACAATACACCAATGCCGTCGTTTGGTCGATTACATCGCCATCAGCTTTGACAAAGCGTATTTTTCGACGTCGAAAAAGCTTTTAACCGTTTTGGGCTTCCAGAGCGATATACCCTTAAAACATACCTTCCTCGTATATATTGTTTAATACTATTTAAATCAGTTGCACAGAACAGAAAATTTAGGGTGTCTAAGGGCTCTTCTTCATCGCAGATCTTGAAGACCAAAGCTGAAGTTCCCTAAGACAGCTCCCTCAGTCTCTTACTATTCTCTCTCAGACACAACACTTGTCCACCAGTTTATATCACATCCCATATCTAGGACTTCATTTGACCAGACATTTAACTTGGACAGTCCACATCAGACTGAAATGACGATTCGGAAGACTGAAATCAATCATCAGACGACGAACGACATTATCATCAAACTTCACATATACATCATCATACTAAAACCCATTTGGATTTACAGTATCGAGATATGGGGTTCAGCCAAAAAAATCAAACATACAACGTCTTCAGTCTCTACAATCCATTTATACTACGGCACATTGCCGATGCGCCATTTTTAGTTTCCAATCTCACATTGCATTATGACGCTCAAATCCCCATTCTCTCCTCAAGCGGGCATGGCTTAAAGACCTACTTCAAAACTAGCCTGGACTCCCCTTATTAATTTTACGTTAACCAAGTAAACAGTTGTTAAGTATTTACATTTCTTATGTATAAATCGTGAGCACAATCGGGACTAACTATGAAAAATATACATAAAGTTTTTTCTTGCCTGTAGATTTTTTATAACTCATTTCACAACGTCAACTCATGTCTTCACTTTTTCCCAGATCTCGTTTAATTGTATACTCCCACTTCCCCCTTCCTTCTTAGGTATTATACATATTCACTTTTAAAGTTTAAACATAAGCGGTCCACAGAACACACGCAAATGTTTAACAATGCCATTCCTACACGCTTCACATCTCTCCTGCTGGCCGACACGATCATACAGTAGGCGGCCGCCCGGAGCGGCAAAATTAGAAGGCGACACTGCGACAAACTATTTTTTAATATTTCCTACTTGCAAAGATGTTTAAATTATATTTTTATGGTACGTTTGAGGCCGGGGGTAAACATTTTAATTATTGTGTGTTTTTTTGAAACTTCTCATTATAAATGCACTGCTTCAAATGATGAAATATATTATATATTTTTTTTAATAATAATTTTCTCGAGATCACTGTTTCATGACTCCACTAGTAACAAGTTGGTTAATCAGCCACTATTTCATTTATAGTGTTGGTTAAGATAATGATTAGTGTCCATGTATGACGTACTACTTGTGAGTAATCCTGTGTTTTGATGAAAACTGACATTATTGCAGAGATATTGTGAAATAATTCAAATGGACTTGAAAAATAAAATAAAACTTGTTTATTTAATATATTGTCTAATTTCACTAACTGCCATGTATATATAGTTAGTGAAATTAGACAATATATTAAATAAACAAGTTTTATTTTATTTTTCGGAATCAGCTGTTCACGTTAAACAAAAATAGTGTTATAAAATTGCTCTTCAAAAAAATAATTAATAGTGTGGTTTTTACTGTGTTTGTAAAAACGTGAAACAGTGAAAAGTATCAGGGAGAGGACCTTTTCACCAAACGGAATGAGTTGCAGCGGGGCGCGCTCTTCCTGGGCTGAAGAGAGTGCACCAGTGCCCACGGCCAGCCACAGCCAGCCAAGTAACTTCAAACAGGTACCACACCAGCCCCTGGCTACAGCATCGATGGCCGTTGACCCTCCAGGCCTTAGTGGCAAGAAGAGGACCCTAGACCAGCCTGACCAGGAGACACCCGCCTCACACCTCGCCGTCACCAAGAGGTATAAATCTTACAACTCACCAGTCATAGTTTCTAACAGGTATTCCGCTCTAACCAATTTAGACACTTCCAAGCCCCAACCGGCCGATTCAAATTCCGAAAATAGTAAAAAAATTAAAATACCTCCAATTTTTATTGTAGGTTACAATAACCTAAAAGAAATAACAGCTGACATATTAAAGGTGGCTACATCACCGTTTGAAACCAAACAATGCCTAAAAGAAAAAATTAAAATTCAAGCGACCTCGTCAGACGATTTTAGGGCCCTGACAAAATTCTACGATACGCATAAAATTAACTATTATACTTATGTTAATCCAGAAACTAAAAATGTATCGGTGATTCTCCGAGGTGTGCCATACGCGTTCAGTGAAGAAGACGTCAAAAATGAATTGCTCCCTCACTACCCAGTTATTTCGGTCACCAGGTTGCACAATAGAGACAAAATGCCCACGCCATTGTGCGCAGTCGAACTGACTAATAACGACCAGGGAAAAGCCATATTTTCACTTACGAAACTATATTACAGTCGTATCCACGTGGAGGAAAGACGCCGGTCCCTGCACGTTCCTCAATGCATGAACTGCCAAAAATTCGGGCACACCAAGAACTACTGCCGCCTTGAGTCGACCTGCGTTAAGTGTGCAGGGAATCACCATTATAAAGTTTGTCCTTTCCAAAAAACTGACAAACCGAAGTGCGCCAACTGTGGGGGCGACCATACCGCCAACTTTGGAGGCTGTCTGAAACGACCACCGAAACGGCAACTACAGTCAATTTCCGCAGGCACCACCGCAAGCCAAACATTTCACACTAATACAAATCAACCTCCGCAACACACACACGCACATTCAGCCAACACACCCAATACACCACCATACGCACCTACCTCCCCGGAGCCCAAACCACCTACGAACTTTTGGTTTGACAAAAATCGAAGTAGGCCAACACCACCGCAACCTAATACTGCAAACAATGGAATTAGCTCTGAGGCAACTACTGACCTGACTGGACTCATCATGAACCTCATCAAACCATTCATCCCCCACATCCAAGCTTTCTTATCCAATTTATTCACTAACCTTTTTTCGATGAATCATGGCAAACCCTAATCTGGGAACTTTTCAAAATTTAACTATATTAAACTGGAATGCGGACGGCTTAAAGATAAGGCAACCGTCATTAACCAACTTTTTATCACGATATAATGTCGACATTGCATGCATAACTGAGACCCACCTCAAACCGACAGACAAACTCAAACTCTCTGGCTACTGTTCATATAGACTGGACCGACCGACACGTTTCGGTGGTGTTGGCATTTTCATCAAACGACACCTGAAACATTCACAGATTAACATTCCCCCTCTCCAGAACTTGGAGGCAGTTGGAGTCACCCTCACCACACTCTCCGGCACACTCAACATCATATCAGCATACCATCGACCGAACACAAGACTGGTACAGACTGACTTCGAACATATTTTCACAGGACTACCGACTATAATGATCGGGGACCTCAACAGCAAACACACTCTATGGGGATGCAGAAGACAGAATAACAACGGGACTAGACTACAATCCATCTCAGAAAACCTGGGGATACAAATATCGACACCTGAAGAACCGACATTCTACCCAACTCAACGAACATACCAACCCGACATACTGGACATAGGACTGATACACAACTTTAACTTGCCCCTGTTTCACGAGACACTGACCGACTTAGACTCAGACCATCTCCCAGTTATCTGCACCTTCCTAGCACGGCCACAGAAGGAGGAATATCTTCCAAGGTTGATCACGGGGAAGATCGACTGGGCCACGTTTGAAGACGGAATGAACTGTCTCGGGGTCCCCCATCATTATAGCACGACGGACGACATTGACAATGCAGTTAGGACGTTCACACAAACCATACACACCTCAGTACATGAAGCAACATACCGAAATTTCACTGACAAACGACACCTATTCCACAACAAGACACCAACACATATAATGGATATGATCCGTACAAAGAACACACTACGACAACACTGGCAAAGAACAAGAGATCCCCTTGAGAAAAGAGAACTGAATCGCCTGACCCGACGCATAAGATGGGAACTTGACAACGACAGAATCACGAACTATCGGAAATACTTGACTGACATGATTCCGGGCGACAACAACTTATGGAAAGAGACACGACGACTTCTAGACCAAAGGACACCCCTACCCATCTTAACTGACGGACAAATGACTGCCACAACTGACAAAGAGAAAACCGAATTACTGGCGACCCATTTGGAAAATAAATTCACAACGACAAACGCTGACGATCATGAAACACTCATCACAGTTCAATCATACCTCTCCAACACACTTCACACAGTCGAAGCATCCATACAGCATACCACACCATCAGAAATACACGCCCACATTACACGACTACACACCAAGAAGGCCCCCGGTGAAGACATCATCCCCAACCTGGTGCTGAAGAAGCTTC
Source organism: Aradus depressus (assembly GCA_963662175.1). NCBI lineage: Eukaryota > Metazoa > Arthropoda > Insecta > Hemiptera > Aradidae > Aradus > Aradus depressus. Next base: position 79,323,026 of record OY759214.1, read on the forward strand.
CTCCGAAGAGCATAGCCTACCTGGCAAGTGTGTTCAACGCCTGTCTTCGCCACGGCTACTTTCCTGCAGACTGGAAAAACGCCGTTGTTTTAACATTTCACAAGCCAGGAAAGGCAAAAAACGACCCAAGCAGCTATAGACCAATAAGCCTTTTAAATAGCCTCTCAAAGCTTCTTGAGAAAATAATTCACAAGAGGCTCCTCCGTCATCTGGAGACTGCAGGGACCATCCCTGCCCATCAGTTTGGGTTTAAATCAAACCACTCAGCAGTCCATCAGCTACAGAGAGTTGCTGAGACCATTGTGGGGGGCTTTGAGCGGAAGCAGTACACAGTAGCAGCCTTCTTGGACGTCGCAGCTGCCTTCGACACCGTCTGGCACGAGGGCTTGCTCTTCAAATTAAAACAGACCTGGCCTCCGCAATACATCCAGAACATCATTAGCTCTTTTCTTCATGACAGAACATTCCAAATAAGGGTGAACAACACACTGAGCTCCAGAAAGAAGATATCAGCGGGAGTCCTACAAGGTGCGATCCTCAGTCCACTCTTGTTTGATCTGTTCTGTCACGACATGCCAGAACCAGTCTCTGCAACCCTGGCGACTTACGCTGACGACACGTTGATCCTCAGCCAAAACATAGCTCTGGAAGCGGCCATCGACTCCCTACAAATCCAGGTGGATGAGATCGGCCAGTGGTTTGGAAAATGGAAGCTTAAGTTGAACGGTGGGAAGACGGAGGCGAAGGTGTTCGCTTTACGCCGCTTCTCGATAGAACACCTCAGAAGGCTGCAAATCGACCAACTCCCAATTCCATGGAATCCTAAAGACCAGGGTGTGCGCTATCTTGGAGTGCATCTTGACACAAGACTAACATGGCGCCTACATATCAACATAAAACTCCAACAAGCACACACACGACTCAGGCTCATCTACCCACTCATAAACAGGAATACACCACTCAGACACACATGCACATCCTTACTTTACAAAACACTAATACTTCCACTCTTAACCTACGCTTGCCCCGTATGGTTCTGCACTAGCCACACTAACATAACACGATTACAAACATTCCAAAACAAAGTCCTCCGGATAGCGGTGAACGCACCCTGGTTTATCAGGAACACCCAAATCCATCGGGAACTGGGAGTTGCTCCTTTTGCAGCCCACATTGAGAAACTCACCCGAAGCTTCCATCAAGGTCTGCCAGCCTGCTCTGGTGCGGTTCACTACAGTCTCGGCCAGCCTGTAGCTCGCAGGCTGCAACCAAGACTGTACCAAGACTTTTTGTTTTAATTATAATTTTCATGTTTTGTTGTTCATGTTCATTTTGTGTAAAGTACATATTTAGTACTGGTCCAAATAAAATGTTTTTCTTCTTCTTCTATTTTATTTTTCAAGTCCACCTGTGTTTTGAGTTCAATATCTACGATGATGCATTTAGGATTATTTACGCGAAAAAGGTTAGTCCTATCGAAAAATTGGTTCCTACGAAAAATATTCCTTATTAAATTTCCAATTGGTGATGTGGCCTCAGATTTGAGATCGGACCAATAAGATCAAAGTTGTAGCGGCCAAAGAAATAAATTTCAGTGGATAATCTAAGAATTATAATTTTTCTCATTGGTTGTTTTTTATTAAAGAGAATAAAAATAAATATATGCGATAACAGGTCTTTCTTATACCAACCACGCTTTTGCAGATCATTCTCTCCTCTTCCCCCTTCTCAAAATCATTTTACATGGTGTTTACATGGTTCTTGAGAAATATGCAGTACAATGAGTGAAATTAAATTGAAAAGGGGAGAGAGAGTAATTTTTAAAACCGTGATTGGTATAAGAAAGTCCTGTTATGACGACATCACATATATTTTCAATCAATAGACCCAATGACGTTAGAGAGGAAGGGCACCAAGTGATAGTTCCTCTAGAAGAAGTTTACCAGGATGTGGAAATTTGAATTATATATCCTTGATAAATGGAAGCTAATAGACCAATAGAATCATTAGACCAACGCAACACACACTGAATTGTACCCCTAATTGACAAAGATAAAATTGTGTAACCTTTTCAAGGCCTGCATTTCACTCGTCACACTATTCACATTTCTCTTCTTCAGAGTTTCACTAGTAGTTAACAGAACTCGGCATTATGCAAATTAGTCTGTTGCAGAGCTATGCGAAGAATAGAAGAAGTTATGTAATCGGTTAAAAATTCTATGTGAAATTTTCAACGGAATTTCATGACCTCATTCCAAAAATAAAAATACAAAAAAAGTATCTGTATGTGTGTGTTTGTGAACGCAATAGAATGAATGTATGTGTACGAAATTTTAAATGTGTATCCAGAGCCTTCGTAGGACGACACCTGTTTTCATTTTCAATGACTTCATCAATCGAACTCGTTTTTGTCTTCTGTACAAACGTTCGTTGCATCTTTTCTGCATAATATCTAATACTAAGATGTCTCGGTCTCAGCCCCTTCCCCTCATCGTGAAAATAAAAGCCGTATTCCTACAGTTTTATTTCTGACCAGACCGGTTTTCAACTCAATTGTGTCATCATCAGTGCCACATCTACGAATACATTTAAAATATAAATATGGAGAAGTAACTAGCAAAAACCTTGAAGCATCAGGAGTAAAAAGTAGTAAAATAAAATAAAACTTGCTTACCCCACCAGTACAGTGTGGTGTCTAAAGAAACACTGGTTAATAGCTCAAAGATGGGGGGATTCGAGGTTTATTCACTCACTTTATATACGCTTTAAACATTCATTCAAAAATAATATTTTATACACAATAAATAAAATAAATATATATAATAATAATAATAATAATAAAGTAAATATCTATGCAATAAGAGTGCGGCGGTAGCTCAGTGGTATGCGTGCTTGCCTTCTGAGCTCAAGGTCGTGGGTTCGAAACCCGGCCGAGGTCCTTAGTTTATTTTATCTGGGAGGTAAAATAAACTTAAGCACGCCGTCCTTCGGATGGGACGCAATAAATGAGCGATGGTCCCGAGCCTGTACGATGTCGGGTACTCGTTAAAGACCCCTGCCGTAGGTGAATAAAAATTTAGGGTATGCAAAATTTAGGACTCCCACAGTAGGAGTCGGGCTCATGTCCACCAGAGTAACGAAAGAGCGTTCTGGTAGTAGGCGATATGACCTCGTAGTTAAAGCCCGGGCATGAGTCAATAAATTCGACAAACAACCAAATAAATTTTTGTCGCGGAAAGATTCAAAGCAAAACCATTTAGTGTGTTATCGTATGTCTTAATTTTGCTGTACTTATCAGAAGGCGTTGGCCATATACTCAACCATTCACCCCAGCCCAGTTCTGGGCCTGCCTTGTTACTGTCGGTGTTCCATCTGTGAAAGTAGCACATATGTGTCCAGAGGCTGAAGATGGGTGGTATCCTTGAGGTAAGTAGCCAGCCCAGCTATCTGTACTAGAGGTGAATGGGGCCGGGTCGACAGTGGAACAGAGGAGCAGCTACGTGGGGCCGCTATCTGCTGCTACCTCTCACCTAACCGTCACTTCGTCTTATCCGTGTCATAGTCAGACATCACCTCAATACCGCACACTTCTCATAACAGCATAATGTTCATTGAAAAAAAAAATTATATTGAAATAAGGGACATGTTTGGCAAGAACCAATTTTTATTATATTATAATGTAAAATGTGCCTCTTAATATTCTCTACAATTTTTATTGGAAAAGATCTTTGATTGTGATATCATGAACTGTACCTATCTTGTAAAAAAGTGAAGAATTTTGTGTCGATAAATTCAATACATCGAACATTATTAGGATTTTTTCAAACGCGCATTAGATTTACCTTGTACACATACTCCTTGGTCCGTTGACGCTAAGGAGTGGTTGTTAGTTTTTCGAAGGTGAGCTGGATTTCCGGCCAGGACGAAGACTCTTTCTCCTTGGATTCATTCAAATAAGCTCCATGGTTACTTCACTCCGAAAATATAAATGAGAAATATCCATGCTACCATACACTCTTGCAAAGAAGCCAACCAGCAACTACTGCCATATTCAAGGCATTAGCAAAGAGGTTCCACAACCATATTTTACTTCCAAGTTGTGGCCGATAGCTGCTAACCAAACGATCCGATAGATCCGATCCTCCCATACCTTCCTTGTATCTATCTACTGATTAGATGTGGCTGATTGATATAAATTTTGTTGCCCTCTTGGGGTTTCGAAATAGATTATAAAATTTCATAACGATACATTCATTACTTGGGCAGTTATTGGAGTTTCTGTTTTGAGTTCTCTCCTTCTTTTCGGTGGATTTCACGGAAATTAATAACTGTCGTTCTCGTGTCGATACATTCATTCCAGAGACACACACACAGACAGACAGGAAATTGTTTCTACATCAAGGAATCGGAAAACATGAAATTTCATTGAAATGTAAACTCGGTGCCGTCTTATGGGTTTTGAATTTCAATATAAAATTTCATGTCGATAAATTCATTACATCGGCAGTTATTGAAATTTTTGAGTTGAGCCCCCCTCTGATCCGTCCCTTCTCTTCGACTTGTTTCGCTGAAAATTATTAGATGTGTCATCCTTATGGGGTTTCTGCATTTACATATAACATTTCAAAGATAATAACTAACTATAACATTTCATGTATATTCATATATATTCATTACATCGGCAGTTATTAGTTTTTGAGGTCATCGGATTTCCCCTACACTTCGTATAGATTAGTAAGTAAAACGTTGAATGTTTGAATGAATTGTCAATAAAAAGATTCGAAATCTCATGACACTGTCGATTATACAGAATCACAATCTTCAAAGACTACCTGTAGAAAACCGGTATGGGCCAGGAGTTAAGTAGGAAGTAAAAATGGTTGCTTAAAAACATTTAGTTGTCTTGCGGAGGCCTTGAGAGCTTCTTCTCTTTAAAGAGTCGCATTGATATTCGCCTCGTCGCCTCTGGCTACAGTACCGATATGGTCCCAAAGTTCCTTCACGCATATTCAATTGTGACATCTTTATTCTGCATTCACCTCTCTAACTTCTCAGAAAGGTAAACGAACTTCCCTATCACTATTCAACTTGATTACCGTTTTACCCATCCCGTTTTTACACATTTTGCTATCGTTGGTTATTCACCCGGGTTCTACCTCAATCGTGGTCAGATGGTCACGTTCTAATAGTTCGGACCACAAGCAACACAACACCCTTCTTCTGAGGATGTCCTTAGAAATTTTTCAGAAAGCTCCGGTGTTGGCACATGTACAGTAATACAGAAGGTCAAGATCGCGGGTTCGTAACCCGGGAGAGGCTTTTAGGTTTTTTACCTGGGAAGTCAATTGAGCGGTTGACGCGAAAAAGGTTCTAAACGCCAAAATAACAATTCCTTCCGCTGCCATGTTGAGAACTACTGGTGGCTGTTAGAACCTTCTTCCATGAGGCTCAACGCTGACGTGGGCTCAATACTACCAACTGCTACTGTAACGGCAAAAAAAACTTCCCTACACAGTCCCTAGAGGCCTATAGAACCTTATTCCACAGAAATCTCATTTTCGACTAAAGTGGCGCTTAGAATCTTTTTCGCGTCAACCACTCAATTGAGTTCGCCGCACTTCGCCACGAGTCCCACAGTAGAATCGGACACAGAGCCGTGCAGACCCTATGGCAAAGGGGTGCGAGGCACATGGGCTCGCAAAATAAGGCCCATAATCGGGACGACCGCCCTAATTTTTCTATTCCTTATTTTAAATCTATCGTTGACAAAGTCAAATATAAGAGAACATAAAGAAACCGAAACCAAGGGGAAAAGCAAGATAAATTCATTTAAAGGGATGTGGAACGAGAGAGACTGATGGGCTTTTCGTTATTATCCATCGAAAGTGATCTCTTGAATTCTATTGACACAATTTGGCTTCCATTAAGGCCAGAAGAGCCATGCTTTGATTTCAATTTACTTTTATTTTATTTTCTTATATGAGACTTACAATTTTCATTTTTATTTCACCCTTTTCAGGGTAGATTGATGAGGTTAGGTTTTAAGGCCCCCCTCCCCCCCATTCTCTTAGCTTGTTGATTATCTGTCTGAATATAATTAAAGTATGCCTCAAGCCAAATAATTATCTTCCTGTTGTTACCTGATATTGTTTGGACACCGATGGAGCGGCTCACTTTAATCTTGTTCAGCCCCCGCATCACCCAAGTCTCCAGCTAACACTGCACTACTGGAGATTCTAAAATACAATTTATACAAAGAAACAATATTGTTTTGAACCATATAAAGTTGTTATTGTTTGAAAGGTTCAATATTAGCAGGTTTATTATTCATTCATGTACATTTCCTTATGTTAGTTATTATGACTCATGCCCGGGCTTTTAACAATAAGGCCATATAACCAGAGCGTTCTTTTGCCAATGTGGTGGATATGAGCCCGACTCTATTATGGTAGTCCTAAATTTTGCTTACCTTAAATTTTTATTCACCTAAAGTATACCGAACGTCGGCGTGGTTGTTTATTTTATCTCCCATGTAAAATAAACTAAGTCTCGGCTTGGTTTCGAACCCGGGATCCTTGAGCTCATTCTTATGTATTGGACGTCTTTCGTAAAATCTCCCAAAAAAAATTATTTAAAAAAAAGTGGTCTGGCCATAACAGGACTTTTTTATACCAACCTTTTTTTACAGATCATTCTCCCCCCCCCCCCCCCCCCCCCTTCCCCTTTATTAATTTCATACTGACATTACTGTGTTGGCGTCGTCAACTGTTTTCTTTTTTTCACTGTACACGGTAATTTTGAGAGTGCCTTTCTTATGCCCAGTAATGCCAGTATGAAATGATATTGAGATAAGGGAGGGAGAGTGATCTGTAAAAACGTAGTTGGTATAAGAAAGCTGTTACCTGTTATGTTCACATCACATATACTTTATTTTTTCTTTATTTCTAATTCTGCTTAATAAAAATATTTTATATTATTTTTTAAAATTCGTTACCATTAACGTAAACATTACTTGGAAATATTTCCAACGGAAATTTATTATACATTTCTTGAAGCGCTATAACTTGGTTCATATTGGTTCTAACTCAAATCTGGCCATTGGAAATATAAATAGTGAATATTTTTTACAAAAAAAAAACAAAAAAAAAAAACAATAATTTAGGAACAGAGCGCTAACAAAGTTTCAATCCCATCCACACACTCGCGAAATTGAGCAAAATGTGTTCAGACGATCTTGAAATGTGAAATTCTATTGAAAACTCTCGGATTTTTACGAGATTATAGTACTTCCTTATACTAATGGTATAATAACAAGAAGGGGGGGGGGGGGGGGGGGGGGGGGGCATAGAAGAATACTAATGTTATTAAAATTTTAATTGTTCAACTTATGTAAAAAATGACCAGCCTTTCCGGGAATTGAACCCGGAACTGCCAAATTACAAAGGGGACAAGTTGTCTCAAAATATGAAAGCTGCTCAGATCTCTCTCCCATACATGCTCTAACTAACTTTCTTCGATAATCTCGTCACTGAGTATGAAGATTTCTTAAGTTAAACAAATCCCTTCTTTTAAAAATAAACTATTCGCAAATCGAAGTGATGCGTTTCCTGATTTACTTGTTAAGGTACCTATATTATTTTATTAAACTTATATATTAATATTTTATTAAGGTTATATTATTTTATTAAACTTTTATATAAATAAAAACAACATGCTCCTAAATCCTCATACATTTTGTGTCAATAAATTCTTTACATCGGGGCAATTATTAGGCTTTTGGAATTAGCCCCTCACCCCCCCCCCCCCCTCCTTTGGCTGATGACATTCATTACGTCAGCTGTTTTGGGTGTTTATGAGTTGAGCCCCCCCTTGATCCTCCTCTTCCCTTCTACCGATTCCACTGGAAGTTGATGTCATCCTTGTGGGGTTTTGAATTCACATATGAAATTTCGTGTCGATACATTCATTATATCGGGAGTTATCGTGTTCACACACACACACACACACACACACACACTTACAGGCAGCATTTTTTTTTCTCATATTTGGAATCTGGAAGTCGGAAAACATGAAATTCCGTTGATAACTTCGCATCAAATTTTTGACCGATTACATAACTTCCCTTATACTTCATATAGCTGGGGAAGTAAAAAATATTTAAAAGAGAATAAAACATTTTTTTTTTATTTAACCAAAAGTATGATTTTTCTGTATACATTTTTAAATTCTAGCAAAGCTAGAAAAAATCAAATTTTGCGAAAAGTTTTTAATTATTAAGAAGTGGGTATTCCTCTCCTTTGAACAGGCACATCGGCATGTCCACCTCTCTGTCAATGGTTCTGCAGGTTCTTCCTAGGTTTCTGGAAGTCCGGAAGCATGTGAATCTGGCGTTGAGGTTGATCCCAAGCGTGTTCAACTGGATTCAGGAAGGCTAGTTTATTCGAGTGATTTCTTGCTCCTCTGAGAAGCGTTGAATAATAAGAAATTATTTCTTTATGGGATAATTATTGTTGACCAGGTTAAAAGTTTCTCCAATTACAGATGGTCGGTAAACATGAAATTCCGTTTAAAACTCAACATCGAATTTCTGACTCTAGGAAAGTAAAATGAAGCAATAAATAAGAAAACAAGGAATGTGTGTTGGTTCAATGTGTACTTGTGTTGGATGAGTTAGTTGCCAACCCATGTCTAGAATGCCATCTTTCTGATACATGCCTCCGGTATTTATCTGTATGTGGTTCACGTTCCCAACATGTATTTGACTACTTTGGTATTCAGGGATCCCACTTTCCAAACCATGTTCAAACAACCGTGAAATGAACTGTTCCCTTCTTGTTTAACTTCCTGCTTTTCATATTCTGGTGAAAATTCAACTTGAATAATGTCTAGTTTTGTATTTATGCAGAGTTTGATATTATCTTTTGAAGAAATATTTTCCGGTAAAGATTAGATCTAAATTTCGAAAAAGTAGTGACTAAAATAAGTCTATACTCTTCTCTGCGTAGAGGTTAGGTTAGTTTTTATGACTCATGCCCGGGCTCTAACTATGAGGTCATATCGCCTACTACCAGAGCGCTCTTTCGTCACTCTGGTGGACATGAGCCCGACTCTACTGTGGGAGTCCTAAATTTTGCCTACCCTAATTTGTTATTCACCTAGGGCAGGGGTCTTTAACGAGTACCTGACATCGTACAGGCTCGAGACCATCGCTTAACGTCCCATCCAAAGGACGGCATGCTTAAGTTTATTTGATCTCCCAGATAAAATAAACTAAGGGCCTCGGTCGGGTTTCGAACCCACGATCTTTAGCTCAGAAGACAAGCACGCATACCACTGAGCTACCGGCGCCCTCTCTCTGCTTAGATATAAGTGTACAGTTAGTTATTATGACTCTCATGCCCGGGCTTTAGCTACGAGGTCATATCGCCTACTACCAGAGAGTTCTTTTGTCGCTCTGGTGGACATGAACCTGACTCTACAGTGGGAGTCTTAAGTTTTGCGTAACTAGGTTTGTTGAAGGGTTTTTAACGAATACCTGACATCGTACAGGCTCAGGCCCATCGTTTTCGAAGGACGGCGTGCTTATGTTTATTTCAACAGCCTCGGCTGGGTTTCGAACCCGCGATCTTGAGTTCAGAAGGCATGCTACCTCTGAGCTACCGGCGTAGTGTAAATGTCGTGGCGAAGTTGAAAAAAAGTTTGTTTGAAATATTATTGATTTTCCAAAGTTTTTGACTTGATTTTGTGACTCAGACTCCGGCTTTACATTTTTTTAAGGCCGATTTACGAGATACCTGCCGAAAAAAAATGTTTTAAATCTTAAAATTACCTCTCGAAACCCGAAACGGTATCGAAAGATTGGCCATTACCAAAAATGTTCCTTACTAAATTTCCAACTGTTAATATGTCCTCATATTTGAAATTGGTCCAATATTAACAAAAATATAACGCTCCAAAAATGCAGAATAAATTTATGTCGCATGGCAATTTTAAAATATTTTGTTTTAGGATCTCGGTGGGGAAGCACACCTGAGGTAACCACACCTTAGCTAACGACACCTTAGTTAGCTAACCACACCTGAGCTAACCACACCTGAGCTACCGGTGCCTTCCAATCAACGTTCTTAAAGAAAGGTTACACATTTTTGTGACCAAAATGAACTCCCACTCATAAAAATTGACCAATGCCAGCCCGAGGCAAGTTTTAGGAAGGAGCGAGGTCCAATTATGGCGCCCCCCTTGCTTGCCTCTAATATATACCAGTTGTGTGTGCAAGCATGGAACTTGGAACATCTCGAACATCTTGAGTCTCTGTCTAATTTGTCGATCGAAAGCAGCCATGCTCGTTGGCACTGTACTCTTCACAGTACCTATAGCGGTGGTGCCCCGCCCGCGGACTCGACCCGTGCGCGTTTCCACAGATAAGGTCATTCACATTCCATACTAGCTACACGCTCGCAATCAAAATATCGAAAAGAGGAAAAAAAAAATGTTTTCCTTTATTTTTCTTTACCACTGAGGCGCCCCCTGGGACGGCGCCTGGAGCGGCCGCTCCGTTTGCCCTATGGTAGGGTCAGGGCCGACTATGACCCTGCGCCGGGGACGACTGCAGGCACGCCGGGGGCCGCCCCCGGCGCCCCCACGTACGCCCCACATTCATCCCGAGCTCTCTCGGCGCGCCAAGAAAACTAAGGTGGGCTAGGAGTGACCGCTTATCGTCGCAGATGGTCGGCAGCGGTCGCTCCTAGCCTACCACAGCAACCGAAAATAATAATTTATGTTTTTATTTTATTTTTGAATGACCAATAAAATTGTTAGGCCCTCATTCCCCGACGATTCGGCGACGGCTGCCACCGAAGATCGGCCACCCCCCCCCCCCCCCCCAAAAAAAAAAAAAGGAAAAGATCTCAGCTGTCTAAGGAGTCTTTGATGTCTCATTTCAATTACTAATTGTATAATACGCAATATTGTTTGTGGTGATGTGATGAAAATTTGTACGTAATCTTCATGCAGGTCAAATGTTGAGTCTGATACCAGTTATAGGGTAAAAGGTCAGAGGTCAACCTGAAGGGAAATTGACAGAACGTGAAGTGCTCCTGTTACCTTATATTCCTTCCCCAGTTTTAGGAAGTGCAGGCGAAATTTTGTTATCGGTCAGAAATTCAGTATTATGAATATGTAATTGGCACTTTGTGAGCGCTCCAAATAAAAATAAAACGATTGTACCAATGAGCTTGAAATTTGAAATGAAGATGTCACATGCGCTAAATTAGATTTGATTAGATTTTGACCAAAATCAGACGAAAATTAACATCACTTTACTTTGGGGCCTAACTCCATTTTACTTGTATTTAAGATAATTAAAAATCTTTTCAAAATAAAGTTGTAGAGAAAGCTGAAAGGCACATTTTGTATGAAATACGTTCTTTGGAATGTCGCTCCGTTAGCGATACATGACAAAAACCGTTCTAAAATGTAGTTTTGAATACCAGTTTTTTTTAAGACGTTTGCTTGATTTACGTGAAAGCGAGTAGTTCTATCGAAAAACTGATTCTCTCCAAAAATGTTGCTTATTAAATTTCCTACTAACAAAATGCCTTCAGATTTGACAATATAAACAAAGTTATAACACCCCAAAAAATGTACAACAAATGTTCGTAGGAAATATTTCTAAGATATCTTTTTATTAATGGTCCCCCCCCCCCACCCCCTCCCCCCCCCCTCCCCACAACTTGTTCAAAGTCAACTCATACTACCATTACTGGGTAAATGAAAGTACTGTATTGGCTTCAGCGGTTTTCTTTTTTTTTTTTTTTTGTACAGGGAAATTTGGAGTTACTTTCATGTAACTAGTATGAAATGAGTTTGAGAGGTTGGAAGGAGAGGGAGAGTCTGTACAAAAGTGGTTGGTATAATAAAGTCCTGTTGTAGCCACGTCACTGATTGTTCTATTAATAATTATTATTATTACTATTATACTATAGTAGATCGACAATTGCCCCCTCCCCTCCGGTTTTGCCTGGCCTGCATGTATGTTGCTATACTAGAAAGTACGTATGTGACGGACGAGTCAGTCAGTTATTGATTCGGGTGGTCGCCGCTCTTCTCCGTCCTTGAACTCAACTAACCTCTACCTTCCCTGTCCTTTCGGTCAACAAGGGATCGTCTCAAAGTTCCATTTCTGCCTCTGAGAAAAAAAAAAAAAAAAAAAATTAAAATTGAGTAATTTTTTTTTTTTAACTGAGCAAATTTTATTTAGCATATTTACAACGGGTACAATCTTCAGTAAGTGGGATATCAAATTAAGTAAATATATACACGAACATAGAAAAAAAAATGAATGAAAAATAGAATAGAAGTAAAAAAATCAAATATAAAAGTGTGAATAGCAAAGTTTCGAATAATCGCCGATTAGGCTGAAAATAAATAGGTGGACTACCCCTATGGGGTTCTGGATATACACATAAAATTTCGTGTCGATTTTTTGTGTGAAGTCCCTTTAACCCTCCCTTCCCTTTGCCCAATTAGCCTGAAAATCAATAGGTGGATGACCTTATGGGGATCTGGATGTACACATAAAATTTCGTGTCGATACATTCATTGTATCAGAAGTTATTTTATTCACAGACTCACGTACAAATACTGATAGAACGTTTTTTGTTTTTTTTTTTCGTTTTGGGGATTGAGTTAGATTTTTAGACGTTGGCGTTTATTTGGAACATGTACCAAATATATTATATATTTTTTAATCACATGCTCTTCACCATTCTATGTTTCCTACAGTTCGGTCATAATCTTGTATTATTTCTGTAGAATTTCTAGAGCTTCACTTAAAAATAAACCGAACTTATTATTATTTCTTGCCTGAAAGGAGAGTTTAAAAATAAAGTGAAAATATGCTTAAAGACTCTTAAATAGCAGTTGAAAGTAATAGGATTAGGGCTAAGTAAATATCGTATTACCTGCTATAAATAAGAATTCCCCGATAAGGTCGTTCTCTGTGGGAAGAGAGACCCCACTCCGCGAAAGGGTAAATCTTCTACTTCAACTGAATAATAACCTTTAGAGATAACAGACTGTATTAAGAATAAATTAAATTGATTTAAATTAAAATAAGTCGACAATCACAGGCAATGTAGTACGACAATTAAGTTTTAGCTCTCCCTTCAAAACCAATCGACCGTTTTGGCTAAAAACAAGTGTTTTGTGTCGATACATTCATTACGTTGGCCATTATTAGGGTTTTTGAGTTGAGCCCCCCTCTGATCCCATCCCTCCCTTTTGTCGATTTCACTGTAAATGAATAGGTAGTGATCTTCTGGATACACACCAGGGGGTCAGAAAATATGAAATTCCTGTAAAAAGCATAGTTGAAGAAGTAAAACGGAACATCTCTCAGATCCCTTCTCTGATTTTGTTTTCTTGCCAACAAGACCGGTGCTGACCAAGGAGTTTCCGGCGTTCCTACAGCTCCATTTTCGAAAAGATCCTAACGAACTACTGCAATGCCGCTGGAGACACGCGATATGGTGCTTTGACAATATGTTTGCTGTCCCCTGAGTCTATTTTATGTTCGATCTGCGCGGTGCATCCTAATTTACTTTGGGTTCAAAGCGAGCACCACCTGCCCTACACTCCATCCGCTTCTCCACGTCAGTTCGCAGACAGCTCTAGATCCTTCAAAAATACATATCGCCCGAGCATCAATCCTTTTGGTTCTCAGCCTCCCCTAGACCAGGACGCAACTCTTCTAACTGCGCAGCTAACTCTCTCTCTCTCACCACTCGCTCCATCTCAGCGATGACCGTGCGGAGCTCCGCCAAATCCACAACATGGTCCGCCTGCTCGGCCATTACTTCTCGTTATCGGACCTCACCCAGTCCCACTTCTGACACCAATTTGTTGGCCCCCTTCTTATCCAATTGGGTTCCTCGTCGAGGGTGATGACGAGTGGAATGAAAGAATGAGAGTATATATTTTTGCTTTAATTTTACTTACTATATTACGTTGGCTTGAGAAGGAGAATTATGATGGAAAACGTCAGTCCCCCCCCCCCCCCCCCCCCTCCACCACCACCCTAACGCGAACTTTGTGAACAAAATAAAAATCTCTCTTGGGAGTTACTTTCTTTTTGGGGGAAAATTGTTTTTGTTCCTTTAGCTGACTTTGACTAACATGGAGTCATTGTAGCATTACTGTTTCGCTATATTCCTTCTCTCTTATTTCCGCCATAACTTTCCGACAACCCCTGATTTGACAATAGAAGGAAGATTAAAGGCACACAGGAAGAATAATCTACATAAAAGAATAGTTCTTTTAGATATTCATTCTTATTTCTTTAAAAGTTTGCAAAAATTTGAATATTTGCCGAAATTTGTTTGATAATAAGCAACTTTTAGTGCATATCTTCACCGTCAATTTAAACCCTCACAGATCTATCGAGGCTTGTGTTTCGATAAAAATGAACTCTTTCTGCCAAGCTTTCGACAATGAGTGTGTCTTCTTCAGGGCCTATATTGACATATATAGATTAGCAATAAGTTTATATTTTAAGTTAAAACTATAAAAACTAAATATAACTAAACAAATACCTACCTCATAAGAGAATAAAACGTTTAAAATAGTTTAGATTTTCTCAGGAGTTTGGTTTTGTTTAGTTAAATTTTGTTTTTATTGTTTTATCTTTACTTAATTGTAGGTTACATAAATGTATCGCTAATGTATATATATTAATACAAACCCTGAAGAAGACACTCAGTGCAGAAAACTTGGCAAAAATTCTACAAGTTGGTTCCTGTTAATCCTTCCAAATATTAATATCTTATTTAGGTTCCTTGTTTCGACGTTTTTTCATTTCTGTCTGTTATTTCCGCCATAGCATCCCGACTTTTCCGAAGTTTCGAGGATAGACTCCTAGGTCAGAAGGTACAGATCAGAAATAGTTAAATTAAATATAATTTTTTTGAGGTATTCTATTTCGAAATAATAACCTTACTTTGAACAAAATTAGTTTTGAGGAAAATTTGGGCACACTAAGTTAATTATATACAACTTACATGTAAATTGTCTTCGCAGACTTCTAGCTAATATTTAGAAGGCGAGCTACAAATTTAGATTTCATATCCATAATTTAAAATGGCCGCAAACCCGAGAAAGAAAAACAAAAAATCCCCTCTATGTGTTATCAAATCCCCTCTATAATTTTATATGTATATGCAGAACCCTGTAAGGAAGATATCTATTGATTTTAGGCTAAAGGCAAGGCGAGCATTAGAGGCGGGTCTAACACAAAAACTCTAATAACTGCCGATGTAATGAATGTATCGATACAAAAATTAGAATGAGGATTAAGAAGTCTCTATGTATGTCAACTATCGATTTTTAGCCAAAACTGTCGATTGGTGTTGTAGGGTGAGCGAAAACTGTTAATTAGCTCGCGCTGTGGAATTACATTACCGTAATTCATCGAGGTGAAATGACTCATTTAGTGTAACAGAAACTGAAAGTCCAACATTTCAAATGTAAGTACTTTCAAGTTTTTGGAACCTTCAGATCTGAGGTAGGTAATAGATTGATTGAACCCAATAGCACTGGGCTTCCCCCCCTGGCTACGCCACTTATTGAAAGATGCCCTCTGTTGTGGTCGGTCGTCAAGGCTGAATGAGTTAGTACGGTTAGTGGAGCGTCACTCATCCACTGTCCTAACAACTAGATTAGGAAGCCTAAACCTGCGTCATTTCTCCAATATCCAACCTTAGCAGTTCTGAAGATGATACTCCTCAGCATGTGATCCAACTGACAAAATCAAACAATTCGATGAAGAATTTAATATATACTATTACATAAAGAGACGTTTTTTTTTGTTTGTATATTTGACGTAATCCTCAAACTACTTAACCGATTTGGAATATTTGATACTCCTCAGCATGTGATCCAACTGACAAAATCAAACAATCCGACGAAGAATTTAATATATACTATTACATAAAGAGATGTTGTTTTTTTTTGTATATTTGAGGTAATCCTCAAACTACTTAACCGATTTGGAATATTTGATACTCCTCAGCATGTGATCCAACTGACAAAATCAAACAATTCGACGAAGAATTTAATATATACTAATAGATACGAGACTTTTTTTTTGTATATTTGAGGTAATCCTGAAAACTACTACACCGATTTGGAATATTTGATACTCCTCAGCATGTGATCCAACTGACAAAATCAAACAATTCGACGAAGGAATTAATATATACTAATACATAAAGAGAGAGTTTTTTTGCTGTATATTTGAAGTATACCTGAAAACTACTTAACCGATTTGGAACATTCTTTCACCGTTACGAAGCTCTTTCCGCTGGACATAGGCTAAACATCGTCACGCTTTATTAAACGGGAGCTGAGTAGTGATGATAAAAGTGAAACGGCCGTCCGAGCGTCATTTATTGCATACGCCGCCTAAACAGTTGAAGATATATCAAACTGATGAATGGAGGAATTACTGGCAATAAAAAGCTCTGCAAAAAAAGTCCGCGACAGCATATACGAGTACCTATCCTATAACAGATAGTTTTCATTGAGTTTTTATCTCTATATGTGAGGAGTGGGGGGAGGGAGGTTTGCAAATTATAAAATTAAGTTAGCTCTGTACCTGTTGATCGGAGTTTCATGAAATTTTACACATGGCATCCGGATAAGCTCGTTTCTAACGTAGTGGCATCACCAAATTTTGTCTGGGGGGTGTTACATTTTATGTTGTATTTATGATCTTACCTATAACATGTCTACTGCTGTTTGCAACATAAAATACGACACCTTATGTTAGTACAAGTAGACTTGTATTTTTCTGGCGGGAAGTATCCTCTATACGAGTACCTATATCATGTAAACATTTGAACATCCCAAATCGTGTTCAGGGGGGCATGTCTAAAATATGGTTGTAGTTGCCGTAGGTTTTACAAAAAATAAGGAATAATTAAAAATTAACAATGAAAAAAGTCGTCGGTGAATCAACGAGTATGTATCTCCCCAGCACGAATTAATATTTTTATTTGACGTTATTACGTCCCCTAAATACATTTTGACCATTTCCGCGATGATGTATGTATGTGTATGTGTATGATTGAAAAGTTGTGAGCTCTCTCGCAAAAACAATTGTAGTTATGAACTTGAAATTTGGAATGAGGGGTCACATGTTCTAACTATGTACCTACTACCAGAGCGCTCTTTCGTCACTTTGGTGGACATGAGCCCCGACTCATAATGCCTACACAGGTTTAGTTAACTAAGGTACATAACATGAGGGGTCTTTAACGAATACCTGACAACGTACAGGCTCGGGACCATCGCTTAATGTCCCATCCGAAGGACGGCGTGCTTAAGTTTATTTTACCTCCCAGATAAAATAATCTAAAGGCCTCGGCCTGGTTTCAAACCCGCGATCTTGAGCTCAGTCTCTTAGCACGCTACCTCTGAGCTACTGGTACCCTCAGAAAGTACCTCTCAGGGAGAAATCCCCTAAAAACGATATAGAACCAATATATAATTTCCTATCTATTTTGAGTATAACATTTCCTAGTAGGGCTCACTAATTCCAAGCTCGAGCGAGTTTCTCTTCACGATGTACAGTAAAGTTTGTATCTAGAGAACCGCTACAGGTTGCCAACCCCACATCTTAAGTGTTAAAGTAATTTCAAAGATGCTATTGAAACTCTAGTTCATTCACTACAGCCCACAAACATTGACAGACACAAACAAAGGACGATAACAATCGGCATAACCACAATATAACCTTCTTACGTAACAGTGTTGCCAATTGATTCTAATCATTCAAGGGATTTATCGGTTTGATTATGACATATTTTCTGATATTTAACAACCAATCCTATTAAGTAATTTTATTATTTTAAAATAGTCTATGTTATTTATTTGTCCTGTGCAACTAATGCGATCATATGTTTAAAAAGAGATTTAATTGGCTCATGTTTGCAACTTCATTATGTGCGATTAAATTGGTTTCGGGGTTACGTTTTGAAGGCAGAATAAGTTTGTATTTTGTATTAAGTGTTTAAATGATTGACTGAATACCTAAACATGTTATTCCCAACATGGGAAAATTCAGTTTCCCGAATTCACATTTTGTGTCCCACTATTTGGTGTACATAAGAGTGATGATAATGAAATTGCTCTAAATTTTAGAGTCACAGTTTTACAATTTTTCATTTCTGATCGTTCATCAGAACATACCATGAGGAAATGAATTTAGGTGAGATTTTGTAATTTTTTTCATGATTTTGGTAACATATAGAGGTTTTATTTTACTTCAGACAACCTTGATAAGTTAGAGGGGAGGGGGGTGGAAACAGGGTCGTCGGTGAATCACCGGCAATGTACTTTCACAAAACGACTTCATTAATAAAGTTTCCGCTCTCCTCAAAACCAAACATTCATTACATCGGCAGTTATTAGTTGAGCTTTCTCCCCCGTTCCATTCGGCTGATTTCGCTGACATTTAACAGGCATTGTCCTCATGAGGTTTGGAGTTTAAATATAAAATTTCATGTCGATACATTCATTACATCGGAAGTTACACTTGTTCACAGAGACAACAATTTTTTTTAAATTTATGGTATGAGGGGGTTGGAAAACAAGAAATTACAGTGAAAAGTTAACATCGAATTTCAGACTGATTATATAACATCCCCTATACTTCGTATAGCTGGGGACGTAAAATCTTATCCTGTTAGGAATGTTTTTTTTTTTTTTGTTTTTTTCAAGGAGGTTATAATGGGGCGTGGAATGGGGTGCTAATTTTGTTTAGTCTGAAGACTAGCGGGGCAGCTCGGCGATGTAAATCAATTATGGGACCTCTCTGAGGAAACTGTTACAAAGGACATAACGGTGAAGGTTGTTCTTGTTTGTTCATGCCACTTCACCTGGTAGGACATTAGCATCGCCGCAGTCTGCCGACTCATCCTCTTGCAGCTCAATGCAGTCATCCTGTTACAGGCCATAGTCTTCCCCTCTCCTCATCGCATTGAGACTCAAAACATGCGCGAAAAACTGTTCGTCACTGCAGTCGCGGATGAAACTCCCTCAAGTCGATTAACAATTAGAAATGGGGTATAACAATCACCAACGCTTTCCTTCCCCAGCTTCCATTATTTGTTAATAGCTTAGTTTATTATATCTGGGAGGTAAAAACAATTAAGCACACTGTCCTTCGGATGGGACGTTAAGCAAGGGTCCCGAGTCAGTACGATGTCAGGTACTTCTTTACAGACGCCTACCCTATATATATATATATATATATAGGGCGCCGGTAGCTCGGCAGAAGGCAAGCACGCATACCATTGAGCTCTCAAGAACGTGGGTTCGAAACCCGACCGAGGCCCTTAGTTTATTTTATCTGGGAGGTGAAATGAACTTAAGCACGCCGTCCTTCGGATGGGACGTTAAGAAACTCCCATAGTAGAGTCGGGTTCATGTCCACCAGAGTGTCGAAAGAGCCATCAACCCCCCCCCCCCCCCCCCACCTCCACCCCCACCCCCTAAATTAAACATGTATGGACAAAAGTTGTTCCTTAAATCGTAACAAATATTTTTTGTCGAAAAACAGACAGCAATTTTAAAGCGTTTTCCCCGAAAAATGTTTAAAAAAATTCATTAAAAAATACATCATATCTATATTGTTGAATTCGTGCCAATAAGCTTTCATTTAACACCCTACACGATGCCCTTTTTTTTTCATTTCCCAATTTACCCCCAGAATCAAAATTCAACTTTTTATACTTACACGTGTATAATTGGCCCCCACACTCTATCATTACCGATTATATAACATCCCCTATACTTCGTATAGCTGGAGAATTAAAACTGAGCCATTTCTATAATTTCATTTTTCATACGTCGCTACAATAAATAATACCAATGATGGTTATGTTTATAATAGATAAGTCACTAAATAATACCAATGATGGTTATGTTTATAATAGATAAGTCACTAAATAATACCGATGATGGTTATGTTTATAATAGATAAGTCACTAAATAATACCAATGATGGTTATCTTTATAATAGATAAGTCACTGTTCTTTTTCTCTTCTTTTTTCACGTTTTTTCTCAGGTACGTGCCTCGCCTCTTCTATAGAATGTCCAACTACGAAAACTGACATAGTTTTTCTTCTCCAGCTAGACGAAGTATAGGGGAAGTTATTTAATCAGTCAGAGTATTCCACGGAATTTCATGTTTTCCGACCTTCTGATTACAAATTTTTTTGGAAAAATTGTATTATCTATGTGTGTGTCTATGAACAAGGGCGAACAAAACTCCAGTAGTCAAAGAATTGCTAAATATAAAATGTAATTCTGATTATAATTTTAGTACTTGTTTTGATAGAATATGTCAAAATAAAAATGTCCTTATAAAAATCACATCATCTGAAAAATATGAATGGCGATGAAGTATAACATTTTTTCCTTTCCGAAATTAAATTTTTTTTTTTTCCTAAAATCGTTTCATTCTGATAGAGCTGTGGAGAGTCCGGGGTTAACTTTTGAAAATTATGGTCAGCCTAAATATAACTCAGTTGTTTATTTATTTAGATAGCTACATGTTTCTACTGTAAACCAGGGGAATATTACAACTGTTTTATTGTCCCATTTATTTGGACAATAAAGAAAAAGAATTAACGAACTTACTTTTTGTTGAGGAACGTATGTATCGACACGAAATTGTCTATGTATCCAGAATCCTCTAAGGACGACACTTAATGAATTTCAGCCAAATCGGTGAAAGAAAAGGCGGAATTAGGGGGCAGGCTTATTTCATCTGTAAATTTAAAGCCTTTTAAGGACAACACCTATTGATTTTCAATGTATTTCAACACCTATTGGACAATTACATACCTAAACATTCTTTGGGACACTATGACTTCGGTCGTTCGGTCCTAGCTGAACCCTTAACGTTTGGGAAGTATATTAAGGAACATTTTTGGTAAGCTTTAATTTTTTGATAGAACTATCCATTACAAGCAAAGTTGTAAAAAAATGAGTTTCAAAACGATATTACTCTTATTATTTCACGTATTTTACAAAACGGGTGACCTTCGAAAAAGTTATTTCATATAAAAGTTGCCTTTCAGTATTTTCTACAACTTTTATTTGAAGAGATTTTTAATTGGGCCGTGAGTATAAGTGGTATCCTCTAAAGCGTACTTAGGTCTCCTAGTAAATTGGTCTTTTTTCTTCTTATTTCGGTCAAAATCTACTCAGATCTAACTTAACACATGTGACCTTTTCATCACAATTTTGAAGTGAGCTACAATCGTTTTTGAGTTAAGTGCTCACATATTTCCAATTAAAATATGTTACTCCGTTAAAAACCTCGATATCGAATTGCAATAATTTCTTATACTAAATGTATAAGAAAGTAAAAATGAAAGTCATATTCCAGGTTCATCAATGAACAGTGTTTCCCTTCACACATTCGTTTCTGGCTTTTCAACAATTACAGGCATTTGGTAACGCAGCGCACGTGCTTTTAAACAAACAACAATGAATGTTATTCGCTTCATTAGTATTCTGTCTTGGTAATTCGACTGTTTGCCGCTGTTTGACCAGACCTTAGCCTGAAGTGTTTCCAATAAAACCATCCCTAATTTGTTTGCACAATGAAAAACCTAAAGTCCTCTGCTCCAGTAATACTAACATTGAAATATTGATGGCCGCCAAAATATCAATATATAATCAATTGTAACAAGGTCATTCTCTGGCAAATGTGTTCACTCATTCTACAAGGTGCTTTGGTGTGTGTTATCTATTAATGCAAAGACGTACAGAATATTTGGAGCCAAGTCCTAGGTCACGGCTTGGGGTTGATATTCTTGTCAATGTACGTGAAACATCTCTATAACGGACATCGATGGGGACGAAATTATTGTCCCTTTAGCAGGGGTGGTAGAGTAAATGTAAATGTAATGTAAACATATTCACGCAGACATTATGTTATGAGCACACACTTAAACCCGAAAAATACATATAAATACTAAAAAAATACATGTAAGTATGCAAAAAAGTACAAAAACCTGTAAAAATTTAACAGATTGTGCCCTCTTTGTTTTAAAAAATTTTTTTGAATTTTTAAATGTTATCTAGTCATTACGGAAGACTAAAAAAAATTGAGACACCAAAAAAGTCTAGGGAAGGGGGGATTAAGGGGGAAAACGTAATTGATTAGTTAGTGCTGCAAAGGTACTTAGCCAGTGATTCATCCACTTTCTTCCTCGCCTGACTTCTATAGGAATGTCCAACTACGAAACTACGTTTTTTGCTGTTGGTGTTGTAGAGTCCATTAAATCCACTCATAGAACAATGGACTGTTGGAAACTCTGCAGAGAACTTTTGAAAATTCCAATATTTTTAACTTTATAGAATTGACACATCTATCTTATCACTAAATACTGCAGACATTATAAAGATGCCATACCAGCACATGAAACCTATTCAAACATATACTGACGCTAGGCGATAGTGTGAGAAAAATAAGCAGAGCTTCCACAAGGAGACGCAGATAGAATTCGCTTTGCAGTTCTTCTTCTTGTTAATTTTGGTGGTTGTGCGAAGCATGTTTGGTAACGCAGCGCATGTGTTTTTAAACAAACAACAATGAATGTTATTCGCTTCATTAGTATTCTATCTTGGTATTTCAACTGTTTACCGCTGTTTGACCAGACCTTATCCGAGTTTGAGACCAAACGATGGTCTGGCTTTGAAGGGAGAGCGAAAACATTGATTAATTCGATTTCTTAACTTTAAAATTATGGAGAGATATATTGGTAGAAATTATTTAGGTTTACAATGTTATTTATATATAAAAGATTATATATAAAGCTTTTTAAAATTTGTCTTCGAGAAAAATCGTATGACTTTTTATTTTTCCCTTTTTCAAAAGCAAGGAAACCATAAGTTTCTGTAATGCCCTTTTAAGGAGAGATATGTTGGATGGCTTTTTAATGATGTGTCCTGCGTTCACCTCCGACACCAGTGTTGGGCATCATTCAGGCATTTTTTATTCAATAATCATTCAATATTACAAGGTCATATCGCCTACTGCCAGAGCGCTCTTTCGTCACTGGTGGACATGAGCCCGACTCTACTATGGGAGTCCAAAATTTTGCCTCCCCTAAATTTTTATTCAACTAGGCCAAAATTGAAATAACGATCAAAATAAGCAGACTCCCGTGCCTTCTAAGAAAACTGAGCTGGTAGCGCCAACATCTGTCTTCGCGCCTTGTCCATCCCACTGCACCTGTGTAACGGAAGAGATGTCGTGATAGAGCAGCTACTTTGGGAGTCCTGTTGACATTCTAGGGTTAAGTAGCATTTTTGCACAAGTGGAACTCGGACTATTCCTTACTATTCGCTTTAACGATCCTTATTACAGGTGTTTTATATACTTAGGCAATTATACCAATAATGAGCTGAACGATTAGTATAAATCTTAAAGCACCAGGGTACAGAGTAACAAAATAAAAACTTACTTACCCCACCCCACAGCATAGAGGTTAAATGACAATTGGCATAGCTCAAAGGGGTGGAGATAAGTTCACTCACTCTACATACAATAACATTCATTCAAATATACACAATAACTTTAAAACAAATCTCTACATAATAGTAAAATAAATGACTCTGCAATAGTATAAAATTCACCATACAGCCAAAGGAATTTTTGCCATAAAATATAATAAATAAATAAATAAATTTGGAAAAATTATCAGAGTTGAAAAATAAAATACATATGGATTTTAGTCAGTAAAGGTGTAAAGGCTTCCTTAGTTAGGTATTGTGACTCATGCCCGGGCTTTAACTCCGAGGTCATATCGCCTATTAGCAGAGCGCCTTTTCGTGATTCTGGTGGACATGATCCCAACTCTACAGTGGGAGACCTAATTAGCTACCCTGGTTTGTTCACCTAGGATACCTCTAACGAGTACCTGACATCGTACAGGCTCGGGACTGTCGCTTAGCGTCCCATCCGAAGGACGGCGTGCTTAAGTTTACGGCAGCCCTCAGTAAGTATACTACCGATAGTAAAAAAGTATTTTAAAATTGGTTCAATTTAAACATTATTTGGAAATATTTCGCAAGGAAATTTATTGCACATTATTTGGGGGGCAATAAAATTGGTTCAATTTAAACATTATTTGGAAATATTTCGCAAGGAAATTTATTGCACATTATTTGGGGGGCAATAAAATTGTTCGTATTTGTTCTATCTTACATCTGAGGGCATTTCATTAGTTGGATATTTAATAAGGAACATTTTTGTTAGAAACCAATGTTTCAATAAAACTAACCGTTTTCGCGTAAATCAAGCAAACATCTAAAAAAATTAATTTTAAACGACATTTTAAGACGGCAACCGAGCGACCTTTGAAAAAAAAGTAGTCCACATAAAATGTGTTATAAATATAACCGATATCTTGTAAATGTATTTAAGCCCCGAAGTATATTGGTCTTGTTTTTCGTCCAATTTCGGCCAAAATGCAATCAGATCTAAGTTAGCATTCGTGAATCTTAATTTTTTTCAAGTTCATAGCTAATATTTCTGCGTTAAGGTGCTCATAAATTTGCAATCACATATGCTGTGATAATTAAAAGAATGTTGTATAAAACGGCATTTTCTATAAAACGGCATGTTGTATAAAACGGCCTTCTGTTATCAAGACACGATATCAAAATTTTCACGACAAACTCCATCATCACGCCAATCCACTTATACAAGAATTATCTACAAACACTCTCCCCACAAATCCACCACGACGCCTCAAGCGGATATGGCAGAGGGATCTGTTCCAGGACTAGCCTGGACTCCTCTTCGGTCACGTACCTCAGCAGTACAGCCACGCACCTGACACTGCTCTATTTATCACAATTGCTAATAGCAAATGTTATTATGCCGTTGTAAATATATAAATAAATTATCTTACTGTGCCAACAGGGAAAATGAATAGCATGGAATACGAGAACAAAAATCTACATAATAAAATTAAAAACTAAGATGGAAATAAAAAAATGAAACTATTTTACAAAATTAAATCTTACAAACTAATTACTTAAAACTATATCAAATGTTATTTATATATGGCATATATATATATATATATATATATATATATATATATATATATATATATATATATATAAAGTACCTCCTTTGCGAATCTATTTCAATGTTATATCACACCTATTTGATTCACCACACGTTAAGCCTAAACACTTTTCTCACTCCTAGCCTGTCCGTCCTTCACATCTCATCTCATCTCCACAACATAGACAAGGTCCACTCTAATTAGAACAGCTGATGGTCGCATTTTGTTTTTTATTCATTGTTTGTTTTAAAACAAAATGCAACTTCATATAATTATTCACCAATTTAGTTGCTTCTTTGTTTTTATGCAAATAAATATAATTAATTTTATAATATATTATTAATAATTAAAATGTGTGTAATTTTATACATCACAATACAGACATCATCACGAAAATGGTCAAAACGTACGGAGTATTCATTGGACTTTGAAACGTGAAAGTTCGTTGAAAACTCGATCTCTGATTTTTGCACGATTACAATAGTTTCTTATACTAAAGGTATAAGAAGGTAAAAATATTTTCGAAAAAGTTATTTATTATAATAAAGTAATGTTTTTATTTATTATTCGATATTTTGAATAAAACACAGTTCGATAACTCGTCCAGTTCCAAATGCCATCCTTCCATGGAGATCCAGAACTGGTTCTTGTCAGTTCTCCGCCCACTGTCCTCAACACTTCCAAACCTGGTGGCCTTGTCCACCTCAGATCAGTGTTTGGACCCTAGCGAAATATAACAGGCAGGCTTCCAACCCAACTACTTTATAAATAAAGTTGTATACGGATTGATTTTCATTGAGATTTTTGAAAACTAATTCTATTTAATCCATTTGAAGTTGAAAAGTCGTCGGTGAATCACTGGCAATGGTCTTTCCCCAGAATGGATTATTCAATTAAGTTTAGCTCTCCCTCTAAAACCAGTCAGCCGCTTGGTTTAAAAATCAATACTTGACTTACAAAGATAATCCCAATACAAAATTTTGTGTCAATATTAATTTATATATTACATGTGCAGAGCTGTGAAAACTCAACATTGAATTTCTGGCGAAATACATAACTTCGCCTATACTTCGTACAGCTGGGGAAGTAACAAAGACCATGTAAGTGGTTTTTAGTTCATATTTTGAATTTTATCATTTTGAAGTTTTGGAATAACATGTAGGATACGTATAATTTCAAGATTCAAAATCACTGGAGAGAGGGGTTTACCTGGAAAAAGTTTATGTTTTCTCGATTACTATTGCATCCTATCTGAGATGGGCTTTAACTACGAGGTCATATCGCTTACTACCAGAGCGCTCTTTCGTCACTCCGGTGGACATGAGCCCGACTCTACTGTGGGAATTCTAAATTTTTATTCACCTAGGGCAGGGGTCTTTAACGAGTACCTGACATCGTACATGGACCATCGCTAAACGTCCCATCTGAAGGGCGGCGTGCTTAAGTTTATTTTACCTCCCAGATAACATAAACTAAGGGCCCCCTCGGCCGGATTTCGAACCCACGACCTTGAGCTCAAAAAGCAAGCACGCATACCACTGAGCTTCCGGCGCCCTCTTTAATTTTTATATATAAGCTTTGTATCCTTTGTCCAGAATGGGAGAGGGGGTTGTGGTGGTCTCAAAGTATAAAATGAGTGTTTATTAATTTCAGATGTAGCCCCACCAATTCTATGACTTCAAAATAATTGAAAAAGCCAACTTATTTCTAAACCCTTTGTAAGGACGTTATTAACTGGGCTGGGCAGTGCCGTGTATTCTGCCAATTAATTCATAAAGTCCTTTTTGTATATTTCCACAAATATCTTACTTCTAATATCTATTTAATCAAATTGAGTGCACTGCTCAAAATATCCAAAGCCCTTCGTAAGCCTTATGTGAAAAAGTCCTTTCGGCAGTATCATAATACAGATCTCTATATATGTAATAAATTTTATATTTTTCCTGTTAGTCTAAATTAATTTTGCCTCTTTGTTTTTATTATTTACTGTATTAATTTTCCAATAATTATAAAATATAAATAATTATTATTAACCCCATTTTAGAATGTCTATTCATTTATTTTCTGTAAGTGCTGTTATTATTACTTTTTCTTTCCCTATCCTTTCATTTAAATCTATTCTATTATATTTTTAAATTATACTCGTTGTTTATTAGTATCTGCATTATATTTTATCATTATATTTTAATTGTATTAAATGTATTTATTTATTTATATATTTACAACGGCATAACATTTGTCATTAGCAATTGCGATAAATAGTGCAGTGTCAGGTGCGTGGCTGTACTGCTGAGGTACGTGACCGAAGAGGAGTCCAGGCTAGTCCTGGAGCAGGTCCCTCTGCCATATCCGCTTGAGGCGTCGTGGTGGATTTGTGGGGAGGGTTTTGGGAAGTTTGTTTTCAATTAAATTTATAAGTATATATTGTTTAAATTAAAGTTATTATTTTCTGTTCAATTTTATTATATTTTATTATTTCTTGTTGGATATTCAACTTAGTTATTGTTATTCTACCGCAGAGAAAAATAAATATATATGTGTGCATTTATTTATTTGTAAATTTATTGTATTATAATATATAAACAAATTGTATACTTATTTAAAAAAAATTACAAACAAAAAGAAATAAATGCATACAGATATATTTACTTTTCTAACTACTTAACAAATTACATAACCTTGAGCATGTACGATGTCAAGTACTCTTTAAAGACCCTCCCTACCCTAGGTGAATAAAAATTTAGGGTAGGCAAAATTGAGGACTCCCACAGTAGATTGGGGCTCAGGTCCACCAGAGTGATGTAAAAGAGCGCTCTGGTAGTTGGCGATATGACCTCATAGTTAAAAACCAGGGCAAGAGTCACAATAACTAACTTAACAAATTGTCTATTAGACTGAGTCCCTTAAATAAAGATTATAATAATAATTATTATTATTGAACTGTGCTTTCTTTAAACAGAGATAGAACTTTGTTTTCCCGTCATTATTTCTACTAATCAGCTATCAAGTAGCCATAAATTGGCTTGGGTCGGTTTGAACGCTCAGTTTAACCCGCTAACAAGACACTTTACAATAAGTAACAGTTGATTTGGTTGGATGTAAACAGTGTCAAGGCTCATTTGAACGATCCTTATTGATTTTCTACTTGTTGAATCGATTAGTTAGAACAAAACCCAACATGGCCGAACCCCTATTTGATACAACTACAATTCATTTTTTTCTTCTCTCTAATTCTATTTTCTTCTTCGAGTTACTTCTCTACCGTGACGGATTCGTTCAGCCTTCATACTGCCTTCGTTTCGAATCAGAGAGTGTCACCTATCTAACCTTTATAAAAAATAAATAGGAGTCTAATAATTCACAATTGACAGCATGCAGTTGTGATTTTCAATACGTTGATCAGTGTCGCCTCTTTCGCACCCAACAGGAAATATAACCAAACCTGAAGCTGGTTTAATGCCGAAACTGGTGGTTAATGTATAATTTTTTTGTGAAATAGATAATATATTTCAAAAAAGAAATTTTTTTTATTTATTTATTTTAAAAAACTTCGCAGAGAATGTGTAATGTCATGTATTCTCAGATTTTTTGGAAAATGAAGTCGAGAAAGATGGTATATAGAAGGGATAAGAATGTAGATCTCAGATTTGAGATAGGACAAAGTTATAGTATCCCAAAGAGTATACAAAAGTCTATACGAAATAGTTGAGTTTGAAATAATTTTTTATTATTTGTAGTTTATATTAAAATTGATAAAAATAATATAAGAGGACTTTCTTGTAAGAGCGTCACTCTCAGAATTACGTTACAATGAAACTAAGAAAACTGGTGTCGCCAACACATTCATGTACCCGGTGTATATAGACTTCCGAATCCAAATACATATTACATTTAAAATCCATTCACTTATATTTATATTTTCCCTCTATTTCATATCAGTTTCCTCTATGGCTTCCATTTATGAAAAGTTTGAAACTTTCTGGCTTTGCAACGGCTTATTTCATTCCACATGCTTCTGAATTTCTAATTGCTTTTTTTCAGTTCACAGTCTATAATTTCTTTCCGTTTTATATTAAAGAGTATGTTCATATTTATTTATTTTAATATTATTTCTATTTTTTAATATTTATTTTAGTTACATCTTCCCATCAGTATTTTCTTGCATAATACATTTTATATATATACTTATTATGTTATTTACTTATTCTTATGAAAAGTGTGGCGAACTGATAATTTTTAATTATGTATTTTACTATTTCCCATTGTTATTTAATTTTAATTATTCTCACACGTGTACCAAGAAGCGTGGGAAGGCCTATATTAACATAACATTTACAAAAAATTGAGTTGTCGATAATATAATAAAATAAAAAATATATAATGTAAGAAATTAGAAAAAAAAATTAAACTGTAGAATGGGGTTTACAGTAGAATACATAGTATATATAAGAAAGAAGGGCTATATAACGTAATATACTATATAACAAAAATACACAATATATTAACTTGGTGACGTTAACAGGGGTGAGAATTTGAAATGTATTGGGCGTTCTAACAATTCACATTTTGAGCCAAGCTGTCTCTACCTTTTTCACAAAGATGGAGGTATTTTATCCCCATTGCTTCCTTCAATTTGTGACCCATATCATTGATATGTTTATTCAATGTATATTTTCTCCTTTTTTCCTTATTTGATATGTGTGTTCTTTGATTCGTTCTTTTAAGTTACGTCCTGATTTCCCTGTTTCCTTTAATATTTACGTTTTTGCTTGAATTAAAAATTTTTTACTGTATCTATTACTTTCAAAAAGTGGGGAAGGGCATTAAAAAAATTAACAGGATAAAGGAATATACACACACTAAAGGAATATAAACTCCAAACACTACTTGTCAATATTTTCACTATATTGATCAAAATTACACGACTGTAGTTTGTATAACCAGGTTGAAGGAACACTCCACTCTGAAATCTGCTGTCTTTAGACATGGGATTGAATCCAATCACCTACCTTTCTCAGAGGACAATATGAAAATTCTACACATATGCCATAAAGGCCAGTCCCTTAACCTATTAGAAGCTCTAGAAATTAATAAAACCAAAACTTTATTATGAACAAATAGAACTTAATCCATCGCCGTTGTTAAACCTGAATATTTAAGACAATTTTAGCTTAATACATTTAAACCTTAAGTACATGTAGTCAAACTTTATTTAAAGAGAGATTTTTACATATAATAATGTTTTATACATATATCAATAGATTAAGACTATATTGTTAACTATTCAATCATTGTTTTCATATTTCTGTTGGACTTGAATGGTGTAATGTCTCCATTTTGTGCATTATTGTTTACATTTACTTTCTTGTCATATGTCTAATTTATGACCTTGTTTGTCCTGCCTTGTGTTAGTTCAGCAGTACTCGTCTGTATAGTTCACTTGATAATGTCGTAAGAGGCGAAACTATAGTCGTGTAATTTTGACCAATATAATGAAAATATTGACAAGTAGTGTTTGGAGTTTATATTCTTTTAGTGTCTGTATATTCCTTTATCCTGTTTATTATGAATTTTCACAAAGTAGATCTGGAATCGGTTCAATAATTAAAAAAAATAATTCTTTTGTGTTATACTTTTTTCAAAAAGAGAGGAGTAATGTTTAGCTATTCACAAATCTTCTTTCTTCCTGGTACCATAACTACTATTGTTGATACGGTTATTGTTTCAATATGAAAGGGGAACGCAAAAGGCAGGATTTCAAATTTTTCAAATATTTCTCCGTAGTTTAATAGACCTCTCTAAATAATTTTGTAGACTTTGACGCTAACCTATTTTTCCCCAATGCTAGAGACTTAAATAAATCTTTCTAGTTAATATTATGTTCTGCTTCATCTGAGTCGCCTTGTTCCATAACACCTTTTGCAAACAATTAAATTTTACAGAAGGGGCAAAAAACAAGTTCCCTTTTTGGTTGAACAAAGTTACCAGAGACCCTCAATTAGCTTCTGTATAAGTTTGGTGAAAACCAGGTTCTTTATGGTTGTAATATCCGCAGGTTAATAAAAAATAGTACAATTTTCAAAAGCCCAGTTTTGAGATGAAATTTGGCAAATGGTCGATTTTGAGTACCTTCATCTATTATTTATATATTGTGACATAGACAATAAATTTCCTGTAAGAAAGGAGTATTCAAAAGAAAAAAAAAAACAAGTTTTGAACATAGGCTTCAAAGAAACTTTATTCACTAGAGTTAGATAAAAAGTTTTTTTTTATTCTCTCAAAGAACAAACAAATGTAAACGAATGATTGTAAAAAAGGTTAAAAAAAGAATAAATATAGGTTAGGTTTTATGACTCATGCCCAGGCTTTAACTACAAGGTCATATCGCCTACTACCAGAGCGCTCTTTCGTCACTCTGGTGGACATCAGCCCGACTCTACTGTGGGAGTCCTAAATTTTGCCTAACCTAAATTTTTATTCACCTAGGGCAGGGGTCTTTAACGAGTACCTGACATCGTACAGGCTCGAGACCATCGCTTAACGTCCCATCCGAAGGACGGCGTGCGTAAGTTTTATTTTACCTCTCAGATAAAATAAACTAAGGGCCTCGGTCGGGTTTCGAACCCACGATCCTGAGCTCAGAAGACGAGCACGCATACCACTGAGCTATCGGCGCCTTCCATATATATATAGTTTAAAATAGATAAAATTGTTAGTTTAAATCGAATAACGAACACTTTTTTTAATTTTATTATTATTTTTTTTTAAGAACTAGTAAAAAAAAGGCTATAAAAATGGTTAGCTTAAGTTTAATCAAGTTCTTTTGCCAGGCTTTCTCATTTTTTATTAGCTTACGTGCAGATTCCGGTTTGACTAGCTCAGGACTTATTTCCATTATAATCAAATAATTCTTCTACATTATATTACACTATTTAAACCTAAATTGCACTCGATCACTGACTGTTTACATCTTCACATTGATAGTACCTACTCTATTAGCCTTGAGTCGGGAGCCATGGTGGCCGTGCGGTCTAGAGTGGTAGGGCTTTGATCGCATGGTCTCGCCATGGTGTGCGGGTCCGAATCGAGTTTTATTTCGCAGATAGTTCTCCCTCCCGGGGCCATGGATGTCGTGAATAACTAGGAAGACCATTATAAGAGTCATGGCTAATATGCATCCTACATAAGGCCAAAAAAAAAACCTTGTCTGCCGATTGCACTAAATACTCAATAAACCTTGGCGTCTAGAGGTGAACTAGGCGAATGCCTGGGGCGCCAAAATCTGGGTAATGGCACTGGGTCAGATGATTTTTTTTACACAAAGTATAGAGGAAGTTATGTAATTCAAAAATTCTACGCCGGGTTTTCAACAGAATTCTATGTTTTCCGACCTCTCAATTTCATATGTGAATTCAAAAACCCATAAGGACGACACATCAATTTTCAGCGGAATCGGCCGAAGTGAAGGGGTGCATCAGAGTGGGAAGAATGCAAAAAACCCAATAACTGCCGATGTAATAAATGTATCGACATGAAATTTTATATTCAAAGTCAAAACCCATTGAGGACATAACCTGTCGAATTTCAGCTGAAGAAAAGGGGGTTAAGGGTTGGGGGCTAATTTCAAAAACCCTAATAACTGCCGATGTAATAAATGTATTAACATGAAATTTTATATTTAAAGTCAAAACTCAATGAGGACATAACCTGTCGAATTTCAGCTGAAGAAAAGGGGGTTAAGGGTGGGGGCTAATTTCAAAAACCCTAATAACTCCGATGTAGGTAATGGTTTTATCGAACAAAATTTAGTATGATTCAGCAGCCTCCCTATGTAAGTCAACTGTAAAATATTAGCGCAAACTGGTTTTGGAGGGGGAGCGAAAAGTTAATTGATTAATTCGTTCTGGGGAAGTACATTGCCGGTGATTCACCGACAACTTTTTCATATTTAGCATCTAGAGTTTCATTGAAAACTCAATATCGAATTTGTGACCGATTACATAACTTCCCCTAGAACTCATACATCTGGGGAAGTAAAACGTCGATATTAACCCTAAAAGCTGATTTATCTGATAAAG
The DNA here is from genome assembly GCA_963662175.1 of Aradus depressus. Classification (NCBI taxonomy): domain Eukaryota; kingdom Metazoa; phylum Arthropoda; class Insecta; order Hemiptera; family Aradidae; genus Aradus; species Aradus depressus. The sequence continues at coordinate 79,356,259 of OY759214.1, forward strand.
GTCAACATTCGAAGCACACTTAGACAAATAGAACCGGAGTTGGAAGTAAGCGACTCAGTGTGCATTAAGTAATACCAAATTAAGTGGTGTGCTTAGCTTCCAAGGATCATACCAACTCACCTAGGATTCCTAACAGCTTCTTGTATTTTTTTATTTTTATAATTTTTTCCAATCTTTTTTTTAAAATTATTCATGAAGGCCTTGACTGATATGGGAACGTTTGAAGGTTACCCTCAGTTAGAAGGTCTAACTTAGAAATGACTACATACTTCCTAATGTTTCCTGTTTTTCTATAATTAATTCAGTTTTTCAATTTAATTTTTATAATAAGATATATTTTTATATATTAGTTAATTTTTATATTCATATAATTATATATAATACTACAATAATATTTGTTATGTTTTTAGGCTGGGATGCGACTGAGGTGGCTGCTCTGGCTCCTCTCACAATGTCCCCTCAAGGTATGTATAAGTTAATGACAACTGACATTATTGCAGAGATATTGTGAAATAATTCAATTGAACTTGAATGAAATAAAACTCGTTTACTTGTGGTATTTTCTAATTTCACAGAATATATATATACATGGGAGTACTTTCGGTATTCCTACCATCCTCAGCCAAAAGCTGCTTATGCCACAAATAAGCGAGTTTTATTTCATTCAAGTTCATGTATAAATTAGCTGTTACTTCCCAAGCTATACGAAGTATAGGGGAAGTTATGTAATTGTTTGGGCTTAAATTATATTTTTAACAGTTTTGGATCACTATGATACGTGTCCCGTGATTTTACCCCCCCACTCTTGGACCGGTGCATGTTGGCGACTTGAAGTTGTTAGGGCCTGCCCTCAGCCGAGTGTACACTTATAGTGATTGTTCTGAAGTTTCCATTGTGTAGGAAACAGTGTCCATAGTCAACCTGTTACGTTTATTTTGTGCACAGATAATGACGAACAGTACCGCCCTGTTCTTTCTCTCTAACTCTTGGCCAGGTACACATATTTATTTCATAATATATACCCCCTTATATGTATCGTCTGTATTCAGCTTGAAAGACAACAAACTGTAAGTACATATAAGTTTATACAAATGAACTCGGGCACAATCCGCTTGCACCCGAACCATGCAACATTATACAGTCCACTCCTTAGGTGCGCTATGGTAAAAGTTTTATGTGTAACCAGTAATTCAAAAATGAAAAAAAAAAAATTCCTATGAACACGATAGCACCACCCGTAAGAATGAATATTCAACATCAACATGGAAGTTGATATGTTGATCCAAAACCCCATTAAGACCATCTGTCTACGCACAACTTTGTAGACACGGCAAGCTCTCTGTAGTGGACTGTATTCGATAGTGCTGGTTCCGGGAGAAGACCAGCTTAACATAAATTGAGGCAACTCAGGACCAAAACATTGATCCTTAACATAAATTGAGGCAAATTCTATTATTCTAATATTTCCTTAAACTATGTACTTACAGATTGCAGTCTGCACTGTGGTCCAGTCGAATCTATAAGATACATAAGGTGGGGGAACACTGATATAATTGAACTACTTATATATTGCCTGGCCAGGCTATACAGAAAGAACAGGGCTTTACTATAACACTATGAGTGGCTATGACTCCACAAGAGATGGCATGTAAAACCGTACTCTTACACGATAGGCACACTTTGAGTAACCATAACCTGATACAGAACGGGACGTAAAGCCGTACTGTACCCACGACAGATAGAGTAGTACTCCACTAGACTCACACAAACTTGAGACTAACACGCGAGAGTAGGACCGGGTACAAACACACTTGTTGACGCCGGGTCCGAAACTGAGATGGCTAGGGTTGTACTCTGTACCCTAGGTACAAAGGGTGGGGAGAAATTCACTTATGTATTTATCCGCCTTACCCTAGCAAAAGTAGGCCCAAACATACACCCACCAAAAATTTGAACTAATTTTTCAAACGTGAGTTATGTGAGCCTTACACATAGTGAACAAACTACACAATAGAGTGATATCGCAAACATAAACGAATCACTATAGAATCACACAACACAAAATAATTAAAGAAACTTACTTAACTAAGAAAAAAAGATTAAATAAACTTCTGAGAATTATCCTAGAACACAAAAAATTAAAGAAACTTATTCAACTAAGAAAAAAATCAAATAAACTTCTAAGAATTACAGCTCTCTCGCAAACCAAGAGGGGATAAGGGAAAGGATTGAGAAGGAAGTAAGGAACCACACTGCGTTCTTCACTTCAGAGGGGGCTATCACTGAAGACTTCGCGCTGGGGAAGCCCTCGGAATGGGAACACAACACTCTATGGAGAGCGAGAGAGCACTAACGAAACTTAAACTGTCACCTTGACCAGCTTAGATACTGGTCGCGTGTATTCAACAAACAACAAAGCTTGGTTGCCAATCACATTTGTAAGATGTGACTTAGCAAAACGAATATTTGCCTCCCAAATACCGCCAACGTTAGGAGTAAATGGAGGATGGAAATGCCAAGTAACTGAGCGCTTGGACATAGCTGACGTTAGGAGGTCAGCTGAGAACAATGTTCTGTAAGCTTCACGTAGGATTCTATCGGCTCCTACAAAATTGCGACCTTCATCGGAGTAAACATCTGAGCACAGACCTCTTCGACTTGTAAATCGGTCAAATGCTGCAAGAAACGGTTCCGAGGAAAGAGCAGACACTAGTTCGAGATGAACTGCTTTAACACATAGACACACGAAGATACACAGGTAAGCTTTGAACTGCTTAGAGTTCCTGCGCAGAGATTCCTTAACAAGGAATGGTCCAGCTAAATCTACACCACTATGTAGAAATGGACGAGAGTAACTAACTCGAGGCGCAGGCAAATTGCCCATTAGAGGAACAACAGGGCGAGCATTGCACTTGCGACACACATGGCACATACGCAAAACACGACGTATGGCGCAACGAGAGGATATAATCCAAAACTTTGACCGAAGTAAATAATTGAGCGTATTAGCTCCAACATGTAAAAACAAATTATGATAATGTTGTATGAGAAGTTCCGTAACAACGCTTGATTTGGGTAAAATCATTGGGTGTTGAGCATAGAAACTAAGATCAGAATTTTGAAGTCTTCCACCCACCAGTAAAAGACCTTGGGGATCAAGAACTGGAGTCAGCGATTTGAGCTGAGCAGAGCATTCTTTTCCTTTTCTAATAGCTATAATATCTTGAGCGAAATACTTCTGTTGAGTCATCTTAACTAACGCTAAAGTAGATTGGTGTAACTCTCCAAGAGATAACTGGCCAACCACCTTCGGAGATAATCTCAGATTTCGCATGTATCTTAACCAATAAGCTATAGAACGCTGAAGCTTGGAAAAGTTCGAACATGTTGCTAGTTGATCTTCTATGTCAAACGAAACGTCTTGTGTAGACGCCACAAGAGTGCTAACTCTTAACTCAGGAACTTCACTAATATTACCTTCTCGAGATTTAGGCCAATCACCTATGGATGAAGTGAGCCAGATGGGACCATGAAGCCAAAGAGGATCCTGTAGAAACTGAGCAGGTAAACATCCTTTAGAGGCGACATCGGCTGGATTATCTTGAGAAGAAACATGGTTCCAATTCAGTGTAACAGGTGAACTGAGAATGGAAACAACACGATGACACACGAACGTCTGTAACTTATGTGGCTCTGTTCTGAGCCAACTCAACACAACGGAGGAGTCCGTAAATGTTAACACATTGGAAATAATCACTGAAGCACACAGAGCTTCATGAACGTGATTCACTAACTTCATAAGGTGAACTGCACCTAGAAGTTCTAAACGAGGTATAGTAACTGGTTTAACTGGCGCAACTTTAGTTTTGGCCATCAGAAGGTGTGAACTTCCACTTTCACTTAAATTCTGGCTGCGTAAATACACAACTGCAGCATAACCTTTCTCACTGGCGTCACAAAATCCAATGAGACTGCACTCTACAGAATCAGGGGGAAGAATGATTCTTGGAACACGAAACTGCGAAACTAGTTTGAGAGAAGTGACAAACATTTGCCATTCACTACATTCCTGCTCAGGCAAGAGCGTATCCCAGTCTAGACCTAAACGCCACAATTTCTGAAGAAATTGCTTAGCCCAGACTGTAACAGGACCGATCCTACTAGGCGGATCTAAAACACGAGCTATATTAGAGAGAACTGCTCTCTTCTTGTTAGCTGTTGGTGACAGATTAACTGTATAACAAAACTCATCAAACTGAGAAATTTTCACAAGTTTTCCTTTAACAGAATTAAGACGCATAGATGCACTATTGAAGGATGAACCTAACTTTGAACTTTCATCAGGTTTCACAAGTAGTGGAACTACATAACTACCTGATTCTTCACGGTAATGAAGATTGGTAAACATTTCTTCAGCTAGCACTTCTTCGGGACTCAAAGACACACTACTGGCTGAAGGAATTTCCTCTAACTCCCAGAACTGCTGGAGGAGTTTATTAACTTCACAATTTAACTTAACACTTACAGTAGATGTAAGTGTTTGAACTGGTCTTTTGGTTTCAACACTTTGGGTGCCACACTGACCCATTAACACATAACCAAAAACTGAATTCCACGCTGTAGGAACACCAGGAGGAAACGTTATTTTTTCACCAGTTATAATTGAACTAAATAACTCAGCGCCTATAAGAACATGAATATCACTAGGTATATAAAACTTGGGATCGGCTAACTTTAAATGGTTAAAGTTATCACAAACCGAAGGAGAAAGATTCACAGAAGGTTGCAGGTTTGTTATCTTAGGAATAACAAATGCTTGAGTGCACAAACTTGTCTTTGATTTCTCAGGGTGTATCAACAAATTAACAACACCTGAAGGAGATTGGGACGGCATGTCGCCAATACCAGAACACGTAACATTCGCACGCTGCTTCTTCAAACCGAGGATTTGAACACATGAAGCAGTAATATAACTAGCTTGGCTTCCAGGATCTATAAGTGCCCTAAGATGATGAACTCTGCCTCCTTTTCCACGAACACAAATAACAGCAGTTCCCAAAAGAACTGTAAACGAGGAGACAGTATTTTTCACTTGAGCAGAACACAAACTCAATTGAGTAACATCAGAGGGACCCTTTAAGGGTTCTTGTGACACTGTACGAACCTGATTATCACGAGAACGATCTATAGGAGATGCTATTCGTGAAAACTTCTTGAAACACAATAAAGAATGATGTTTTAATTTGCAATTATAACAACGGCCGCGAGATGGGCATACTTTCACTTTGTGATTTGGAGATAAGCAATTAAAACAACAGTTCTTACTTTTAACAAAACTATTTCTCTGAAACGAACTAAGAGATTTGAATTTAGGACAAACAAATATCCTGTGTTGTTTATCACAATATAAACAAGTAGTAAGAGAACTTATACCACCAGTACGAGAACTAATAAGGCTTACCTTATGATAAGAACTTACCTTATTTTTTGGAGAATTTACCTTAGGCTCAGTGCAAGGTTTGACTTTAGTTTCACCCATAGCCTTTCTATGGTTCTTCACGAACTCTACCAATTTTTCCAGAGTAGGAAACTCGACTTTGCTGTTCTCCAACAAGAATTGTTTTTTGCTATCTGGATCTAGGACCTTGAAGGCTATATAAAACAAGAGAAACTCACTGACATTAGGAATAGACAACTGATTAAATGCTAGACCTAACTCTGCAAAAGTCGCCAGAAATCTGTCCAGGTTATCCGGTGAATTGGTATAAAAACTAGGAAAACTCAACATCTGTTCCAGTATTTCTATGGCTATAGTACGATTGGAATCATAATGTTCTAATAAAGCTGTCCATGCGATGGAGTAATTGGAATCTGAAATACTGAGATGATTTATAAGAGATAAAGCCTTACCTTTCAGACAACTTTTGAGGTAATTGAACTTCATAGAATGTGATAAACGCTCATTCTGATGAACAATTGAAACAAAAAGATCCTTAAATGTACACCATTTAAGACAATCTCCTGTAAACTCAGGGAGACTTATTGTGGGTAACGGGTTTACGGAGAAGTTTTTTGAATCAACAACACAAATTTTTTCTTCACTATTTGAAAAAATCGATTCGTAGTAACCTTTTACCTTATAAAACATTAGATTTACACTCAGTTGCATATCTGTCATCTCTTGGGGTATCGGTATGTCAGATATAGCGTAACACTCCACTATTTTAGAATAGGTATCGGAAAATTCTTGATAACTTGATTCCAAGTTAGGAATCATTACTTTAAACACAAATTTTAAACTGTTATCAAGTTTTACACTTTCTATAAACGAATGAATTTGCACAATATTTTGTAAAATAGTATCATTTTTGAGCTTTAAAATATTGAAACTCTTCAATGTTTTCGAATCCATAATGAATACTAATTTAAGCACGTAAGAAATAATATATAAACACAAGAGAAAACTAATTATAACACGAAAGAGAAATTTATAAACACGTAAGAACTAATTATAAGCAAGTAAGAAAAACTAATTGCAATCATGTAATAGAAAACAATTATAAGACACATTTGAAACTAATAATTAGTTTAAAACTAAATTTACAATTGATTGTAAATTCAAACACATTTGATGATTAATCAACACGAGAGATAGATAACCAGTAGCAGGTTACCAAAATCACAATATGTTACTGAGAGCACGTATCTAGTAACTGTGATTTTAGAATGAAAATGTTACTCCAGTAACAACTTTGGAGTAGCAGTTATTTTCATGCACGGATCATGTCGGCCAGACAAGCACATTCAAGAAATTATTAAAATAACAGAATTTTGCCAAATTTGGATCAAAACATTTAATCCGACCCGGCTTAGGACCAAAACATTTTAATTCGGCCCGGACCAGACCAAAACATTTAATCCGACCCGGCTTAGGACCAAAACATTGATCCTTAACATAAATTGAGGCAAATTCTATTATTCTAATATTTCCTTAAACTATGTACTTACAGATTGCAGTCTGCACTGTGGTCCAGTCGAATCTATAAGATACATAAGGTGGGGGAACACTGATATAATTGAACTACTTATATATTGCCTGGCCAGGCTATACAGAAAGAACAGGGCTTTACTATAACACTATGAGTGGCTATGACTCCACAAGAGATGGCATGTAAAACCGTACTCTTACACGATAGGCACACTTTGAGTAACCATAACCTGATACAGAACGGGACGTAAAGCCGTACTGTACCCACGACAGATAGAGTAGTACTCCACTAGACTCACACAAACTTGAGACTAACACGCGAGAGTAGGACCGGGTACAAACACACTTGTTGACGCCGGGTCCGAAACTGAGATGGCTAGGGTTGTACTCTGTACCCTAGGTACAAAGGGTGGGGAGAAATTCACTTATGTATTTATCCGCCTTACCCTAGCAAAAGTAGGCCCAAACACCATCTATTACAAGAAGATATTTTCTTAACATTATTATCTTTATTATATACTTACTATATATTATTTATTATCTTTTTACAGAATTAAATTAAAAAACATTCCTCATACTTTGTATAGCTTGGGTAGTAAAACTCTATTCTCATCGAGAGAATCACCTAGTGATGTCTACAATACCCTATCACCGACTGGTGTCTAATATTCCGTATCCCCTACTGGTGTCTACTATTCCAATCACCGACACAAAATACAGAATAAAACTTTTTTGCCACAAGAAGAAATTTTCTTTACCGCAAGAACATATTTTTCTCTTGAAGAGAAGTATGAGATCACAGTGGGACTCAACTAACGAGTCTCCAATAGCTGTCGACGTAATGTCCCTCAGTAATAAGAGGTCTATTGGTTTTTTAACCAAATCAATGGTTAATTCCCCCTGGGGAAGTACATGGGCGGTGATTTACGATTTTTTAAAATATATTATTATTATTATTTTACTTTGGGTAGGGAGGTCTGATCTGCTATCCGTTCCATTAGCTGTAAATATACAGGATGTATAATATACATCTGTAAACAGTGGGTTATATTGTACACACTTTGTATTATTGAAATATTGAGTTTTAATATAAACTAACAACTTGGACAAGAAGGTAACCTTTTTCCAAACACCTATTTTCCACCATCTTACATACAATCGATTACGGCCACAGTCAAGTGTGTCGTCACTACAACATCCTATACATATTATGAATCTCCCGTTCTGTTTAATATAGTGGATTTTTTATACAATAAGTCAAATGAAGTGAAAAGATCATATTTATAACTACAATGAAGTAAAAATTGGTTCATTTTTATAATCACATAATATGAAGAAACTGGAGAATTGTTTTGATGGTATACTGGAGGACAACATTCATTGCAGTTATAAATGTATAAATGATTACATTATTGTCGTTATAAATACAAAAAAAAAAAAGGATGTTATTTAGCGATAACAGGACTTTCTTATACCAACCACTTTTGCACAGTTCTCTTCTTCCCCCTCTCCCTTCTCAAAATAATTTCATACTGACTTTACTGGGTATATGAAAGTAATGTGTTGGCATAAGCAGTTTCTGTCGTTTCATTACAAACCGTGTTGTGAGAGTGATTTTTTAATACCCAGTAATTCGAATATGAAACGACTTTGAGAGGGGGGAGGGGGAGTTGATGTGTAAAAACTATCTGGTATAAGAAAGTCCTGTTACGTCTCAGATATCATCAGCACTTCGCCCAAATGCAGTATGTGTACAACATATGGCAAGAATTAAATAAATATTTAAGTGATTCATTTATACAATTATATTCTAAGAAGAAACTGGATAAATGTTTTCATGGAATACTGGAGGGGAGGGACTTCATTGCAGTTATACCTATCAGGAAAATTATTTAATTATTACGGGTTAGGTTAGGTTTTATGACTCATGCCCAGGCTTTAACTACGAGGTCATATCGCCTACTACCAGAGCGCTCTTTCGTCACTCTGGTGGACATGAGCCCGGCTCTGCTGTGGGAATCCTAAATTTTGCCTACCCTAAATTTTTATTCACCTAGGGCAGGGGTCTTTAACGAGTACCTGACATCGTACAGGCTCAGGACCATCGCTTAACGTCCCATCCGAAGGACGGCGTGCTTAAGTTTATTTTACCTCTCAGATAAAATAAACTAGGGGCCTCGGTCGGGTTTCGAACCCGCGTTCTTGAGCTCAGAAGACAAGCACGCATACCACTGAGCTACCGGCGCCCTCTTTAATTATTACATTATTGTTTGTATAAATTCAAAATATATATTATATAAGGAAGAGTACGATAGAGAATAAGAAACTATGTATAAAAACTACAAACAATTCTAAAGAAATAAAACACGTACCAAAATAAAACATAAATAAATTAAGTATCTCAGACTTCTCTGGGATGATTTTTGGTTACTTTTTTCTGGTAGTTCTTCCAGAGATGTCTTTAACTTGGTTTGTAAGCTCCTCTACCGACACTTGCTTGAAGTCGATATTGGGTCGATAAGAAGGAAATCGGGTTTAAAAAAAGGCTGGGTACCCCAATTTTCATACCTTTTTAAATTATAATATATTTTTTAAATAAACAAAAAAGTGAATGAATCACTACTATGTACTTCCCCTGCTCGAATTAATCAATTACGTTTTTGCTTTCCCTCCAGTACTCAATACTTGACTTATATCGACTTCTGAATCATACTAAATTTCATGTCGATACATTGATTACATTGGCAATTTTTCGTTGAGTCTCTCTTCGTGGTCCTTATGAGATTTTGAATTTAATTATAAAATTTCATGTCAATACATGGGCAGTTATTGGGATTTTTGAGTTGAGCCCCTTTTTGATCCCCTCTCCTCTTCGCCTGATTCCGCTAAGAGTGAATAGGTATCGTGCTTATAGGGCTTTGAATTTACATCTGAAATTTCATGTCAATACTTTCATTACAGCGGCAGCTATTAAGAGTTTTTGGCTCTTCCCTTCGACCGATTTGGCTGAAAACCAATAGGTTTCTCCCTAGAGGGTTATGGATACACAAATAAAATTTTGTGTTGATACGTGAGTTTTTCGCCAAACACTCGATCACTGTTCTTCTCAAAAGATTCTTGAAAGGATGAAGATTTGAGACGATTCCCGAAATTAAGGCAAATGCGACGAAGCAGTTGAAGGACATTCAGCTACATTCATAATTACAAAGAAGCGTACCAGGACTGTTTCAACAAGTTAAAACACCGTTGAGATAAGTGTGTGCGTTGGGGAGGAGAGTACTTTGAAGGGGACCCAGACATGTAACTTCTAAATAAAGTACCTATATTTTGTTTTATGACGTCAGTCCGCGTATTTTTTGAACAGACCTCGTATATTCATTCTACTGGGAGTTATTGTGTTCACAAACAGATTTTTTAAATATATTTTTGGAATCAATAAGTCGGAAAACTCAGCATCGACTTTCTGACCGATTACATAACTTCCCCTATACTTCGTATAGCTGTGGAAGTAAAAATACTTATACGAAAAGATTACACAACACTTAAAGTAAACGAAGAGCCGTCTGTGTGAAATGTGCCTGCGTCTTCGTGCCCATTGCCTCTGAATTGAGTCTCATGTTAGATCCGCCATTGCTTTCTATACATCTACTACAAGCTACTCTTTATTTTCACAGAAACTCTGTATAATTGATTAGTGATTGCTTAATATAAGCCTTACATGTTGATTTTGACTTTTTATTCACGAAGAGTTATATTATTAAGTTAATTCACGAAAAATGTGGAACACAAGCAATTTGTAATTAATTATCTATGATTGTGTTGACATTTCGAACTGCTTGACTGATTTCAACTAACCACAGAGTATACGAGGGCTGAATCCGGGAATAAAGTAGTACACACGATATGATAACTGCACTAAATAGACCATGTCTGTCACGAAATACTATTTTAGCAATCTGTGCACATCCGGTCAGAACGGTTAGGCTAGGACCGTTTAAACAGATAGTCTGCAAGAGAATTGGGCCGTCTTACTCCGAAATTGTGCTTTTCCGCATTCCCTCCCACTGATTTAAAATGTAGTGTAAGGATTCAGAAGTTATTTATTGGTTTTTACTCCAAAGGAAGAGTGAAAACTCAGGTGATTAAATCGTGCTGGGGAAGTACATTCCGGGTGATTCATCGACGACTTTTCTGAAGTGAAACTCCTTTAGCGAGACTAGTGAATCGGACTTACCACGACATACAAAATCAAACATGAAACGCTTAGGAGAGGGGGATGAGTAGCGCATGTATACAAGTCAACTACGAGTTTAGGTCGGTGTCGATCCATCAACTGTTGTGTGATATATGTTTGTATACGTTTTATGCGTTAAAATAATACATTTGATTATTAATTTAATACGTTTTGTTTTACTCTGAGTTAGTGTTAAATAGATAAAAGCAACAAGAAAGTCAACATAAAGCTAATTTTTAATAACTACGCTCCATTTATATTTTTAAATTATTAAAATTCATTAAAATTATTGATTTCTTACTGATTAAATTTTATTACAAGATATCTCCACAAAGTTGATACAAGAATATTTATATCGCACCTTAGTTAACACAAACCACTTGTAACATTTGTAAGTAACAGTGATGTACTAGATCAAATATATATATATATATATACAACAGCTGATTTCGACACCGATATATATATATATATATTTATTAATGAGGGCGCCGGTAGCTCATTGGTATGCATGCTTGACTTCTGAGCTTAAGATCGTGGGTTCGAAACCCGACCGAGGCCCTTAGTTTATTTTATCTGGGAGGTAATTCTTTTAGTAATAGCCTCAATTGAGTATGCCGTCCATCGGAAGGGACGTGAACTCCCAAGCCTGTACGATGTTAGTTAGGTACTACTTAATATAGGTCTTTAGATAACTAAACCTGGGTTGGCATGATTTAGCACTTCCAAAGTAGAGTCGGCTCACGAAAGAACGCTCTAGTAGTAGGCGATATGACCTCACAGTTAAAGCCCGGGCATGAGTCACAACTAACTAGATTTATAAATTGTATAAAAACAAGTAGAAAATATTTCCCTCTTTTCTATAGTTCTTTTCTCCCTCATTTTACACTGACATTACTGGATATAAGAAAGTGCCTCCCAGAATTATCTTAAACTTAGAAACAAAGAAATCCGCTGATGCCATAACTTTCATATTATGGCAGTCTTATACTCAGTAATACCCTGTTTGAAATGAGGGAGAAATGCATTTAAGACCGGGGGGGGGGCGTAAGAAAATAATAATAATTAGTATAACTAAAAACTTAGTTTAATTAAAACAGTTGAAGGAGGGGAAGTATTATACTGTTTGAGGTCTGAAGTGGTGAGGCCAGTAGAAGGAGCAGATCTGAACAGCCCTCAAACCGATCCTAGCTGCTTCATACCTTTGTTATTTGGCTTCTTTTGTTTCACTAATTCTACCTTTTGTTTTGTTTCAGAGAACTTGTTCGTAGCCGTTAAGGAGTTATGCGGGGTGAGTATTTTCTATTGCAACTTTACCGGCAGTGGGTGCTCGTGAAGGGAGCTCGCCCTTCTTGGAAGGAACCGAAGGGTTCTAGTTACTGTAAAACGAGTTTATTTTGCACCTTCAACGGTTTAATTGCATCATATTTTTATGCATTACTACTCAATATTAACGCATTGTTACTCATTATTAACAAAAATTGGAAAATTAACAACTTTAATGAGAAGGTATGTGTTTGTATATTTCTACTCGGAATATAACAAAGTTGCTTGCTTACTGAGCTCAAGTTCACAGGTTCGAAACCCGGTCGAGGCCCTTAGTTTATTTTATCTATGAGGTAAAATAAACTTAAGCACGCTGTCCTTCGGATGGGATATTAAGCGATGGTCCCGAGCCTGTTTGATATCAGGTGAATAAACCTTAGGTGAATAAAAGTTTAGGGTAGGCAAAATTTTGGACTCCCATAGTAGAGTCGGGCTCAGGCCGAAAGAGCGCTCTGGTAGTAAGCGATATGACCTTGTAGTTAAAGCGGGCATGAGTCATAAATGAAATGAAATGAAAAATAATATTTATTCTAGGACACACGTCCCCTAAGAATAATAACATAAAAAATAAACAAAAGTATACAAGTATCAACCAGTTGAGAAGAATAAAAAATAAAAGAAAAGAGACCTCTAAGAATAAATATTAAATGTTAAATACAGGCAATAAACAAAACAATAAAATAAACTAGTGAAAAAATAATGAAGAGAAAAAAAAAAATTAGAAAAACGAAGCATGTATAATAATGTAGGACATAATAACAATAATGACTTGTATATGAATAGTAAAAAACTGGATGAAACAGAAGAGTAACAATCTGTCCAGTGGAGTGAAAGACTTAGTATAGTCATAATAACTATAATGTTAACTTTGCTTCATTGTTATTCTTGTTAGTGCATCAACGTTTATTTGATCAGGATATAAAAAGGATTAAACAGATTAGTAACTTCAAACAGTTTACTAACGTTATCTGCCCAATTAGTAACTTTAATGTTACATGATTTGAGAAATAAGTTGATATTTTCAATTATAGAGGCAGGTGGTTTGTGACTTACCTCTCTCCACCCTCAACATAAACGAAAATTTCTGATGCCTTACGCCCTGCGTAAGACCTTTAAAACGATGTTCTACTCAATGTTCAATTCAAAATCGAAACCCGAAAAAGCGTCTTTTATGCTTCAGTCCCCCCTCCCCCCTCGTTTGAACCGGGCTTATAAGGATGCTGTGTGTGAAATTTCATGAAACTATCAACAGTTAAAGAACTAACATTCATTCATTTTGCATTTTGGTCCCCCTCCCTTTCGTTCAAATATTTGCGGCGCCGTATAGCTTGTGATTCAATCAGGCTTATAAGGATTGCTACCTATGAAATCTCATCAAAGTGGATTCAGTAGCCAACTTGTTGCAAACACACGGATAAACAAAACTACAAATGTATATATAGAGATAAAAACTCTTATTAAAGGCTATCTGTTATAGATAGGTAAAAGGTTTTATTGTCAACGATTCCTCCATATGTCATTTTGATGTACCTTCAACGGTATGGGCAGCGTATGCGAAAAATGGGCACCCGGACGGCCGTTTTTCCTCGCGTTTACCATCACTACTACTCAGCTCCCTTTTGAGAAAGCATGAAGGTGTATTGCCAGAGCCGTGCAGACCCTATGGCGAAGGCGACAACATTTAAGCCCACAATAGCGGCGGCCACCGGGCCACCCTAATTTTTTTTTTTTTTAATTTTAAATCTATCGTTGACAAAGCCAAATATAGACAAGAGAACAAAAAGAAACCGAAATCAAGGGGGAAAGCAAGATAAATTCATTTCAAGGGATGGGGAAATAGGGAAATATGGGTAATCAAAAGGCAGCCTGCTTTTGTAGAGAGACTGACGGACCTTTCGTTATTATCCATGGAAAGTGATCTCTTGAATTCTATTGTCACAAAACGTGCTGTAGAAAATTTTGCTTCCATTAAGGCCAGAAGAGCCATGCTTTGATTACAATTTAGTTTTATTTAATAAATTACTATTTGTGATAAATGTTTCTATTTATTTATTTATTTTTTATCTGACTTGGTTCCTTAAAAAGTATTTAATTAAACTGAAAGTTGTGTTCTTAAAAAAAAAATATTATTATGTTTTTTAATATTACCTATAACAAAGTTTATTATATAAATTAAATTGTATATGTACATATACGTAAATGTTGTTACCTATCATCTTTATTTACATTGGTAATAATTCATAATATAATGCTCGAAAATAAAATATTGTTGTCGTTACACATATTATTAATTTCCATGCTCAAGTATTCATTTGGAAGTTAAAAATCATTAATTTATTCAAAATGTAAAGAGGAAAAACATAAAAACATTTGGGTACTTTAATTGTGGAGGGGGGGGGGGGGGTGGCTTATTTTCACACGGGCGGCCAATACTCCTTGCACACCCTGCCTATGTCCACCGGAAAGAAATAGGCTTCCCAACAGTGAAAGAGTTATCCAAATCGGTTAAGTAGTTTTCGAGATTACACAAACAAACTTTCTCTCCTCATATATTAGTATAGATAGTTCTATAATCATTTGTGTTCCGTACCACCCGTGTTTATGTGTACAACAGTTTGGGAACAGCTGTTCTAGACTAACTAACTTTACATGATGTTTTTTTATTTTATTTTATTTTTGGCCTTATGTACGATACATATGCCATGTCTCTTATAAAGGTGTTATACAGTTATTTACAACATCCATGGCCCCGGAGTTCTATCTACGAAATAAAACTCTCTCCCGATCGGGATTCGAACCCGCAAACCATGGTGAAACCATGCAACCAAAGCCCTACGCTCTAGCCCATCTACAGCTCACTGTAGTGGGAGGGTTGACCAATTCTGAGACGTACCAGCTCCTGGACGAGGTCATTCTAGAGATGGGTGCTTGCTCATAGACCTAGGAGTGGGAGTTGCTGATTTAAAAAAAATCTACCGTGAATAACTAGCAATATTTACCACCAGGGTGAATTAATCAACTATGTTGTCGATCTCTTTATGAATCCAATCTCCGATTTGATTGAAATTAAAAATATGTCTTATTCAGTCCATTTTAATTGATGTTGATTTAGACTGTTGTTAACATGAAAATGGGCTTATCAATATTTTTATTTTTAGATGAGAGCATTTATCTTCTAAAAAGTAGCATAGAAAATTTACGAAAAATACATAAAAATGTAAACCAAAAGACCTGCATAATGTAAAGCCAAATTACTCACTCTACTTTTCTTGTTAAATTAGGATTTCCCGGTCTCAGGAATAGCATACGTTAAGGATAAACCACGAAGCTCTTTGTGAGGTTAGGGATTAATTAAAATATTTTTGAAAAATCTTTAATTAAATTAATAACGGTTTAAGTTAAAGGTTGTGTTGTATGGTTGCAGCTGTGGTGAGGGTGCGGGTAACAGTGGTCGGACGACGCCGTTTCCCCTGTCTTCGCAGCCTTCTTCTTCTCATTCCTCTCTTCTTCCTTTGTCTTCAGCTTCATGTTTCCTCACTGTCCAGCTCCCGGGAAGTCACTTCCCAGGAGTCCGCCAACGACTCTGCCATCATCCTCAGTATGGTACCTCAGGTAAGTCATTTCGCTCAGCTTAATATATTTCCCTAATGATACTTAACATTTTTGCAGAGTTATTGTGAAACACTTAATAAAAAATATAAAGAAAAACGTATGTTTTTTAAGAATATATACTCTGTATAGTATTTGCTAAGTCGTGACTGAAGATGGTAGCAATACCGAAAGTACTCCCATATATTTTATACATTTTGGGAAATAGACAATATTTTTAAAAAACATACTTTTTTCTTTAACTATTTTTGTTTCCTTAATGTTTAAACTTTTCAGAAAGCCATCCTAAACGCTTCTTTGTCTGATGCATGCCGAAAGATAGGTTTTGTAATAGAGTGTTTGCTGTGCTTTTTATGAATAGTGCATCGTTCAGCATAAATATATCGAAAAATATTCCAGAGGAACGATGACCTTCCTCAGGTGTCCATTGGAAGAGATGACATTGTGTAGTCGTTTCGGAATATTACTGGAGAAGGAGCGATATATGTGGAAGATCTTCATCTTAAAACAATAAGCCTAAGAACATTTTTTTCATATTTTTTTTCTATCATTTGTTTTTTCTCTTCTGGTAGGTTAATAACTTTACGTTGTGTGGTCCCCTTACCCCCTTTCGCCAAATAGTTCCGCTTTTCCTACACTATGTTGTTAATTGCCTTCCCATAACTCACAGTCTGTGAGGTGAAACCTCATCTTTTGTATAGGTCGATGAAGCGTTTGCCCACATCAATTACCCTTAATTGAGGAGTCTGATAGAATAAGGACGTTAGCAAAGTTATGCCATATCCCCATCAAATATTTTGCTGGTTCGAAACCCGGCCGGGGCACTTAGATTTTTTATCTGGAAAGTGAAAAAACATTGAGCACTACGTCCTTTGGATGGAACGTTAAGCGATGGTACCGAACCTGTACGATATCAGGTACTCGTTAAAGACCCCTAACCAAGTGAATAAACCTAGGTGGGCAAAATTTGGTACTCCCACAGTATAGTCGGGCTCATGCCCAACAGAGCTGCAACAAAGCTCTTTGGTAGTGGGCAATTTGACCTCTTAGTCGAAATCCGGATATGAGAATAACTAATCCATCGAATCAATCTAAATCAATTTTTCTATCTTTGATTTTTCCTCTCTCAAATTTCAACTCGATAACAATACTCTAGAGGTCAGGAGAATTTCTTGCAGTAAGTTTTAGTTTGGAATAGGTAGTCAGTTAGTTCCTACCTTTATAGATAACCTGTTTCTAATAAGTACGCATACGCTTTCCTTATTAATTATGAATGAATTAAGTAGCTTGGTATCAGAAGACGAAATGAAGAAATAGTGGAAATGATTACAAGAGAAAGAAGATAAATATTAGAGTACCAGCAGAAACCTTTATTCCAGTCGTTAGTTGTTGCTCTAAACCATGTATGGGCAACCTTTGACATGTTGCGGGCCAAACTTTAGTGTGCAAATACGTTCGCGGGCCGCGTAGATGGTTCAAAATAAAATAACGTCGGACTTTAAAGTAGTGTTCATAATTTTTAGCGATAGATATCAGACATGAAATAATAAGACAATGTTATTATAATACAATTTATTAAAATAACAAAATGAAATGAAAAAAAATAGGTACAATATTATAATTAAATCGTGAAATTTGGAATTATTACAAACTACGAAAGTTAAGTAGCGACACCGAAATCAATGAGACACTTGAGCTTGAATTTGGGAAACTAATCCATTGATGTTTGGATTAATTCCACTGATACAAAGACGTAAAGAATTTTCCAAATTATCTTCAGTGAGCCTTGTACGATGTTTTGATTTATTAACCTTCATCATTGAAAAGAACTGTTCGCATTTATAAGTACTGCCAAACGCACAAATCAATCTTCTTGCGAATTTTCTAAGCTGCGGAAAATGGTCTTCTTCGAGGTATTTTTTGTAGAAATCGCACAACTCCACGTCTTCAAATTTAGATTTTAGGAGTGAGTTATTTTTAAATTGGGTTTTTCAAAATGTCTCGCGGGCCGGACCAAATCTTACAGCGGGCCGGTTGTTGCCCACATATGCTCTAAACAATGGCTGTACCAGTTAGGGTTGATATCCAGAAAACACTATTTGGTATTTGCTATGTCCAAGGCGATAAACCTTAACAAGATATATTTCGTTCTGGATGTTGTGAAAGAAGAGAAGTTCACGAGGCAGCCGGGAAGCAAAAACCCAAAAACGGAGAAATTTACAAAAATCTTTAAAATTTACCTATTCTTATATTGTTGACGTATTATTTTCATTAAACACATGTTTCAGTTTTGGATTGTGTATGAAGTTTCTGAATTTATAATAATATATATTTCCACAGCTTTATACTTTATTTTTTGGTTTTACAACCTAGCAAATATTTTTGGGAAGAACTATCATCAGTATCTTTATTTATTTGCAACTAACCGTGAAAATGGATGGCGCTGTAGCGTCATACCTATACTCTGTCGTCAACGGGAACCCTCACACGAGACTGAAATGGCAAGAAATGAACAGACGCTACAAACTGTTACTAAGACCACTAGACAAAAGATCTAAATTAACTTTGAAAATAAAACGGCTTATATACAACGCAGTACTGAAACCGGTGGACTTACGGACTTGAACTCTGGGATTCTGTCAAGATTTCCAATCTGCAGCGTATCTAATGCCTCCAATTCTTCGTACAATAGCCAATGCTCCTTATTATGTTTCCAACAAGACCCTTCATATTGATCTCAACATTCCCTACGTCACCGAAGTAGCTAAATCCAGGTGCAAAAAGTTATTTTCCTCCCTGAGTTTCCATAGTAATCTTCTAGTCCATGCCCTCCATTCTGCCATACTTCCCAGCCAATGGCCTAGAGACCTTCTTAGTAGCAGCAGTGACATTGAGTTATAAATGATTGCAACTTAGTGTCTAGGGAGTGTTTCCACTGGGTGATTGACAATGCCATATTTTTCTCTATTAGCAAATTTGCTTGTTGTATATACTATTTATACGTAAAATCTAAAAAACAATAATAAAAATGTCCTCAATATGCACTTTTTGGACTTACGTCTTTCTTTCATAAACTTCTCAATTTTGATAAGTTAATCATAATGAACTAATGTTATATTGAATTATATTTTTATATCTGTGTTTTACATCATTTGAACGTTCATTTGTAGGTACTGCACAAGTTCCTGACAGCGCGACCACGGAACTCCTCGGTCATGTTCATCAATGGAAGCCACCAGGGTAACGAGAGCTGGGTTGAAGGAGGTGGCCTGAGCCGGGAGGAGATCCTGAGGAACATCCGGAGGTACAACCTGGCTCAGACCGTCCTCAACGAAGAGGTCTTCGGACCCATACAGAACGACACAATCATCATCCTAGTACAGGTGGCTCAATCTATGTATTTCTCAACCTCTTAAGTTAAAAGGTTGGGTGTCACATCAGGTGAAAGTAGCACCTTCAGGGCGAGACACTACAGGCTGGTCTCACAGTCTGGTTATTCAATGAATTTGAGCACTTTTATCGCTGTGTTTAAAGGAAGCTGGTGAACATTAGATCGTGTAAGTGTATAGAAACCATAACTACAAAAGTAAATGATGTACATACATATAGGCTCAGAATGTATATAAAACGGAAATGCATCCTGAAGAAATTGCTGCGAAAAAAAAGTCGGTGAATCACCCTCAATGTACTTCCCCATCACCAATAATTCAATTACGTTTTCGCTTTCCTCCAAAGCCAATCTCACATTTGGGCTAAAACTCAATATTTGACTTACATAATGGCTTCTGAATCCTCATACTAAATTTTATGTCGATACATCCATTACATCAGCAGTTATTACAGTTATTCTGTTTTAAATTTTCGTAGTGGGTCCAATTCTAATAAATTTTATACGTGGCCCACGGGATAATAATGCATTTCCAAAGTGGCCCTCAAGATCATTTGAGTTGGCCAACCCTGGTTTAATTATATCATCAAAAATAATTTCTTACAGAAATTAGTAAAGCATTAAAATAAATTTAAAAAAAAGACCCTGCCTTTTCAGTGAAATAAGTATCTTATAAATGTATGAATACTGAGATTACAGAAATTGGAAGATTTTGAAAGTTTTCAAACATATATTAAAAACAAGAATTTTAATGATTAAATTAAACCTTTTAGGGCCATTATAGAAAAAAGGGAACAGGTATTCTGTTAAACATAAGCATTCAGTTTATATATCACTGACATTATTAGCAAAAACCTTGGAGGCAGTTTGAAGAGGGAATAATTGATGTCAGAATCATTTGATCAATCAATCAGAATTGAATTTGATGATAGAATTGAGGTTAATTAGAGCGTCCACGTACATCGATATACCATTAAATTGGAATGCAAAGTGGGGGGGCTGCTATTTCCGAGAGGCTCTGAACTCTAAATAAATGAAGGTTATAATGAAAGGTTATACCTAATACATAATTTCATTCAATCGAATCCTATCTTGGGTGTTATGTTCTGTTACTTTTACTGATACTTCAACTTATACGAACATATTATATTATTACAACTTATAGTAACTACTTATCAAGTAAGTATTTAAGGAAATGACATTCTTATTAACAGAAATAGGCTATACTCATAGAAACAAAAGACGTTGTCTTCCCACTGTTTTATTTCGAACCAGAACCGGTTTTCACCGTCACATCTATGATTGAATAAATATTAGACAGTATTTTTGAGAAAGTGAATTAATTATTGTGACTCATGCCCGGGCTTTAACTACGGGGTCTATCCTACAACAGGAGCGCTCTTTCGTCACTCGCTATCGGAATCTTAAATTTTGCCTACACTAAATTTTTATTCACTTAGTAGGGACCATCGCTTAACGTCCCATCCGAAGGACGACCTGCTCAAGGTTTTTTCTAAATTGCTCTCAATACTAGTAACTTTGTCACAGAAAAATGTTTACTGTGGAAATAAAACTTGTTTGTTAGGATATGCAAGTTTTATACATTTTTGCTTTTAGTTCATACATTGCTGAGTAAGCCTAAAACAGTAGGAAGCTGGTGAACATTAGATCGTGTATTAGTGTATAGAGAAACAATAACTATAAAAGTAAATGATGTACATACATCTTGCCAAAATTTAGAAACATATTTATAAAACGGAAACGCATCCTTAAGAAATTGCTAAGAGAAAAAAAAATCGTCGGTGAATCGCCCTCAATGTACTTCCCCAGCACGAATTAATCAATTACGTTTTCGCCTTCAATGAGTTTCGCGATAAATTGATAGGTGCCATTTTTATAGGGTTTTGAATTTAAATATAAAATGTTGTGTCAAATATGCATTACAATGACATAGTTTTTGTGTTAAGCCTCCCCCCTAATCAACTCCTTCCCTTTGGCCGATTTGTATGAAAGTCAATTGGTGTCGTCCTTGGAGGGTTCTGGATACACCTATAAAATTTCGACACATTCATTCCATAGGGAGTTCTTCACAGAGAGAGAGAGAGCTATTTTTTTTTTAATTTTTGAAATCAGGAGGTAGGATAACATGAAATTCCGTTTAAAACTCTGCATCGAATTTTGGACCGATTACATAACTTCACTTATACTTTGTATAGTTGAGGAAGTAAAATTGTGTTGAGATTTGATTGACTACACGACTAACCTTGCTATATGTATAGTGGTCCATTTTTGGCAAAGGGAACGGGAAACCTGTAATACATGTCCTGTTCGCGTGATCTATCCGAAGAATGCCTCTTTGATTCATGCGCAGTGAGGACGCAAGGCCGGTCCATTATTTTGATTAGCCAGATGTGGCCACCATGAACCAAACATTATTTATTATTATATTGCTCTCTTTGGCAGCTGTCCGCATCATGAATCATAACAAATAATTTTTACATAGTTGAGTAGAGTATACCGGAGAATTTTAAATATCTTTGGAAAAATATTGAGCAATTTATAAGTTTGTCGGTAGCTGGGAGTAGCGTGCTTGGTAACTGAGCTCAAGATCGCGGCTTCAAAACCCTGCCGAGGACCTCAGGTTTTTTAACTGGGATGTGAAAAAGCATTGAGCACGCCGTTAAGCGATGGTCCCGAGCCTATACCATGTCAGGTCCTCGGAGACCCCTACCCTAGATTAATAAAATTTAGGACTCCCATAGTAGAGTCGGGCTGATGTCTTCCAGAGCGACGAAAGAGCGCTCTGGTAGTAGGCGATATGACCTTGTAGTTAAAGCCTAGGTACGAGTCACAATAACTCCTATTACATTGTTATAGTAATGGTTTAAAGATAGTAATTATTATTATTATTATTATTATTACTTACGGGATACTAATTACCCACTTTATTCATGTGCCCCTTTGAATCACGCCAAAACAACAATTCACCTGCGCCATGTTTAATAGATGGTTAGATATTAGGAAAACTGACCTCAAATAAGCTATTTAGCCCCCTATTTTTATTTTATTTTTAATCCAACTAGCAGGAAGCAGATAATTCTACTAGTAATCAAAATAATTAAAAATAGTATTACTGTTTTATGCGAACCTTTATCATAGTATGATTCACATGACCGTGAAGGTCTGAGATTGATTATTTCTGTAAATCTGTTATTTCCTCTTTAAAATACAGATTCACTGTATAATATCTACGAGGGTCGTTTAATAAGTCCTTAGAAAATCCAAGAGAATGGCACGCGGGTCACTGAAAATCGTTTGTTTTTCGGAAGCATCATTACTCAGTAGAGAGCTGTTAAATTTTTAGCTATATCGATCATGTGGTTTTATTTTTATCGTCGATTGAAGCAGAGAACTTATGTTTATTTTAAAAAATTGAGAAAAGTGAGCCATTCTCCGTATTCGCCAGATTTGGCCCCAGTGACGTTTTCTTATTTCCAAACTTGAAAAAATGGCTCGGCGGACAACGGTTCGGGACGAACGAGGAGGTCATCGCCCAAACAGATGCCTATTTTGAGGACCTTCAGAAATCTTACTTTTTGGACAGGTTAAAAAAGTTGGAAATACGCTTAGAAAAGTGTATAGAGCTAAAAGGAGATTATGTTGGAAATAAAAAAAATATACCCAAAATATTTTGTTTTTGTATCTTTTTCTAAAGACTTATTGAACGACCCTCGTGTTACAACTTCTAAATTGAAAAACGCGAACATATTATGGGAACTTGTGATAAATAAATAAAATAAATTTATTTTCTGAACTATTGGCTATTACACAAAATAATTTATACAAAACCACGGTTTTATCAAGTAAGTATTTAAGGAAATTACATTATTATTAATAGCAATATTGTTGTAACATTATGGTACGTTAGTCATCCAAGCTGAAATGTAAACTGTCAATTATCAGCCCTCGGAAAAAAAAAAAAAAAAAAAAAAAAAACTCAATTAACACTGACTTAGCCTAATATAGTGTCAACTTAAAGGTAGAACATTTAAATTACTAGGAAAATCTGTTTTATGCATACTTAGCAATGTATGGATTAAAAGAAAAAAAAAAAATGCATTTCCTAACAAACAAGTCTTATTTCCACAGCCAACATTTTTCTATGATAAAGTTACCAGTATTGAGAGCAATCTAGGAGGCCTATGGAAAACTATAAGTGGATAACAAATTGATATGTAACGCTTATTATTTTTTATTAAAAGAAAATAGCGGAAAATGGTCATTCATTGGAAAATGTCGGTAATTGGACACTTGGCCCTATTTCGAAAATGTATACTAGAAAAAACGAGCTCCGTAGACGAATAAACTTGCAATTAGTTTCCACGGGTTTATAAATAGCATTTATTCAAAGACAGAACTGTCTTTAGGGGGCGCCTGTGGGTGAGAGATAGCGCGCTGTCCTTCGGATGGGACTTTAAGCGTTGGTCTGGAATCTGTGCTCATTAAAGATCTCTACCCTAAGTTAATAGACTTGGATAAACTCCCACAGTAGAGTCGGCCTGATATCTTCCATAGCGACGAAAGAGGGCTCTGGTAGTAGTCGATATGATCTCGTAGTTGAAGCTCAGGCATGAGTCAAACTATTTAAAAATAATAAATTTGTTTTATTTAATATACATTGGACACTGGATCTGAATGGAGCTTAAAATTGGCCATAATATTTTTATTATTTCAGCGTATTATAATTTTTGAAATTTTTATTATAATCTGCTATGTACAGAACCTGTTGTATACAGTATTTTAGAGTAGGTTCAAAGTTGTAAATGTTCGTTTGGGATGCAGGTACACACAAGGATTGTCTACCTCCGACACCTTATAATCAGTCTGGCGCAGGCTCGGGACATCGACTCAACCCTCATCGTCTTCTCGCACGACTTCTACGATCCTGAGACCAACGAACTGGTTCAGAGTGTTGACTTTGCTCGAGTCATGCAGATCTTTTATCCGTTCTCGATCCAGACTCACCCGGATACCTTCCCAGGCCAATCCAGGGAAGACTGCCCCCGGGATATCAACTACGAACAGTTAGCAGTCTATATCTAATAATTTTACTAGAAATTAATTAATTTTTTTTTTTTCTCTGTTATATACAAGTTTTTCTATAAGGGGCTGTCCGTAAATTATGTAACGCAATTTTCGGAAGTTTTTGACCCCCCCCCCCCCCCCCTCCCCCCCCCACCTATTACAAAGTGTCACAATTTTCTTCCCCCTCCCCCTTTTCTCCACTAATGTAACATTACTTATGGACGGCCCCAATACTTGTTTGGAAAATTCAAAGTTGAAAATTGCTTTGTGAACCTTGAGTACTATCAGAGAGACAGGAAAGATAAACGCGGAAATATGCAAGAAAAAAAAAATAATAATATGATACCTCTTCAATAATATTATTTTACATTAATCAATATAGCATTGAACCTCACTCAAATATAACTCTATTCTCCTTAAATATCTGTTTCTTGAATTTGTTTTGTATCTTTTTAACTGCTGGTAATTTTTATGAAATTTCAATGTGTAAACACAAACTGAGATTTTTGTTTTTATGCGAATTACTCGCATCTTTACTTTTAGACACTCCGGTAATAGTTTAATCGAATCATGGCATCCTCCAAAAGCTAGAGTATAAATAAAAAAATACATGTTTACCAACTAAAATTCTGTTTGTTCGCTAACTTTCGCCAGAGGATATCATACTTCGTTGAAACTGTTTGCAATTTTCTATAATAAATAGAAAATGAGGACATATTTGTGTTCTTTGTTCAATTAATTATTTATTTATCGGCTATAGCCGTGTTATATATATTGTGTTATAACACAATACCACAATATTTCCCATTTGTACTTGTGTAGTAATTTAACTTTGTGTTTATTTTTTTCTAGAGCGCAGATCGTGAAGTGTGCGAATGCTGATCATCCAGACCTGTACGGCCACTACCGAGAAGCCAAGTTCACCCAGACGAAACACCACTGGTGGTGGAAGGCCAACAGGGTGTTCAACCAACTCGAAGTTACCAGGAACCATACAGGCTGGTCAACTTTAACCTTTCTTGTAGTCTCACTAAATCTAATAGGTTTACTGTAGGTTGAAGGATTTAGTTTCTGATTCGCTTCCCAATAGAGAATGAAAATATAAAATAAAAGCGAAGGAAATTCTCATTTTATGTTAATTACTATTCGCCGTCATCGAATCAATATCTATATCAAAATATATTTTTGCGATCTGTGTCGATGTAGTGGAAAACTAATAAAAATAATGAATAAAAACCGAAAACTTGTTTACCTTTTATATTGATTAATTTCATAAAATTATTAAACAAATTTATTTTTACTTATTTATATAAATATCTTTCATTTCATTGCATGATTAGCCGTCATGTCACGGATGCTGCTTTCTTAAGATGAAAGTAAAATATTCTTTTTTGGGGTGTATCTAAAAGTCATTTATTCAGTAAGCTTGAATCTTTAATTTCCTAACAATTACCTTGTATGTTATGGAAAATCTGAAAACAGGGCTACTATCCAAATCAAAAGCACAGAAAATGATATTTTCTGGAATTCATTTTTATAAATGTTTGAAGTAAGAACTAAATTCGTATGTTGTTCGTTTTTTTTGTGACTCTTGACCGGGCTTTAACTATGAGCCTACCACCAGAGCCCTCTTTCGTCGCTCTGTTAAACTTGGGCCCTGCTCTAATGTGGGATCCTACCCTAAATTTGTCTTCACCTAGGGTATCGAACAAGCCCGGGGTCATCACTTAATGGGGTACTCAAGTTTTTTTTTACCTCCCAGATAAAAAAAAACTAAGGACCGCGGCAAGATTTCGAACCCACATCTTGAACTTAGTAGGAAAAGGTTCAGTACGCTATCTGAAACTTGACATATTGTTCCCTTCCGAAAATTGAAGTTCCAGTGATGAAGGTTTACGTTCACTTTTATAATCTAAAAATTTACAAAAGCCCTTTTTCATGGTAATTTGTTGATAAATAGGTTCATCTTAGAGAACCATAAAAAGTCCAAATATCAAACTGTAGTTTATTAGACATTTTTTTTTTTAATGCTCGTAATAATAGTAGCAATACGTTTTTAATGGACAAATTTGGCTTGTCAACAATACCTTTTGTTCATATAGGAACAATATCTTTTCAGGAATATAAGAAATTTCTAGAACAGTTCGAAACGAATAAGAAAAAATATTCAGAATTTTTATTGTTATTTCAATCCCTATTTTTTACTTCTGGCCCTAGGAATTCTCACATTCTTTATAAGTGTAAACTTCTTTTATCATTATTAACATTAATTTATTTTGTTACAGGATTGGTGTTATTCCTCGAAGAAGACCACTACGTATCTGAAGACTTTATTCATGTACTTCGACATATGCAACTTGCTTGCAGTGTTGCTTGTCCTCAATGCAATATTTTCTCAT
This sequence comes from Aradus depressus, assembly GCA_963662175.1. Classification (NCBI taxonomy): domain Eukaryota; kingdom Metazoa; phylum Arthropoda; class Insecta; order Hemiptera; family Aradidae; genus Aradus; species Aradus depressus. The sequence goes on from OY759214.1 coordinate 79,383,288, forward strand.
TGGGAACTTATTTGAAGACCTATAACTACTATGGAGATAGCAAAAAGGTACCTCACTCGTATATTATCCAACAACATATACTGTAAGTATACATGATCAGTTCCCAGCCAGAACCAAACTAATTGTTCTCTTGAAAATTGAGAAACCTGCTACTCATTATAAATAGTCGAAAATACATTAATTTGCTTAAATGAGATATTTATTACAATATCGGAATATATCTCTTGTTCATTTATATTCCATCTGTGTGTTGTGAGAAAATGATTTGAAATTGTAACTTGAATTGAGAACACATGTTTATATTGATCATGAAATGTAGCAGAAAATAAACTAGATCGTTAGTTAACTCATTAGAATGTTTAGGATCACAAGACAAGGGTTCTTGTTTAGTGAGTTTTTTAAAACCAAATATATTAATCTTGAAAATTGAGAAAAAAGGTTTTTGCTAGGAACCACTAAAGTAAAGAACTTTGTTTTTATTATATTGAATAAGATATAATGTAAATCTATGATTTGCTAAAACTATAATCTTACTCAGTCTCTAGGAAAGTCTGTTCATTCATAAAAATCTATAACAATCAATGAATCGCTGACTGCAGGGGCGGGTGTTTTACCCTCGTTTTCTACAGTCGTAAGGCCCAGTAACAAAACTACCAACATTCACACTTCTTTGATGAAGACCAGTACATTTTCCTAATTCTAAACCCTCTATTCTTTTGAATGGCATGGTTTCTATCTCTTCACAACTTCTGGAGAATGGATCAGGAATCCATTATAAACCAATTATTTATATACAAGTTTTAAAGAAAAATTTAACTTCAACTTGTTGGTCTATAAGAACTATTTCGTCGAGAGCATGGAGAATTATCGGCACTTTCTTTATGAATTTCACTGAAGAAGCAGTGCCATTGAGGCTGCCAATATGGAGGGGTCAGTGCACAAGTGAACCAAGTCCATTTTTTTCACTTTGTGAGGTTTTTCGTGCTAAATAGGCGTAAAAGTAATATCTTTCAGTGCTTCAGTGAACCAAGTCCTTAGTTCATTTTAACGCCGCAGGATATCAGCTTGAATCAAGTCCTTGGCCCCAGTTTTTCATTTATTTCAGAGCGCTAGTGAACCAAGTCCATAAACCCATTATTCTGATTGTTTTAGTTGACAGTTTATTTAATGAAAGGACAACCGTTTCAGCTATAATAACATTTATTACTACGGTGCACCTCAGAATTGATTATGAAAAAAAAACTTTGAGAGCCAATTGCTCGGAATCAAATGTGATGGACTTGGTTCACTTGTGCTCTGAACCCTCCATATATGTGGGGTATATCCTGATGCAGTGGGTGTCACAGAGTATAGGCCTTTTAGTTCAAGCGGCCTAGCTGTTTTAGAAAATGAAGCCCTGAAATATGGCACTGTAAGTGATCCGCTTCATACTACCAGTGCAGTCCAGGGGCTGGCAGAAGACATTATCCCATACCAACAATTCAAAGCCCCCTACCTATATAAATGGACTGGGAATGGTTGCAGGTCTGCAGTTCTGGTTCCCCATAAACTCTGAGAACAGTAAAATTAGTAGAATGTAGCCCAGGGATGCAAATTACGGCTCAATGCAGTCCGCGAAAGGATTCGAAACGTGAAAAATTACAAGCTTTTTTTTTATCGAATTGCTTCTTTTATTTTAAAGAATAAAAAATCTGCCATTAACCGTTTACATATAGCGTAATGGTTCTACCCGAATAAGAAAGATAAGAGTGCCCTGTCTTAAAATTAATCGCGAGTTCTACCAGCAGCTAAGCATCAATAAAATATAATTTCGTATTAAATCTGTATCCTCCATCTCTTTCATAGGCAACATATGTGCATCATGATCGTTAAACTTTTTAACTACAATATTCATTTTTCTTTTTAACCCTGCAAATAGTGTTAGTGTTATTTTCTATTTAGTTTGACCCACATAACTTTTGAATGGTCGTGGCTGGCTCGCATCTAAAAGCTTGCCCATACCTGGTCTAGCCATTGGTTCTTCCCTTCTTTCTCGACTTGGGAGGTGAGGTTCTCCCACCAGGTATTCGACATGAGCTACTTCTGTCAACTTCTTTTCAGATCGACAGAAGGCTCTGAGAGGAAAAGCATAAACAAGATCAAACCTCATATTGAAACTTTCCTTAGAACAAAACAAGGCAAGGCAGTTTCATGAATTTGAGCTTAGAAAGTTAGTATACAAAGTTTTAAGAGAAACCTCAAAAAATAATGGAGATGGATGGAACATTGTAAATTGTAGTAAATAAAAAAAGAAACGAGCTGTTTTATCAAGTCAATAGGAATATTGTATAATATAAGGAATGATTGTGTCTGAATGATGAATGTTGTATGGTGTGTGTAGAGAGCAAGTCGGGCTGAGACAATGGCTGGGACCTGGGGCTTCCATATCCTTCCGACACTCTACCATCACTACCACAAGGTACCTCCTAGCTTCACACCTTCTTTCAAGGCTAACCGGATAAAACAATCATATGTCAAGTTTGCATTAAATCCTCCGTTGATTTTTTTTTCTGAACTTTACAAGGAAGGAACAGGTGCGACAACCTGACCGGGAGGGCAAAGGGCATTTTTGTCTAAATGTTGAAGAACATGTTCAGTGCATAGAATCTGCATGATGGTATTTTATAACTTGAGATATACCTAGCTATATGGTAAAATTAAGCCTTTTTTTCGTAAATATTTCATTATCTATTAGTCATACAAAAAAAAATCGTTCCTATCAAATTTTAAGAAAATAACATTTTGGAAAAAAACAATAATTTCGGAGCAAATACAGACAAAACGATACTCCGAGCACGCCCCACTGTGCTTGGCTATTTTGTGATGTTTCGCAATTTGCTCTGAAACTATTACAGGTATGTCATGTTACAAAATTTCTTTCTTCGATTTTCAAACCCGCGCGTATTTTTTTTCTCAATAGACGAGTATATTCCGCTCATATTTCATGTATCGTGTAGAATTGTAAAGTAAAGGGTCTCAATCGATAGGGAATTTCATGATCTACTATTAAGGTTATATGATATTGTATCGTATCTGTAGGCGTTCTGGGGAAAAATAAAGAATAATCTCCTAAGTAGCCAATGAGGCGAGCTCTGAGTATCATTTTCTTGCTGCCTTTGCTCCGAAAATGATTGCTTTATTCAAAAAATGAACAAAACATTTTTTGTAGAAAATATTATTCTCTTCAATTTGATACGATTTTTTTTGTTTTGACAAATAGATAATGGGATACTTGAAGGCGCCCATAGCACAGAGGTAGCGTACTTGCCTACTGTGCTCAACATCGCGGGTTCAAAACTGATGGAAACCCTTAGGTTTTTTATCCAAGGAGTAACAAAACCTTGAACATGCCATTCTTCGGAGTGGATGTTAAATGGTGGTGCCTTGCCTGTGCTATGTCAGACCCTCTACCCTAATTAAAACTGAGTATACAAAATTGAAGGAATAAGAACAGTGGATGTTTAGGTCCCTAGGAAGTACACACCAGCCCCTCCAGTTAATGTCTACAGGTATATCTCGAGTTGCCCAGTGATGACAAAATATTATCACCCAAATTCTGGATACTAAACATGTCCTTGAACATATCCAAGAAAAAACTTAATAAGAAACTTTGGGGTGGAAGACTTTCGCGGCCGGACTTTATGGACAGTTCAAAAATAGTAACAGGGCTGCTTTCTCACAACTTGACATTCCTTGTTTTCTCCTTTAGCCTTCCTTCATCCTAGAGTAGACTTCATTCTGAATATTCCGCATGCTACCAATATTTCTTTTCTAATATTTCTAACCTATTAATCCTTTGGCATCTATTAACATACATCGCTTAGGATGCCCCTACAATTAGTGTCTTTTGTAGCTATTGGATTTTCTTGGCGCTAGCGTCGAGTAGGGTTCCAGTTATAGTGGATGTGATGCATGAAGCGTGCTTTTGGGTAGGGCGAAGAAAGGAGGCTTTCTGATTGGCTGCCGGCTACAGCTCTCTACAGATGGGCTGAAATATTGAAACCTTTAGTTGTTTTATAAATATAGCAGGCACTGTTGTGTATCATAGTTTGTAATCTGACAAAAAAAAAAATTAAGTTATATATTTCACTGGGGTCGTCAGTGGTTTTTCTGTAGGAAGATGATCCTTAAGCTTCCTATCCTCCCTTACGTACGGAATGACAAGATTTTACTTTTTTTTTTTTTTTTTACAATTTTTTCTGTTAAATGTAGTTTGGTTCTTAGCGTAATTTGTACCTTATAATAATGAAGATTTGTTAAATTATCTTTTAATTAGACATCTACACAAAAAATATATATAAGCCACAACCAATGAAACGGAGACATTTGCAAGGGATGAAAATGGGTCAAATTCAGTTATACATTTATTTGTGAGTTTTGTGCGACGCAGCTATTCAATTAGAGCTATCAGAATAGACAATTTCACACTGAAAACCCAAGACTAAATATGATTCAATTGAATTATTTTCTGCAAATATTGCTATAGTGTTGCTCTCACACTTCCCTTGTGAAAGATCTTAGAACCTATACCTCCCATGATTCCGTTATAAAATTGAGTTTATGCTTTTATTTCAGCCGTGAAGTAAAAAATAAAAAAGGCCCACTCACTGAAATGAACAATAACATAGGCATTGAAACAGTTTTATGGAAATAAAACCTATATTTAAAAGCTTTAAATGGTATCGCCCCCAACGTTGTCATCCATAGTTAAAATTATATGTGCGATTAGCCATCCAGCCGCTTTACATTTTTCTCTACTTTTCACATAACTGCGAGGTACTAGTTCGATAAATTTTTCTAAATAGATGAACAGGTATATACACGTTTTGATGATGTCATGCCATCTTGTGTTCTACAATGGTTGAGCAAGTAATGACGAAATATGGCGACAGTGAAGGTCCGGTGCTTGTCTCACTCTTACAATGATTTTTCATTACCATATCAGAATTTTGTTTTAGTTCTAGTCAACAACTGAGTAACTTACAGAGAATTAAGTTGAGAACATATGTGTTCACATTTCAAGACAGAACCACTAGCCCAGCCATGTAATTCTTAAACTGAGAAGTACGTATAGACAGAATTGTTGACCAGTTTGGTTGAACGACATACTTTAAATAGTTCTTATTTAAAGTATGTCGTTCAACCAAACTTCGTCACTCACAACGTCCGTGTAAAGTTCTAGTCCATACGCGAGAGAAGAATTACAGGGCTGGGCTAATGGTTCTGTCTTGAAATGTGATCACATATGTTCTCAATTTAATTCTCTGTAAGTTACTCAGTTGTTGACGAGAACTAAAACAAAATTCTGATATGGTAATGAAAAATGATTGTAATAGTGAGACAAGCACCGGACCTTCACTGTTGCCATATTTCGTCATTACTTGCTTAACCATTGTTTCGGAATACTATGGTTTTATTCCCTTTCAGGGTCGGAATTGAAGACAAAACTAACAAGCTATTTGTACATATTGTAGTTTACTCTGGAAGTAGAGGATAGTTATTATTTATTTCAAAAAATTCCCTAAAATTTACAATTAACTTCAGTTTTTGTCTTCATTTCTGACTCTGAAGAAGAATAAAAATAATATATGACAAGATGGTGGAGAAAATCATTTTCACATTTCAACCTCGAGCCCATCTTCATCTTTCCATGTAAAGAATTCATTGCAAATGTCTTACGTTTCATTGGTTCCTACTTATGTAGGTAGAATTTATTGATATTTAGGATTGTTGCAGGCGGAGGTGACCCCCTGGGTGAGCAGTAAACACAACATGGGAATGGCGTTCAATCGGTCCGTCTGGAGTGAGATTCACCGTTGCTCCCAGTACTTCTGTTCCTTCGACGACTACAACTGGGACTGGAGCCTCCAGCAGGTCTCCCAGCAGTGTCTCAGCTCCAAGCTCACTGCCATCGTGATGAGGGGCCCTCGGGTCTTTCATATCGGCGAATGGTACCTTTCATAAATATACATACATTAGCATGCTCAAAACTGTGCCCCCAATGCAGGAAATTTTGCTCTTGGTCGGTAACCAAAAATTGGACGAGTACATTTACTATTGAAAGAATAGTATAACCCAAAAAGAGGGAGATTGATTGAAATAAAGTATGTATTTAATTTCGTTTGTAGTCTCGGTACCGATTGGCCGTTCTTTCACAACAATCCTTCTCTAGTAATACTTTGATAGTTCCTAACAAAATGTGATGTTTCTGGCCACACTCTGACTCCGGCTTGTTGATTTATTGTTATTTATTAAACAGGGATATCAAACAATTATATCTTTCAAATAAAATTCAATTAATAGAATAAAAACTTCTTCTATACGTCACCGACATCAATTATAACCATTTCAATATACCAAACGAAAATTTTAACGGAACGTTATACACTTGATAAAAGTTGAACCTAAAGAGTTCTGAGTTTCAAATGAGACTTCTGGGATCGTGTGAGAGGGCTGGATACATTTTTCTCGTATCAGATCTGTTCCTGTCTAAGACGGCCTCAAAAATGCTGCGAATCTGCTTTTTTCTCTCCCAGCTCTCAATTTTTGGTCTGTTTACTATCACATGGATATGGTAATGTATTGTCACTTTAATGTATTTACATACATATTCTACCTTTTATGAACTAGAATGAAAAAAATTATGATAAAATACAGATATCAAAAGGACAATACTTTCTTGCTATCAAACTATAAAATTAAGTAAAATCTGGCAACTGTAATGTGCTCTTGAGTCCACAATTCTTAAACATTTGCTCGCGGGCCCGAAAATGGGCATTACCGCTGTACAGTGTGTAACCAAAAGAGACAATAGATTATACGCACTTCAGGAAGTTCTCAGGTTTGTTACTAATTATCACAAAAACTGGACATTTTCCATTCCTGTCATTCCAGGCACCTACCTGGTACTTACCTCAACTCTTCTTTCATGATGGATCATACAAAAGAATACTATAAAATGTTCTAAAAATTTGCTGAAAAAAATTGGTATTTCAATCATTAATTAGTCTTAACATTTACTTTTGACTTCATATTCCAATATATCATGGTTTTATCATCCATCACATTACACCTCTAAAAATAAATGTAAACCGGGGTCATTATATTAGACAACACAACAGCTGTTATCAAGCTTAATTTTGTACACTGGAGACATAAATAAAATTTACGAAGCTCTTTCTTAGGCGATCACATTGAAATTTGTAGTAGACACGGTGACGATGGTTTACTACTAAAAAAATCTGAAATCAAACATACCACGCAGGAATAATCACCGAAAAACGAAATCCCCATTGAAATCAATTGAGAGCCAAATTCTCGCGCAAAATAGAATTTTTCTATTTCAAATGTAAAAATTCGGGCGAAGCCCTTTTCGGTTACCATCGGTCACCACTTTTTTTGAGCCGTTTTTTTCAATGTTCTAACGTACAAACTTCGACTTTTTTCGATAAAAATATTCACAGCTGTTGTTGTCTACTAAAAGGCTAGAAAAAATCTATTGAATTCAATTGAAATCGATTTAAAGTATTAATATATTCATAAAGAACATACAAGGTGAGAAGTTACTGATAATTATTAAAACTTTAACTGAGTTTTTTATACAGATATGCCTGACTCAGCTCAGTTTTTGCAAACAGCAGAATGTATTGCACACCTAGTTATCTTTCAAGCGATCTCAGAAAAGGGAACTGTTTTATTAGAATTACACTAAACAAAGCTCCGAAGCTAGCTACTCTTGTTTGGTTACACTCATTTTTTTTTTATTATTATTATTTATTAATAATATTAAAGCACATCAATTATTTATTTGTTTTTTTCTCTTTGTTTAAATAGCGGAGTGCACCACAAGAAGGCGAATTGCGAAAGTGCAGCTGTCATATCAAAAGTGCAAAAAGTGTTAGCCAAAGCAGCTCGACATTTGTACCCAAGCCACCTAACGTTGACCTTCACTACAATCACCAAGAAAAACAAACTTAGAAAAGGAAACGGTGGCTGGGGAGACCTGAGGGACCATCAACTGTGTACTAACATCAGTCTCTACGTGAGGTAGTCCATCATCGCCTGTATCAGTCGACTATTAGCAGGGTACTATTTACATCAGTCTGACAAGTAGTCATCTATCAGCTGTGTACTGACAACAAAAGTCACCTGGCTACCTAGTCGATTATCAACTGCAATATTCATTCAATCAGATAGATGCGATTCATCACATAACATTATCATTTATCAAAGTCTCATAACGATAGCGCTTAATGCAGCTCAGTTTTTTCAACTTGGCCATATTTCTATTCTTATACTTTAACATGTCTCTAAGTGCGATGTAATTGTTATTCATTAGACTTTTTATTATTTCTTTAAACCACGCAGCAATCATAACATTAGATGTACTCATAAAGACAACGTCAACGCTACCAAACTAATACATAAAATTTAATTTTATGATGAGTATTCAACTATGGTTCATTTTAATGTTACAGTCAAATTTGTTCTTATTTTAACGGGACTGATCATTAATGAAATGTGTTTAATTGTCTTCTTCATATTTTAGTTAATGCATTCATATCTATTTGCTTAATTCTAAGCAGTAAACAAAATAGACGTTCCTAATCCAAAGCACACAAAAGTTAAATTAATTGTTCGTTGTCTTTGAATTGTCTTCTCTCGAAAAGAACAATGCGGAAAAGAGCTAATTTTTATAAGACGATCAACTATATTTTACATTTGTCAATATGATATGTAGTACAATTATTTAATTGAGTTACTAAAGCTAAAGTTTTATTTATTTCTTAATATTATTTAATAATGAAACGCTCTGTTGCCTATATCTTTATTTGCTCCCTCAGTCCAACATTATTACGAATATTTTTAATTTATTTGATATATAATTATTAGTGATTCATTCATAATATCAAAAATAAAGTGATAATGAACTGTAATAATTCCAAGTGAAATATGATTGATTATTATGAACATTTTTAAATTGTATATTATAAAAATGTAAATTAGTGTAAATGTATATCGTGTATAAATAATCCAATGTATATATTTTTTCTAGTCATTAAGATTTAAGAATATCACGTTGTTCCTCAGCCTTTAGTTAACATGATGTTATTTTGTTTACATAAAATAAAATATGTGTTTTGTAAAGAATTCTATGTAGTCTTTGCTTTGGCTATATTTCGTACATAACTACAATATTTATGTACATACTAGCAGGTTGTCCGGGAGTAAAACTAAACGCTATATTACTACTGAAGCCTGATTGCGACACCCGGACAAAGAATAAAAAATTTCTCTCCATCCCAAAGAAATTTAAAAAACAGTAATATATAATCTATGATTTTATATTTCGGTTCCACCATAACGCCCTCTTCCGGTCAAAATTTTGAGATGTCACATGTGAAATTTCTTGAAAATTCAATCAACCGATGAAGAGTTGGCATTCATTTTACACCACCCTCCCTTCCCCCCTTGTTCAAAATTGTGTTGAGATGCCATGGGCCATCCTTGAAATAGCAAGTTTCGCGAATATAGTTTCAGCCATTTTTTAGTTATTATGTAACAAAAAGAAAAAAGGGTTTTGTACAGATTTATTTAGCTGTAGTAGGACAGAGGTGCCTACGCCATAATGAATAAAATGGGGGGGGGGGGGGAGAGAGAGAGATTTTTGTACATTATCATTTTTTATGATCATAATGCAAATACTTTTATTTTAAACAGTCGCCATTCCATTCCACCTCAAGTGGGCCACCTAAAAAAAAATATATTTTCCAATAACTTGTCTCAAACTAGATGGGCACATAGATTTAGCAGGTGTGACAACATGCCTGAAATGAGCCCATGCAAGAGATACCTTTACACATATGTATGCATATTGTTGTTATATAACGTGTAATATTTATTTCCATGTGAAATGTGCTATTAATGTTTGTATCCCACAAATATCCAAGATCATGTAACAAAACGTAAAACAGTTTTAGTTGATTAGAGTAACGTTGAATAAATTGAACATTCATTCGTGAGTCTTGTTTTTCATTGTCCTTTTTGTTTCCTCCTCTATTATTTAATTTATTTAACGCAGACACCGTTAATATATCTATAGGTTTTTGTGGAATAGATAATATTTCAAAAATAAGTTTCGTTTTATTCATTTATTACAAGTTTCCACAATCTTAGTATAACTATTAACAAAGAAAGGGAAATGTTTTGAATGAGAAAGAAACAATTGCTGCCTGATTTGAACAAATTATTTTCTCAGTACATATATCTACCTAAACTAAATTAAATGAAAATAGATTCAGCTGAAGTGGAGTTAATTCATGAGTTATCCTTCTGCCCACCAGAGGACAGCTCTTTCATAAAATATCAAGACAATAATGAGAACTGAATATGGAGTTTATTTTCAAAACGTCACACAATGGAACTTGGGTAAATTATGGAACATGTAGCCAAAAAATTAAAAATCGAAACTAACTTTTTATTTCCCTAGCTGTACGAACTATCTTCTGACTCTAAAAATTAAAACAGTAAAAGTCTTTCTGTGAATACGATAACTCCCGATAGAATGAATATATCGACACGAAATTTTATATGTGTATTTAGAATACTCCAAGGACGACACCTATTGATTTTCAACCAAATCGGCCGAAAGGAAGGGAGATTAGGAAGGAGGCTTAACATGAAAAAGCTAATAACTGCCGTTGTAATGAATGTATTCACACAATTTCATTTGTAAATTTAAAGCCCTATTAGGACGTCACCTAACAAGTTTCAACGGAATCAGCCAAAAGGGAGGTGGGTTCAGGAGCTCAATTCAAAAATCTCAATAACTGCCCATGTATTGATACGAAATTATATATATAAATTCAAAAACCCATAAAAATAGCCCTATTAATTTTCCGCGAAATCGGTCGATGGGAAGAGGGGGACCAGAGAAGGGGGTCCACTGAAATACCCTAATAACTGTCGATGTAATGAGAATGTATCGACAAAAAATTTAGTATGACGATTCGGAAGCCACTATGTACGTCAAATATTGAGTTTTAGCCCAAACGTTCGGCTTTGTAGGGAAAGTGAAAACAATTGATTAATTCGTACTAGGGAAGTACATAACCGGTAAATTAACCAACAACTTTTTTTATGAATCAGGATAAAAATTTGTTTCACCTTCATTATAATTTTTTTTTTTTTTTTTTGTCTTGATATGTTGGTCGCAACTGTTACCATGACGCAACAACCAGCTACCAAGAGGACTTCATTGAATGTGGATGACTTGATTGGCGTGAGAGAGGAAGGGCACCCAGCGGTAGCTCCTCAGGGCGAAATTTAAAACAATGAATATTATGGTTATTATCAATGAATAGGGATATTATGATTTTGTTTCAAGAAGTGGGGGGTTGTAATTTGGGATTATAGTAAGTCACGGTTCCACCTCCTCTTCAATCTCCTGGGAGGATTGTGTGGCAAGTGTGGTGAAGAAAGTGAATGGATGTATGGATTTGGGTGTGAATGCAATTTGCTATGGAAACGTCTGTAAAGGTCCTGAATTGTGTCGTGTACTGTGTTTATCATGAGGTCATTGTGAAGTGTTCTGTTACTTACGTATGGTGGGCATTGTGTAATGAGTCTGAGTGTCTTCGACTGGAAAACCTGGATACGTTTCAGGTTAGATATTTTAGCCGAACCGTAGATTTGTGAGCCATACATCCAGAGTGGCTTTAGTAGAAATGTGTAGCAGTTACGTTTGTGTTAAGGGTAATTTTGAATGTCTGTGCAGAAGAGAATAAAGCATTTTTAATCGTTTGTTTAGTGTATTACGTATGAGGCTTGTATGTGGGTTCCATGTCAGTCGTCTGTCCAGAGTAAGTCCCAAATATCTTACTGTGTTAGTCTGAGGGAGGGGCTTGTTGTAGATAAAAACGGCGGGACATGTATCTCGTCTTAATGTAAATGTTATATGTTGTGATTTGTTCGTGTTGAGTTTAATTTTCCAAATGTTGCACCAGTTCTCAATTTGAGTAACATGGTGTTGTAATGTGAACGAGGCATGTATGGAAGATTCAGCAGCAGCTAAGATGGCAGTGTCATCGGCGTTTGTAGCTGTCAAGGTATGTGGTGACGTGGGCATGTCTGAGGTGTAAAGTGTATATAACAAAGGAGATAAAATAGACCCTTGAGGCACGCCTGCCAAGATGGGATTATAAAATTTTAAAAAAAATTTTAATTAATTGGTTTAAGGCTGTAATACTAAGAATAAAGACATTCCCCTCGAAAATACGTTTTTCATTTCCTTGTAATTACGACCACCAATTCCATTTGTTTTATTCAATGAGGTAAACAACTTTAATTTTATTGAACCCAGAGGATTGATTATTTCATGCTTTAGAAGAGGATAAATTAAAAATTTTTGTCAGGAAATTGAAGAAAAACTTGGTTAAAATAAAAAAAAATGGCCACATAAATGCGCTTAGGAAGTGACATGCATGTGTATGTTGAGCGAAACCCAAATTTCATATCCTCGTTATTCAATACTCCACAAAAGTTGAGAAATGCAGACATTGTGGAAACTTGTCCTATAAAAGGAGGCTTTGATTGGCAGAAGGAATAATTAACCTAAAGAACACATGTATTATAGACACCGATGATAGGAGTGTTTGTAATTGCCATTTTTTGATATGGCAAAAAATAAATGGGAGAGGTGATGCTGTAATAATATATATCTATAATAAAATATATCTAAGAAGGGCATTAAGTTATGACATTTTTATCATTATTGTGTTTAATAAAATCTATTTTGAATGAGTAAAACATGTAAAAAACATACTATTCCAGCATATACTTTTTCACTAAAGTAATTGGTCACACAAAATAATTTGTAGCAAAATTAAGAAAGGGGTTTAAATATTAAAATTGTCCATAACTAAAAACCATCTTTTCAGACTTATTGCCTTTCTCTTCTCAGCCCACGATATAATATGCCAGGTAAGTAAGGGGTTGGAATTTCAACTATCAAATCCCCGTGGCTTTACAGTTAGGAATTTGATTTAATTTTGACATAAGTAATAGTAACATATCAAATATATTTTTTGACGCCTGCGTACAACTACAAACAGAAAATGTACGTGATGTGGCCATAACAAAAACTTTTTTATCAGTCATTTTTTTTACGGATCACTCTCCCTTCTCCTCCTCGATTCATTTCATGCTGACATTAATGGATATAAGTCACTCTCAGAATTACACCAAACAACAATGAAGCAAAGAAACCAGTTGATGCCAAAACATTACATTCTTACCCAGTGATGCCAGGATGGGACGAATTTGAGGGGAGGGAGAGATATCTTTAAAAAGTGGTTGGTATAAGAAAGTCCTGTTAATGCACATACAAATAAAAAAAGTGACTGTTTTTTGCAACAAAAGTTTGTAAAACTGACGTCATTTCCACAATTGGATTGCAAGAATTGTTTTTTATTTACAAATAAATTATAGAAACTGTACAATAATAATAGACAAGTTATAAGTTCTCCTTCAGTCTGGACTTGGTAGGTTTACTGTTCTCCCTGCGCCTCTTGTTGAGGGTGTTGCGAGGATCTGTGATCTCGAACCAGTCGTCCGTCTTGATGTTGGCGTCTTTGGCCAGGACTGTCTTCGTCTCACACTTCAACTCGTGCTTCATCCAGTCCTCATCTTCACCATCCTTCCTTTCCTTACTAATTTCTTCTTCCTCCTCTTCTTTCGCCTTATTTATCTTTTGTTTAAATTTCATCAACAACTCCAGGGTCTGTTCTTCTCTCGACTTTCCTTTTTTCGGCATTGAACTTTTCATATCTTTATATTTATCTTGTTCTTTTAGATAATCACTAAGAAGTCGATTATCTTTTTTCTTTTCCATTTTATTGTCTTCTTTTGGTTTGGGCACTTCGTCCAAATGATCAAATCTATCGGACTTTTTACCAGTAGGGTTTAACTTATTTCGAACCATTATTGCTTTTGATAAAGTTGCCTCCTCGTCTTCGATTTTCATCACTTTCCGTACCACATTCTCTCCCTCGCCTTCACTGCCACTGTCCAGCTTTCGTTTACCCTCATTCGCCTCATCTTCCTCACCAACTTCTACTAGTCCTGGCACACACTTGATTTTACCTTGAAATTTCTTATTAACTTCCTCTAGTTCCTCTTCTTCATCCTCAGCTTCATCACCAAAAGACAGTAACTTATAATTTTTAACTGCTTGTATACTTTTCTCTTTTTTGTCTTCTTTCTTAACTTCAGTTTTCCTCACTCGAGGAACTATATCCGGAAATGGATTTAGTAAAACTTCCGTTGATAGTACTTTATTTGGGTAAGACGGCCTATCGTCTTCATCAATTTCTCCTTCTTCGAGTTTGACCATATTATAGATAGTTTTACCAGCTACTTTCCCGAAAATTGTATGTTTTTTTTGTAACTCTGGTGAGGCCGCAAGTGTGAAGAAGAACTGAGAAGCATTGTCATCTTTGCCAGCATTGGCCATCGCCACAAGTCCTCTTCTATTAAACCGTAATCGAGAATGTATTTCATCCTTAAATGGCTCCCCATAAATGGATTCACCACCGGTTCCAGTTCCTGTGGGATCACCGCCCTGTACAATGAATCCCTTGACAACCCTATGAAATATAGTGTTGTCATAATAGCCCTCAAGACAGAGTTGCACAAAATTTCTACACGCTAATGGGGCCTCCTTTGACCAAAGCTCAATGTCAATGTCTCCGATAGATGTTTTCAGTAGAACTTTGCCATTTGTTGGCGGTTCTTGAATATAAATATTACTCATATTTTTTATTGATACAAAATTATTAAATAAAATAAATGTCTTACCACTAAAGCAAAAATGAAATTAATCAATTTATAGGAAACATTCCATCAAGCACTGAGTGTATCGAATGGAAATATGGCAATCAAAATAACTAAAAAACAAACAAACCCTAAGGTAACCAGAACTACACATTACCTCTCTAATAAGGTCGAAATTTGAATGAAATATCGATACTCGAAAATTACAAGCTCATTTATCTATAGTATTCGGTAGAATTCAAACAATAAAATTAGACAATATGAAACTAGAAACTACAGCTATTAATTTGAAAGGATGAGTATTGGAAAACTGTTGTTCAGAGTATTGTATGTTTAACCTTTTTTTGTCTATATATTTCTTATTTTTATTTTCTTAATTAATTCTTGAAAACAAGTAAGAACATAAACAGTTTTTGATACTTAAGCTTTTTTCCTAAAACGTTGTATAAAAGGATTTTTATATTTAAGATGTACGTACAAAAGGATTGTTTTTTGCATTCCTAAAGTTATCAATGTAATTTATGATGTATTTCCTTAAAACGTGCAGCCACCAAGACCAAATTTTTTTTCTTCATTTTTTTTGTACATCTAAACAATGCTTGACTATACCATTGGCAGATGTGATGTGTGCTGATAGATTGAATCTTGTGGAATAATACGAGAGAAGAATTACACCCAGTGGTACGTCCTCATGACAACAGACACAGCAAACATCACCCCCTGACTAAGTAGACCACGCATCCATTTCCTTTTAAAGACTGCAAGGGTTGTCCGGGTGAAGTGGTAATTATGAAGTCTGTACAAGGGCGTTTAGGTGGTTGTATAGTTAAAGCTGACCCCTAACTTAAACATGGAAGGAATATAATATCTCGGTCGACCTTGTGGCACTAATTCTCGTATATTTTCTGAAAAACCCTTCAATGCCTCAATGTTGGTACATCGGCTTCAACCATATCTAATGGAAGACTACCACAAGAAGAGTTGAAATCCAGGGTTTGAGCCAGCTCCAGAGATACCGATGATATGGAACGTGATGGGCTGGGAGGGACTGGGCATTAACATGGCAACATTGAAATGTATTATACGTCATAAGAGGTGATGAGGAAGGACACAGGCAAAGTAGGGGAGGAAGGGAGGTACAGAAGAAAAATTAGGAGACTACAAAACATCAAGTAAAATTATATAAATATTTATGAATTGACCAAGGCTAAGCAACTACTTCCTCTTACATACGTGTAAAGTAAACTAACATTGTACAGCAGAGTAAAATTGAAAAAAACATAGGCGAATATTTGTAAAGTATAGAAGGAAAAAAAAGAATAACAAGAAACAAAACGAGGGGGGAGGTCGCGGCGGAGAAACAAGAGAGTGAGGGGAGGAGCCAGGTGGAGGGGGTCAGTTTGAAGTGGAGAGGGGAGAGAACGTAAGGACAATAACTAAATAAATGGATTAACATCGGCAGGCCAGTCGTCCACTGGGACCGGAAAGTTGTGAAAAGTAGCGAAATCAGTTCGTCGGTATTCGGCCGAAAATGCACGAACGATCCAAACATGTGACAAGTTGGGGGACCGCGTCCACTAGACCCGTATCGTTCGTCAGTTTTCGGCCGAACAGGTGCGAAGTGCGAAGCGATCCCATTCTGCTGGGATTTTACGGACGAACAGGTCCGAATACATCCTCACATTGTACACCAAATAATTCTTCTGATGATTCCTCCGGGGGTCAGTACAACGCATCGTCCTATTTTCGCGAATTAGATCCTTATGGAACCTTCTTTGTAAATCAATAAAAAATTACTTACATTTTTTGTACTACGTTTGTCTAGTTATTCGTTTGTATCGTTATTATGTACCTTAGTTTAGTTTGAAAGTATAAAAAAATACAGTTTGTGTAAAAAAAAGTACAGTGATTTTTTCTTTCTTTCCACTTACCTTTATGTAACAGCCAGCCGTTCTTGTGGGGAAATCGCCACACGAAAATTACTGAATTTTTCGAGTCTTGAGTAGATGTTGTCAAGAATGTATTGAAAAGTGTCCTTTTCCATTCGAAAATAGGAGAAGTGGTGATTATCATCGATTTGAAGGTCACGCCACAAATGAGAAAATTCGCCAAACTCTTCTCTTTTTTCGAAAATGGGATTCACCCACATTTCCCGTCTACGTCTATATCGCCTTCCTCGATAAATCAAAGGTGATAATACCAACGCTAAAAATTCGTCGTCAGAATCATAGGAAAAACCGTTCCGAAGAGCCATCCCGTCTACGCATTCGGACGTACTGAGTGGATCAATGGACGATCGGCATTCGCACGAACTGCTTCGCCCGATTTCGTTGCTTCGCAGTTCGCAATGTTCCGGTCCCAGTGGACGACTAGGCTTAGAGATAATAGCAACGGGCAGTCGTACATCCTTACGGACGTGGACCTTGCCTCCATTCACCCAGACAAACTTCACCTTATCTTCCCTCTTTAGCCGTCTAGCCTCAGCGTACATTTTTTGTTATGAAGAGTGAGCGACTCATTTTATACATATGCAGTATGATTGTCATTGTCCGTCCAGCCGAGGTGCCGCGTCCCGATGTCTCGCTTCACTTTCTTCAAGCGAAGCACCTCATTCCGGACCGACTGGCGCACAAATCGCACGATGATGGCCGGTGGTTGGAACGGGTGTTCTGTGGTCGATCGTGCTCTTTGCCTAAATGCAAAATCCAAATCTTCTGAGGCCAGCTTGAGCCCGAGTCCGACGCTGGAGACCAAGCTCTCAGGTGATTCTCCTGGCCTCACTGGGATCCATCTGATGTTTCTTAAGCTATCCTGGTCCACTTTATTGAGCCCGGCCTCGAGGTCCATCACTCTTGTGCTGAGCTCCAGATTGGGCCGCCAGAGTCCCACACCTCGCGTCTAGAGCGGCAAACTGGCCTTCGATGGAGCCGAGCCTCCTCTCCACCTCCACGATGGCCTATCCATTGGCGGTCACCGTCCTTATTAGGTCTCTCTGTTCCTCCTGGATTTGAGTCACCCTGACCAACAGTTCCTTGAGAAGGGAATCTTCGGATCGGGCCTTCTGGGGAGTTGCGGACGCTCGTCAGCTGGTACTGCTCTCTTGAACGCAGCACACTGCGGGCAACTCCAAGACTTTTTCTGAGACTTCAGAAATTGGATGTCAGTGTCTTTGAGCCCCGAACATTACCCATGAAAAATGCGGGAACACCAATTACATCGATGCCGGAGCCGTCTCGGGGCACGGTCGTGCAACATTTCGAGCATTTGCCCATATTTGAAATTTGAAAATATTTAGGTAGGAATAAAGAATTAGCGAAAATTAAAATAATAATTACGATAACAATTTAAATAATAAAATAATAATGAGGCGCCGGTAGCTCAGTGGTATGCGTGCTTGCCTTCTGAGCTCAAGATCGTGGGTTCGAAACCCGACCGAGGCCTTTTAGTTTATTTTGTTTGGGAGGTAAAATAAACTTAAGCACTCCGTCCTTCGGATGGGACGTTAAGCGATGGTCCCGAGCCTGTACGATGTCAGGTACTCGTTAAAGACCCCCTACCCTAGGTGAATAAAAATTTAGGGTAGGCAAAATTTAGGACTCCCACAGTAGAGTCGGGCTCATGTCCACCAGAGTGACGAAAGAGCGCTCTGGTAGTAGGCGATATGACCTCGTAGTTAAAGCCCGGGCATGAGTCATTAAAAAAAAAAAATAATAATAATGATAAAAAAAAAAAATTAAATAATGATACCAAATAGGCAAGCAAAGAAATGAAGAAAATTTAGATTGAAGTAATGAATAATAAGATGAAAGGTTCAAGAAAGGATTAAAGGTAAACGAAAAAAAAAAAAAAAAAAAAAACTGAACACTGGACTGACAAAGTTAAGTTGAAAGAAAGTAATTAGAATGGCAGAGCGCATCTGTGTACAGCACGGGAGCTGGACTGATACTCAATTCTGGATTCATCACTCTGTTGACTATAACATTAAATGCTAAAATAAAATAATTCTGTTCTTCACAATCTTTTCAACCTATCAGGTAAAGAAACAATATTAATACAAAAAAGTACATAACTAAGTAATTATGAAGGCAGACATGGCTTCACTACAATACAAATGGCGCGGTTTGATATGAGGCCGGTTATCCTCAGATAGGTTATTGTGAATCTTTCTCTCATAGAACCTTTAATAATTTCATTGTTGTTTCCATTTTCAATTTTTATTTTCATAATTAGCGGTGAGTAATTTTGATCTAAATGTTGCTATATTCATAAAATGTATTACTATTCTTTTTTACTAAATATATGTGTCAAGAAGTACTATATTACTTTTTTGTGATGTCTCCGTTTGATAATGTTCCTAATTTATTATTACAATTTTTCTGTTTTAGAAAATGAATCTCAATTCCTTTTCTAACTATGAAAGAACTTCATTACATGATGTTTACCAACCTCAGAGCAATCCATTGGAAAGGGCTGACAGAATGATAGATAAATTTATTGCTGAAGACAACAGTCTGCCTCAACTTGTTGATAGACTTCAAATATCATGTGAAAGTAAGATACTTGCCCATCATCATCGAACTGACCTTCTAAGTTTTACATTTATTATTAAGATAAGTGACTTAATGTAATTTCATATTTTAGGTGGACCAACTATCAGTGGAATGAGAGAAATAGATTACCCAAATCCGTTAGATTCAACATGGTTCTTTCCAATCAATCAATTTAAATTAATAAACAAAATTCCTCTTCCTCCAGAAATATTGGAACAATGTGGCAGTATCCTTTTCAATAATTATTGTTATTTTTAAATTCAACCAATAGTTTTTGTTTTTTATTGTTTTGTGAGTAAAATTCCCATTTTGTGAGTAAATGGCTATTTGTTTTTATATCCTTAATAAGTTTCTTAGATATTGGCTCAGGTTTTACTATGGGAATGTTTCCTGAAATTAATAGGGCATGGTTAACTATAGAAAGTGATATATACTTGTGGAATTTTGAAACAGGGTAAGTTGTTTTTGTTTACTACATATTGTAATTATCATTTTAGTTGTTAAAAAATAGTACATAACAGTTCCAATTTCTTATTTTTTTTAGTTTTAGTTACAAAATCCATGGCCCCGGGAGGGAGTTCTATCTACGAAATAAAACTCATTCCTGGGATTCGAACCCGCAAACTATGGAGGACCATGCGACCAAAACCCTACGCTCTACTACGCACGGCCACCATGGCCCCTATTATTATTTTCCTTGTTATTGATGTAAAATATGTTTCTTAGAGGTGATGTGGCCTACTTCGATGGACTCAGCGAACCGATCGTGAGTGTTGGTCTTGTCGCACCCAAATCTGGCATCTTTCAGAAGGTTATCAATAACCTCCTCATCATCACAACTCCAATGGAAATCATTGTCCTTGGGGTTATGCTCAGCACTCCTTCAGGTAGCCAATATATTGTTATTTTGTTTAGATAATTAAATTAAGGAGTTGTTAAATATTTGAAGTTTTGCGTTTAGCGTACTCCGTAGTGGCCTAATCGAAAGATACTTGTTATTTCTGTAACGGAACCGGTTTCGTAAAAAGGATCGGCAGAATCCAACTTTCGACCACCTCTTGGTAATGCCTGTTTATAGTTTATGTAGAATTGTCTTTGTTTTCCAGACAAATGCGGGGATGAACTCCAGCTGACACCGGAAATTATCTACTCTCTCCCTACAGACGGTGTGCCCATCAGTGTTGTCAAAGGAACAAAGAGTGGACGGATATTTCTGGGAGGACGAGATGGAGATTTGTATGAGCTTGTATATAGGGTAGGTTTTTATTTCCCTAAGCATGTTTTAGACACTAATAACCACAAAAGAAAGTTACCTCGTCGTGTTGGTGCGAGGTGAGGGCCAGGTGCATATCATCAATATGTCAAAAAAAATTAGTGGTCCGGGCTGGATTCGAATTCCCAACTTTCACCTTTCTAAGCCTACATTATACCTAGAAAAGTAGAAATGATAATATACTGCTCTCCTGCCCCCTTCAATAATGAAAATTCAATACGTCAGTAGTTTATCCATTTAAACTTAACCCTCTTCGAGAAGTTTGTCAACTCAAAAATAATATTTTTTTGAAATAGTCTGGCAAAACCTTTAAAAGATGCTAGTACTCAATTGAGGAGGAACAAAGCCATAAACGCCATTTCAACATTATTATTATTCTAGACAAGATGGTTGATTTGTGTGATTACAGCGGGAGATGAGCTGGGGCGGTAAGAGGGCCTGGAAGGTGAACCACTCACGGAGCATGCTCTCCTACTTGATCCCGTCCTTCGTGTCGGTGGCCTTCTCTGAAGAGGACCGAGTGGCTGACATCGCCGTGGACAATTCTAGGAACATCCTCTTCGTCCTCACCGAGAGGGGATCCATACAGCTGTTCTACCTCGGTCCGGACGGCAACGACATATCCAGTGTTGCGACTCTCACACATTATACTATTTCTAAATTTGCTACCGATATGAATAGGTAAGCTGAATAGTATTAATTTCTTTTTTATTAACAAGTTGAATGTAGGTAATACGATATTAGCAGTTTGTCTGCCCATAATAGTATTGACCCAAATTCTATAAATAAAAAAAGCTTCGGTGAATCATCGGTTACGTATTTCTCCAGCACGAATTATTCAATTACGTGTTCGCTCTCTTTCCAAAGTCAATCGACTTTAAGTTTATAACTCAATATTTGACATACATAGTGGCTTCTGAATCCTCACATTAAATTGTGTGTCAATAAATTCATTACAACGGTAGTTATTAGAGTTTTTGTGTTAAGCCACCCCCATAATCCCTCCCTTTCCAATTGGTTGAAAATCTCTAGGTGTCGTTCGTAGAAAGTCGAAAAATGGAAGTTTCGTTGGAACTCTGTATCGAATTTCCGACCGAACTTCCTCCAGATTTCGTATAGATTGGGAAGTATAAAGACAAAGATATGACCAGCATACAGTGGACTAGAAACTGAGAGTGGAGCTGTTAAACAAGAGTGGAAGCTTCAGAGGAGGGTTTGAGTCAAGAATTATATTTCTATAAAAATTGTTAGGTTATGTCATTATGCAGACATTTTTTTTTTATATACATATGAAATTAAGTAAAGAAAAATTAGACATACAACTCGTATTTTGTTCGTTAGATGCAACACCAGAGTGTCGGTTCATTTCCATTACGTTTACGCCAATCATGGAGTAGAGCTAAGAAGAGAAAATAGGTGGGTAAAATGGAGGAACGTGTGTAGTCAAGGCTACCCCCAACACCACACTTCTCCATATCCTGTCTCTTTCATTTATATTTTTTTAGACTATCTACAATACAAATATATTTAAAAAGTGAAACTATATGAAATAATTAAACAGCGTAAATCACTTTACTTCAATAATAATTTGGAAAACTTTTCTGTTTATTCTTTCTCCCCTTGTGATGGGTGCATGGAGGGTGGGGGCAGCTACTTTCGCGGACTCTTTTCTTAGCTCTGCTTTACAAGAGCTGAGCAAACATAACCTTTATTCATTGGCTAAAATCCATTTATAGAGAAAATATCGAACTAGGAACCAAGAAAGGAGGCTGTAAACAATAGTGAAATCTTCAAGGAATATATTGAGCCAGGAATTATTTATCCACAAAGATGTTGAGGCTTCTGGTTTTACATTTGACACATACTTTGTTTTTTTGAAGTTGTTAGTATCGTTTCCATGTTAATACTAGACGACTCCCTTCTATCTGCGATAATGTCGGTTCAAGAATCGGCCATAGAAGAGACAAATATGAAATTTTAGCGATAAAAAAAAAAAAAAATCCCAACCCATACCTTTGCCTCAACCACCCATGCTTCACTTGTGTTCCTAAACCTCCTTCTTCAAATAAAAGACTATGAAATCAAGAATTGCTTTCCTCATAATTGTACCTATAACATTTCCTATCAAACCCTTAAATCCCTAGAAGTGGAAATTTTAATTGGGAATGAAAGAACATTGATAACACAACAGTTCACCTATTATCTAACAGGCGACAGTGCGAATATTATTTTTCTCATAAATGGGAATGTAGAAAGTTATATCGGAAGTACATAACAGCGTTCTTTGTTTTGATTTTTTATGACTTCATTAAAATAATGTAGGTAATAATTATTCATATATTTTGAGGTGATAATTAAAGAAAGAAATTAAACCTAAAACCGATATGATGTTAAATGTAATTCTATAAGTTTGATCCATTTCTGTTTTTTTCCTAAGTCATAAAATGTCATATTGTTATTATTCATTTTATATGTTTTTAGTTTTTAATACTTCTAAGCCGCATAAGACATAAATGTAAGTAACAAATATAACAAAAAACTAATTCATAGTCAGTTCTCAGAAAATGTAAATTTTCTAACTATAGAATGTCATGAAAAATTCCCTATTTGATGGGCGCCCGAAATTTGCTGCCCTGAGTGTTTATCAATTTGCTCATAATCTAAATCCGTACTTCTGCATAAGTTTATTTATATAAAATAATTTATATTAAGTACAAATGTAAATTGACAACTACGTCATTCGTTTTATTATTATTTTACGATGGCCTTTAGCCGTATCTTAAGTTGAATATTGATCCATAATGTAATTCTAGTTTGTTTTGCTCACTAGCAGAGAACGTTATTACAGCCGAAGATTTATGCAAAGGCTATTCAATAACTGGAACCTACCGAAAACAAAGTAATATTTACTTTATTATTATTTATAAAGTAGTTTGAAAGTATTTTTTGTTGTATAGCAGTGTTTCCCATAGACTGATCCTATATTTTCAGTTGATCACATGCACTCCATCAGCTAAAATGGGAATGAGTTTATAACTTCTGCCGTCCGTCACAGAACAGTTATCTTGCCTCCGAGCCAGACTGTTCTGATAATAATGAATAAATATTCTAATATTATTTTTAATAAAATGGAAACTTGGATTGTTTTGACTAATTAGAGCAACCTTATATCTATATACAGATGTAGATATACTGGGTGGGTTGGTGTGTGCACCTAGGTTCCTAACTATCCAATGCTCTTATCCCTTCCCTGGTAGCTCAACTGTGGAAGTCCTAAATTTTGCCTATCCAGGTTTAATTAAAGTAGAGATTTTAAACGAATACCTGACATCGCACAGGCTCTGGACAGCCATTTAACATCCCCTCCCAGATGAAAAAATTAAGAACCCGAGATCTTGATCATCTAGCATGCTATGTATATGCTGCCATTGTCCTCTTCCCAAATATACTGAGACTTGGAGTAACTCCTCTCCAGTATGGATGTTTAAAGAACCCCTTTATTTAGAGAAAAAATGGGAACCGCTGATATACAGCTTTTAAATGAAATCGGCCCCGAAATGATGAGATCATGAACACATTTTTCATAAGTAAGAAGCCCATTTTTTCACTCGGTTCTGTTTTGTTGCGCATAAAAAATATTTTGTCAGAAATGTTTACTGACAAGGACTTAACGCGACAAGAAAATACTTAGAACGAATTTTTAAAACTGTGAGAAACACAGGCCTATTGAAAATGACATTTTATTTATTTTTTATTATATATATATTTTTTTCAAGATTGAAATGTCAAAACATTTATTACACAACTTTATTATAATATATGGATAAACATAGTGTTAATTTATCGCATTCCATTCAAAACATTCTATAAGTATGAAGTGCAGCAAAAGATAGTTTTGAATTGAACAAAAAAAAATGTGTTGAAGGTTTTGCTACGATCCACTGAGATTAATTGAATTGATTCAGATTTGAGTAATATTGGAGACGTTGATATTGTAGGTGTTTAAATATTGTGCGCTATGGGATCTCGTCAATTCGGGATCCGTTTAATCTGTCCACATGACGTTGGCCTCAGCTGAAATATGTTTATTAGAAGTATTATTCATACCTACGGCCGGTTCCTACAAATTTGCGATTTATAACTTATCAAATAGGCGAAACCTATCATAATTCATGACCAACTATATCAATTTCAATCCAAATGTTTCATTAGATCTCTTGTCTGTAGATGCGACCATTCGCCATAGCGCTCCTCTCAGAATACCTAAAATGAATAAATTTAGAATTTATTTATGAATGAAACTTATTTTTTTGATATTGTCTGCAATATCCTTTTTACATTTTCGTGGCGGTTCGGGGCAGGACAAAGAGAGGATGAGATAGGTCGGAATAAAATCAGCGAAGGACTTGGGTGTAAAGGATGTTGGAAGTTCTACCTTCGAGTGCGTGGAGAAATAGGTTGGTGTGGCGCTCATTCATCGCTCTGGAACGCAGGACAATACTCTCATTTTCATTTTGTTAATATTATTAAGACATTAGTAACCATTTTGTTTAATGTACAAACATCTTTTTTAAAACTTGTCACAAGTAAATCAGTTTAATATAATCTTGTCTTTATATTTAACGTTATTATTAGCCATAGAATCAAAAATATTTCAGACCGAACAATTATCTAACTATAGAGCCAAGGGGATTTCGAAGTATTTACCTGATTTATAAGTAGGTTTTCTCGCCAACCTGACTATAGGTAATGTCGAAACCGGAAGGACAGGCAATATTTTAGAAGATAGTTCCGTTTTATTGTATTTACTAAAAGTTTCCACAATATGTACTAGTTCATCATATAAGTTGGAAAATGAAAAATTGATGTTCTGAATAAATATGTATACTAATCATAATAAAAATAATTGTTATTGAAATAATCAATTAAAACATGTCATTCTAGGAAAGAGTAATATTGAGGAAAGAAACTGATCAATCCTACTTTTAGGCCCTAAGCATGTAATAAAAAATTATACGCGAAATAATAGAACTATTGATATGGATAAGGATGAGTGTAAATATTCACCAAATGTTGCAGAAACCGGCCATTACTTTCATTAATTAAATATATCGTAAAGTAGCTAGTACATGATTAACGTCTAACAATGACTTTTTATCATAGTAACATATGTGCTTGTCTCTGGTGCGAAGAAGAAAGAAGAAAACTCAGAATGTCCACTAGAAATCATAAGTACAGAATCAATATTATTATAATTATAGTTTACTCCGATTTAATATAATAAGGATTTATTTCATATAGAGTGAATCCAATTTTATTAATCCCTGTTTATGGAAATTTAATTTTGAGCAAAAACGCTCTTAGAAACATAGACTCATAAATTCCTGGTTCGAAAGTTATTTACAAAAAAAAATATAATAATAATTTTTTTTTTTGTAGTTATTATGATTCATGCCTTTGCTATATTTTTAACTGGGAAATATAATGAGCATAATATCAATTGTCAGATTCGTGTATTGCCAGGTAACCATTCTATTATTAATCCTTGCAGACGGGTTTGAGACATCTTCACTTCTTCATTCCTTTACTCCTTTCATACATCCTTCCCTTTTCTTTTCAACTTCCAAAAAAGATCGTACTATTTACTTTGTGCTTTAAAGTTTCATGATCGGCAAAATGTCGAAACGTTTACATTTTGAAATAGTTACTTAAACTAATCGTTTCACTGCTATGAAATGATCTTTGAGGCCTTGCAGATTTACTATATTTTCTCCAATGCAATGAATTCTTTATAATATATTTATATGTGCTGTTTTCTTTTTTTATTTTGTCGGCTAACAAACATAATTGGCTATTAGTGAGCGCCATTATGTTGGTATAGATAAACTGATTCAATTTGGGTTGTACCTCACCTCTATTATGCATAAAGTGAATACCTTCCATAAGTTTTGAAGGAGTGGTTGAAACCAAAGAAGCTTATTGAGCCCTCTCTCTACCCAGGGGTCCTGCACAAAATTCCACAGGAAAAGGGGTCAAGTTGTACTTTATTATCTTTCATTGTTTCGAAAGGGCGGCCTAATAAAAGAAAATATAGGTAGCTGTTATAAAAATCTTCGTTAACAATTTAAAATAAATGTTCGAAGAATGTGCAACGTGGCAACATTCTGAAACTGGGTGCCCGACCTCCCTCCCAAAAATAGCATTTTTTCTTGGGTCTTGGGTGGTTATCTTGAGAATTTTAAACAGTAGTGTGTGTCGAGTTATATCTCATTTTGAAGAACTTTCTTAACGGAACACCTTTTATCTGAAAGTTTCATTTTATCGTTGATTTTAGGGGAATTATTCTATTACCGTCCTGCGAAATGCAAGCTATGAGAAAAATCTTTAGTGAATATTAATTCATATTTAAAGAGCTTTATAACGATGTGCTGTATGAATGTCCCCAGCGAAAATTTGTAGACCGGGAGTGTTCTAATACTGCCAATTTTCTGATTCATTCATGGTTTAGGCATGCAATTCTGTCCGGCACACAGTTGGAGAGCTCTTTAAATTGGTGTTCTTAAACTAAAAATCATTTGTTCAGGGTGTGGATTCAATAGTTACCCCAAAATCATTAATTAACATTAAACGTTGAACCGCTAGTTTGAATCAAAAAGTCATTGAAACAATAATTGTTCCGTTAAATAAATTCTTTTAGTGAGGTTCAACCCTAACCATAATGATTTTTTTCTCTTTTCGAAGACTTTCAAAATTAAATGCAACTTGTCTCCCCTTTCCATCGCTGACTTGTGGAATATGATTTCAGGAACTTGTCTGCTGCGGAGATCTCCCGGGTAGTGGCCTTGTGTCCCCTGGAAGAGTGCGACTCTCCCCATTTCGGCCTGGTGGCTGTGACGAGGACTGGGGTTCGGTTCTATGTGACCACTGGGAGTCCCCCTCCACACCGGCCGACCACACTCTCCATCCTTCATCTCCGGCTACCCCCTGGCTACTCTCCCACCTCCCCTCCAATCCGGCCTGCGCTCGTCACGCTCGCTCTCCACAAGTCAGGTCAGTTGGATCTCATGGCGTCTTGATCATCTAGGTCAATGAGAAGTTCATAGTGGAAGAAGATAAATATTGAAATAAATTTATATATTTTGTCAGGGTGATCAATAGGTGGGTTGTGGATCTGATCTTATAGCTGTAGGCTTTTCCCAAAAGTGTCCCATTATATTTTACTCATGACCTAGCTTGTTCAGCCTCTAGGCTTTCTTCAAACTTCTTTCATCGCTATATTGATAATTTTATTGATACCTAACATTTTTTTGCAGAGATATTGTGAAACACTTAATAAAAAGTAAAGAAAAAACGTGTTTAAAAAAAACATTGTCTACTTCACAAATATATAACAAATAACATTATTTGTTTAGTCGTGGCTGAAGATGGTAGCAATACCGAAGGTACTCCCATATTATATATATTTATGAAATAGACAATATTTTTTTTTAAACATACGTTTTTTCTTTACTTTTGATAATTTTATGTTACATCCTTTACCTTTCAGTACGTTTAAACAATACATTTGATTAGACGGTTGGTGAATCCTGTTGGTTTAATGCACCTGGTCCCATTATTATTATTACATACCAGCCTACGAAAAACAGACAATAATACAGTAAAGAACCTTCAAATTGGATTTTTTTAAAAAATGATTGCAACATTTGAAACAACTTATTGTTAGTTATTGTGGCTCATGTCCGGGCTTTAACTACGAGGTCATATCGTCTACTACCAGCGCGCTCTGGTAGACATGAGTCCTACTCTACTATGATAGTCCTAAATTTTGCCTACTCGAAATTTTTGTTCACTTGGATAGGGGTCTTGACGTCCCTTCGGCCGGGTTTCGAATCCTCTTTGAGCTCAGTAAGCAAGCACGCTACATCTGCGCTACTGGCGTCATCGTAAGATAGAAAGCTGGAAAAAATCAGCTGATCTTCGACGCCAAAGAAAAAAGCCTCCCTTGCATTTTGATGTAAAGGTATCGAAACTGAACTTTTTAGGTTGCTAAATGAAAATATTGAAAATTAAAAAGGCAGTGAGTACAAAAAGGGCTGATCTCTTTATGCTCCTTATTTGGCAGGTATTCGTTTTAGACCCGTACCCCAATTAAACCTTGGTAGGCAATATGACAGACCTTCCAGGGAAATGATCCCTCGATGTCTACACCACCCCACCCAGTATATATGATAAAACCCCTCTGCAACGGACAGTCACGGGACCAAGAAAATGGTCCGTTGAGGGTTCAAAAAAAAAAAAACGTCATTATATGTATGTAGGATGTACAAATTGTTTATTTTGCTTTTATGTTTAATACTACATATATAGGTAACAAACAATAGATAGTTTTATGGATTTTAAGTTAATAAACCAAACAGTAAGTATGTATGCCTCTTTAACAAACAGCGAATTCTATGAATAATAAAAATCATTCAAAATTACATTTTTCAAATGAATTCTTCTGTAAGTGTCCTCTTAGGTGAGGTAAATTTATCTCTTGATGACGAAAAATTGGTTGTCCGCATCCGTTGCGAGGGGAGTAAAGAAACATTGCTTTCCAATACTTCGGGCCGCGACATCGCAACATTGTCCATAAGGAGAGGTGTCCGTAAAGAGGGGTATATATAGTATAGTAAACCCCCTCTTTACATATATTTATCTGTTTCAGTATATTCATTTTTTTTTTCTAATTACCTAGGTACGTTGGTTTTGGCGACTGGTAGTAGTGACATGGTCCCAGACAGAGTTTGGTGCTTCACCATGGATGGTATTTCGGCCTTCAAGAACCACCTCACCGAAGCTGTCTTCGTTAATTCCATCGCTCCTGCTGTCGCTATTGGTATGTTGCTGTGATCATTTATTCTGTATCATTATCATTTCAATCCATAATTACTTTCTTTTTTTTATTTGCTTTTGTCCTTGTTTTTTTTTTTTATGTATAAACATTAGGTGAGTCTCAATCAAATGTAAACTTAACCGAAAGTGGACTTCAAGGACATGTGCTTGTTTACCAGCAAAACTATTCTCAAGATCGATTTATCATTCTCACTCAACAGGTATGTCAGGTTTCATAATTGAAGTAGCGAATGATTTTCAAAACGTCTAGCTTCAAAAAATTGTTAAAATCGTGCAACATTTAAAAAGTGTTCGCATACAATGCTGACCACGAGCGTAAAATACATGTTACATTATTAATATAACATATTAACAACACGGTATACTTTTTATGTATTTTAATTTAGAAAATGTTGTTTTGGTTCAATCCGTTTTTTGGTTTTTTGTTTCATACTTACTTTTTTTAAAAATTAAATGGAAAAATCATGTAGAAATAAGAATGGAAAATTTGATCAATAATTTCTTTGCAAAATAGTATTTATTCGCTGAAACATTCTTCTTGAAGATACTTAATTGAATAATTAACGTCATGGGATACGGACTATACAAACATTAATAATTAATTTAACAAAATACCTATCATGTTTTGTTCATCGTACAGCTTTTTTTTCAGCGCTTACGGTCCTTGGTTTTGCGAAAAAAATGTTTGCATCGTCACAGTAATAAAGTCAGAATACATTTCTGCGATCTGTGTCGATGTAGTGATAAAATAAATAGAAACAAAAAACTTTTATATTGTCTAATTCCACAAAAAGATATACATGAAGTGTGCCGGTTCCAGCTTATGCCATCGGCAGCACAACGTTCAAAAGTGACTACTGAAACCGGACCGGTGTACCACTTTATGTATGTATTTTTGTAGCATTTATATTGTCTAATTCCACAAAAAGATATACATGAAGTGTGCCGGTTCCAGCTTATGCCATCGGCAGCACAACGTTCAAAAGTGACTACTGAAACCGGACCGGTGTACCACTTTATGTATGTATTTTTGTAGCATTTATATTGTCTAATTCCACAAAAAGATATACATGAAGTGTGCCGGTTCCAGCTTATGCCATCGGCAGCACAACGTTCAAAAGTGACTACTGAAACCGGACCGGTGTACCACTTTATGTATGTATTTTTGTAGCATTTATATTGTCTAATTCCACAAAAAGATATACATGAAGTGTGCCGGTTCCAGCTTATGCCATCGGCAGCACAACGTTCAAAAGTGACTACTGAAACCGGACCGGTGTACCACTTTATGTATGTATTTTTGTAGCATTAATATAAAAATTAAACAAATTGCAATGATAAAATTTTTTTGATGCTACGGATCATGGAACGGTTCTCTAGTTTCTTTACAAAACTTTTTCTGTTCCACCCGACATAGAAGCTAGATTATTATTTTACATTTAAAGCGTTCCTTCTGATAGTGTATATAATTTTAAAGATGATAGTATTGTTATTGTTGTTTTACTTGAAACCTAGGGCACGGAGGTGTATGAGAAACTTCGTCCCGTCGATATAATGGCAGAACTTCTCCGTGAAAAGAATGGTCCTGACTGTGAAGAGTTAAAGACGTTTTTCGTTCAGCAAGGCGCCGATCAGGCATGCGCAATGGCTCTCATCCTTGCCTGTGATCATGCCTCCACCAACGTACAAGTAATATGCATTTTTTAAAGTATTCTGTTCCAATAGAACAACTCAAACAATAGTTTTTGTTTTAGCTTGTTCAGTTCTTGTTTTTGGTTTAACATTCTACAATTTGTAAGGTTTAGGGTTATTGTATTTGTCGGCAAGTAATCATGTACCTCATATTTTGGAACTATTTAAAATCTAATCATATATAATGACTGTCTCATTCGTCACTGCATCTCAGAAACTATTGTTGCCGAAAACCTGAAATTTGAGACGGGGCAGGAGAGTACCCATTAAGAGAAAATGTTTAGAAATTCCCCTTAGAGTAAAAGGACTTGTGATGTTGGTAGCTCACCAGTAAATCTTGATAAAGAGAAGTCGCAGAGCAATGAGATTTTCAGCAGTAGTTGTTCCTATTGAAGAAACAACGTTACTTATCGTGTAAACTTATTTTCTTGTAGTTTGAAGGTATGTAATCGATAAGAAAATTTATGTTGAGTTTTTGCCGGAATTTCATGTTTTCTTACCTCCAGAACCCAAATAGAGAAAAAATTACATGTGTGATTGTACGTGTCTGTGGAAACTATTACTTTGGATAGAATGAGCATATCGGCATGAATTGTTTTGAGTTTTCAGAACCTTATGAGGACTAATGGCTAATAACTATTACCTATAGATTTTCACCAAAGGGGGGAAGGGAGTAGGGGAAAGCTTAACTAAAAAAACCTAATAACTGCCGATGTAATGAACGCACAAATTTTAAATGAGGATTGAAAAGTCCCTGAATAAGACATCTATTGGGTTTTAGTCTCGAAAAGGAAGGAGTGTCTTTAATTTTTGGATTGAGGAGGTCGGAAAACCTGTAATTTTGGTGGAAACTGTACATCGAATTTCTGACCGATTACTTCGTCATGAGGGAAGTTAAAATTAAAGAAAACTATCCATAGGTCAGTTCTCGATGTAGTGATTCTAAGAATAATGAATTGATTGAATAATTATTAAAATCAAAATTACTAACAAGAAGGGTTTCCTCAAGCGGACCAATTTATATTACTGTTATGTTTTATTTTTTTTGTATGGCTTCGTTATATTTGGCTATTTACTTGAGAACACATGTAAAAAATATAACTGCATATAACTACAATATAACAATCAAATTGAAGATAGAAAATATGAGTGAGTGAAAATAAAAAAGTGTTAGACATGTTAGATAGTGGTAATAATGCCTCCGTAATATGCTTGTATTTATTTTTCTATTATTAGTATGTAACTAAAATCTTATCCTAATTACTTTTTACTCTTCAAACTATTAATGTTGTACATGCAATGGTTCACAACATTTACAGCGCTTTTTTGTTTCGTTTCTTTTACAGTTTCTATTTATCCCAATATTTTTTGTATCTCAACCCTCGTTTCTCATTGTATTGTGGTCCCAACATTCGCAGGAGATTATAAGATCGTAACCCTCGCAAATGTTGAGGGATTACTCTACCTGGTTACTTTATCACAAAAATAAAATAATAAAAAGGATACGTATTACAAAACATTCGTTTTAGGTCCACCATTTTTTATAACATAATTTATATTGTGTATATAATGTTTAGATGTCGGAGTGGGCGACGCGTGCCTTCTTCCTGTACGGAGGAGACCCAATGTACGTGCTCCAGACGGTCCAACAGCCTGCAGTCTCTCCTGTCCAGACCTCCACCAGCCTTCTTCATCAGACTATGCTCCACCACACCATCCCTCCCAGTCAGTACTCCTCCCTTCCAACTCTTATATCGATGGCCACAGGGAACAAGTTGGTAACGCGACAATAACCGATTTTACGGAAGAGCTACTTTAAAGTTTGAAGATTTCTCAAAAATCGCAAATTAATAACAAAACGTATTATTTCCTCTAAATTTCAAATAGGTGTAAGTGTTTTCAAAATGAAAATATTTTTGTTAGTAAGTGACTTAACTTGCAAACTTTGCACCGTCTACTTACCTACTTCTTCCCTTGCCTGTTACGCATTACTTAGGAATGGTTAAAATTGAAATACGATGTAAAAACAAACAAATATGTTGACAAAACTGTAGTTTTAATAATTTTTATTGCAATCACAAAGAATTAATATTGAAATAAATTCCAAAGTTGGCAATATGAAAAATGTAATTGTACAAATGTAACAAAGTAGAAATACAAAATAGAATACAAATATATATATATATATATACACTGGAAATCGCGCATAACGACGAGAAGGCGAGAAAAACTTCTAAAAGAATCTGAACCCATCTTTTAGTTTTTATTCTTAACTGTCATACTTATAAGTATAATGCAATAATCTGACTATCTTGATGTTTGTTAAGGTTTCCTACCGGGCACAGTGAGCACCCCGCTGGGGGCGGATCGAGGCACCGCCCCTCCGCCTCCCTCTCGTTCTGTGGAGACCTATGGCATCAGCATGTCTTCAAAACACAATGGGCTCTACCTGTTCCTCTCCCGGCTCCTCAGACCTATCTGGCACAAGAAGCTCATTTTAACCCAACAAGGACTTGATAAGAAACTCTCTGTATGTTTGTTTTGATTATTTCGATGAAGGACAGCTTGTCACGTTAAAACAACGTAAAAACAACTTGACCTCTTTAGTAGCTACGGGCGGAGAACGATAGTATAATATTATATTGATAGATCTGCATTCTAAATGAAAATCCAAATTGAGTATTCATTTTATATTTTGACAAACCCACAACCCTGTTCTAAATTTGCCAGAAGGCCTACGTTTGAATCTGGTTTTTGAGGATCCACCACATGTGGTGCAATTTTATGAGATTCAGAGCTAGGGTTGTGAAGCTAGTATTCATTTTCTCATTTTATTAACTCCTGTTCATCGTTTGAGATGCCTCAAGGCCGTTGTTTGAACCTGGTTTATAAGGATGCAACACGTGTAATTTTATGGGAGTCTGATCCACCGTTAAAGAGGTAGAACCCATTTTATGTTGTAATCTTTCATATAAACCCTACTAAGGATGCCATCTATGTAATTTTATGGGAGTCTGATCCACCGTTAAAGAGGTAGAACCCATTTTATGTTGTAATCTCTCATATAAACCCTACTAAGGATGCCATCTATGTAATTTTATGGGAGTCTGATCCACCGTTAAAGAGGTAGAACCCATTTTATGTTGTTATCTCTCATATAAACCCTACTAAGGATGCCATCTATGTAACTTTATGATCGCCTACCTACATATATAAATTACAGCTTATGTCTGCGACATTTTAAACAGTTTTAAGCATTATAGACATTGAAAACTGACATTATTGCAGAGATATTGTGAAATAATTCAAATGGACTTGAAAAATAAAATAAAACTTGTTTATTTGATATATTGTCTAATTTCACTAACTATTTTACTTTCGGTATTTCTACCATCCTCAGCCAAAAGCATAAGAGATAAGACTAAGTTAATTTTCAGAATGTCAGCCTCTCGAGGAACCCATTACCCTCCCTACTGGTGTTCCCCATGACGTCAGACATTCCTAACTAAGCTAAATTGTCAAGCTGTGAGATATTTTATGACAAGGCGGTCCCCATATTTCAAATGTGTGACCCCTTCTAAGATCTAGGTATAAAGCATTAACAATGAACAGGCGAATAATATAACATTAACAAATCAAAAATAATTGGTTCCAGTTACAACTTAATTAAAATTATTATACTATAAATTATATAAATATATCTATTGGCAAGATTCAGATAAATCATATATCTATATATATATATTGGTAAATTCTATGTATATTTAAACGTACCTGTGCACATCGACTGGAGGGTCATATTATTGGTGACAGTAAAGGGGAATATTTTAGATTGGTTTGGTCGTTCATACAATTTCCATTTATAGTTAGTGAAATTAGACAATATATCAAATAAACAAGTTTTATTTTATTTTTCAAGTCCATTATAGACATTGATCTTAGAGTATATGAGATATGACGTATATTATCGCTCTCCGTCCATACCCTACTTAAAGGATTTATTATGTAATGCATTTAATTTTAAATTTGATGAGAAATTTTTTTTTATTTTTTTTTTACAGTTAGTTTCATCTATTTCTTCGGTAGATTTGTGTTCCAAGACCGTTCAGCTGTACGACTTGAGAAACTTCCTTGCTAAAAACACGCCTGCTTCTGAATCTTCGCAAGCGTAAGTTACATTCATCAGCTGAGCTGCATGTTTCATTCAAATCATATGCTTCACAACATTGAGTGAGTATGTGATACAAACTGCCAGCCCAAAAATCGGAGCTACAAATTCCAAATTTGACGACAGAGGTCACTTTCCAAGTAGAAAATTCCAAAAGTCGAAACGTTTTGACTTGAAAAAATATTGTTGAATGCATGCGCTCGCCACAGTAACAGGATAACAAAACGTCATATATCATCCTTATAAGCTTTCTTTATATATAGACCTTGCGGCTTCTCAAACGTCTGAACGGAATGAAGGATTGTGGGCTGAGCCAACACAGAATATAAGTTCTTTAACATGTAGCATTCTTGTAAACCCGGTTCTAATATAGGTCCTGAAAACTCATTATGTGAAGTACTTAAGTTGCACTGTCTCATTCAATACATCGGTCTCTTTTCGATACATGTTCTAGAACCTAGTGCAAAGCTAATTTCTTTCTGAAAATTTTGAGAATTGTAAAGATGTAAATTAGGAAAAGGGGACATTATTCGACGTATAAGCCACACTGTCCCATTGAATGCATATATAATTCTCAGAGAAGGCAGTAGGGGTGTAGAGCCCTTAGCATTGTAATATGCCAACCTTGTAAATCATGTGACTCAGATTCGTATATTGTCGGACTGAGATTTTGGACGTGGTAGTATACAAATTGATGAACTTAAATGGAGGTTTGTACAGGTTCCAGGGTAGCGAGGTTGTGCTCTCCCCTAGCAACCAACGGACCAGACTCCAGGAGGCTAAGATCCAAGAGAAGGACTCCCTGGATGCCCTCCGGATCTTCGTCAGCCATGCCACCCAAGTCCTCTCTCTCTGGAAGATACTCTGCGAGCACCAGCTCCATGTCATCGTCGAAACACTCACTTCGGTATATATCTTTATATAGCATTCATATATCAACTCTTTATTCATCCTCTTAGTCCATTCCCTTGTCGAGGGGCTGTATGTCATCGAACTGTCCACGTGTTGAGGTGTTGTCACCACCTTGTCGAGGGGCTGTATGTCATCGAACTGTCCACGTGTTGAGGTGTTGTCACCACCTTGTCGAGGGGCTGTATGTCATCGAAATGTCCACGTATTGAGGTGTTGTGAGCAAAGTGGATTCTTTTCTCTGTCATTTTCCTTCAGGTATTAAAAAACAAATAAAACAGATGAAATTGTAACAATTAGTCTAGTCTTGGCAGGGTTGGTTCAATAGAATAGTCGGGGTAGTTTACGCGTAACCTATGCATATCACAAAATAGGAGAAAATGTTCATTCATTGGATGACGTCGGTAAGTAGGCCCTTATACTCCCCACTCTATCTCAGATCTTTGCCTATTGCCCGCCTCGCACTATAGGAGTGTCCTCTCATAGCTCGTTATAGATCTGACTACTCTCCCAACCCAAAGATATTTTCATAAATTAATAAATCGTTTTTTCCACTACCGCTAACTTGCGCATTAAAACTATTTTGTCTTTTTACAGTAGTTTATTGCACTTTCTATTTACATATTTCTCATCCTTCTTTATTCTCGTATTTTCAGGATCAGCAGCACCTAATACAGATGTTAACTTTTAGGGAGTTCATTCTAAAAGGAAATGATCTATGTCATAGTTTGATCACTAAGTTAATCGCATTGTAAGTACTTTTTTTTTTTCTTTATCTTGTTAAGTTAGATACAAATTGTACATTTCCAAATAATGGGACTGATGTCTAACCTTATCCAGGTATCTGAAAGACAATGCCTCTGTGGATGGGATCAGCTCCAAGCTGAGAGAGGTGTGTCCTACCTTGTACAAGAGTGAGGACGCCACCTGTTCTAAAGTAACTATTGTTATATATCTATATTGTAATACATTACATTTCTATTTTTACGCTTTAGCTGCATTTCTCAAGTTTATTTGGGCACAAAAAAGTTTTTGTTTTGATGTAGATTTATAGTTGTTTTATCTAACTTAACCTTACGTTAATTTTTTTTTTCTTAAAAAAAGACAGTGGTTTACATCTAGGCATTATATAGTCGTAGTGTATAACACATTATTTATTGATTCTTTGTAGGTGAATGAAATTCTTCGATTAGCTCGGGATGAAAATGACGAAGATCATAAACTTGTACTTCTGCGGCAAGCTCTCAAAGTAAGTTATATTTGTATATTATATTTTTGTATATTATATTTTATAAATTTATAAATTATATTGTATATGTTATACATTGTTGAAATTAATGGTCCTGGAGTTTTTTATTTATTAATTTTTGAGATTATATATTATAGAATTGTAGCATATAGATAGCGAGCTTGCCTAAAGTGCTACAGATCGTGGGTTCGATGTTAGCCGGGACTCTTAAGAGTTTTATCTGGGAAGTAAAAAATAAACTTTTACACGCCATCCTTCGGAGGGGTTGTTTAAACAGCTGTCCCGAACGGCATTGATACGTTTGGCATGAAATACTGTATCATAAAAAACAAAATGACTGATGACACATGGGATGATCCAGAGGACAGTTAGGGCTGGCTGGCTTAGCTTTGCTCAAGTAATCTTCCTGAGGGTTTCGCTATCAGCTGTGTAGCCATCACACTGCATGTCATTGTTCATTTATTACACATCTCTCCTTCACTCTTATTCGATTGTAGACGGTCCCAGAAGATCCTGTCTTCCCCACCTGGGTCTATGGAGTGCCACCAGCCACGAGTTCACTCACTACACTCTATTCCTTGCCGTGGTCTGGACTCTTGGATCTGAACCTTAACGTTCCGACCTATAACGTATATCTGACATGCCGAGCCCACCAATGCCTGTATTTGATTTCTACTACTACTTTCGGGTTTTGACAGAAAATATCTCTTGACCCCTTTTTGTATTTCAGGGGAGCTCTGAATCTCTGCAGCTTTTGCCGAGAAAAAAATATTTTTTTATTTTTTTAATAGACTTCTAGAACTGTTCCGTTCACTTTCTCCAACATCTTCTATCGGGGTGTTTCAGTTGTGCAAGGAGGTGTCTCCGAACGTGGACGTGGAGTCTGTCTGTAAGAGCATGATCTCGTGCGGCTACTATGACGGGGTTCTGGAGCTGTGTCAGGACGTAGCCAACAAGGCGGACCCCATAGACCTCGCTTCCAAGTACCTCGGCAAGGATCAGGCCTCCGAGGATCTGGACGGAAGCAAGGCCTTTTTAGCCAGGTGAACATCCCCCACTTCTACTTATTTCCAGCCTTCCTGCGGCCAGTAGAGTAGAAGGAGAACATGTATTAACATATTAGCGTTTGCTTTGAATAATTTTCTTACTGTCCTGTATTCGGAGAAGCGAAGGAGTTAGCTTATCTTAGTCGCTGGTACCTGGCGGAAGAGACGTTTCTCTCTATAAAGGTCTTGGAGCCATTGGTTTTTCCTCGATGACCGTATACCCTTGACTCATTGGATCGCAAATCTTTCGCAAGATCCTTCTTTCGATACTTCAAGAACGAAAAAGCGACCTGGGCGAGCCTAACAGCAACACAATAATTTTCCAAGATATGTCTAGACGCCCGAAGATTTCATTTTAATAATAAATATCGTATTATATCAGTGCATATTTTTTACTATGATAAATTTTATATGTTCATCCAGAACCCCATAAGGAACGCACATTGATTTTCAGCCAAATCGGCAGTGTTGAATGTTTCAACACAAGATGTGTATATCCGAAATCTCATGATGACGATACCTATTAATTTTCAACCGAATTAGCTTAAGGAAAGGTGAGGCCAGAGGGGGGAGTTGTACTAACCTCTAATAACTGCTTATGTATTGATCTATCGACCCGATTCTGTATGTGGATCCAGGACGACACTTGTCGATTTTCATCTAAATCGGCCGAAGAGAAAAGTCACCCAAAAACCTTAATAACGGTCGGTGATGTGAATATGTCAACACGAAATTTAGTATGGGGTTTCCCTAAGTAAGACGGCTATTAAAGTACACTTTCACCAACGACTGACTTCTTTTTTTTCTAGGCATGAAGCCTACAAGGAAATTATTCGACTCTTGGATTACCTGTACCAACAGTGTCAGGTGGGTCTGAATGGATCTCCGCCCGTTTTCGGAGCACACCAAGAAAATTCATCACAAGTTGTCAAAATGGTAAAATCACGCACATTTCATTAATTGTATCCCACATGAATTGTTGTAAGATCAAATTGTCTGATTTTATTATTTTATTTTGAAAAATAATAAGGAAAGGACATATTTTGTGTTGCGAGTGTCATTGAAAGAAATGAGACTGGGAAAAATGTTCACAATTCGAGGAACCTTTTATTTCTCCTACGAAATAATTGCGGACCACTTGGCCTTCCTAGACTATAGTCTGGTTTCGTAATTCGGAAATTCATGGCATATAGTTGCTATTTGGATCTACCCTTGTGTACTCTGTCTAGGGTAAATATACAGCCAATGAAGTGTCAGGAGACAAATAAAGGCAAAGTACTTTTTTAACATTTATATTGTCTAATTCCTCAAATCATATATATTGTACATAAAAGAATGCCGGTTTCCGTTTATACCATCATCTGCACTCTTACTGTTGAACTATGTGCTGACGATGGTGTAAGCCGACGCCGGTACATTATATAAATGTCTTAGTCACTTGAAGAAATCAATCATTTCATGTAGAACCAAAGCATTTCATGAACTGCCGGCATATTCGAAATTGCATCAAATGCCTAGGCTTTTCATGAAATGACATATTTACGTCCGGCACTTGATGTTGTACACAATCTGACTTGTTAATTGTTGAGAAAAAATTATGTTTCGCGACGGATAAAGGTGGAGAACTATTTTTCAATCATCGTGTCTGTTTGTCCCCATCAACACGGAGAAAATGGCTGAACTCTCTTTCAACCAAACTTCACATTTTGTATCTGTCCATTCCTGAATAGAATTCAGGATTTTGTCATCTTTGTTTAATGGACCAAGTTTATGTGAAATGTTCCTGTCAACCGTCATAAGTGCAATGGCATACTAACAGTTGCATTTGTTTTAAATCTAAACTTAAGTGCAATTCCAGGTGCCACGAATATGGTTCTTTTATCAATAAATAAATGACAAAAAAAATTCCATGAAATAAAATAAGCTATTTGTTTATTTTTAATTTGCATTGAAAGTAAATTTTTTTTATGACTTTATTCCTATTAAATAAAAAAAATATATATATATATAATGTTCCTATTTCAAATATTTTCTCCATTTATTTGTACTCAAAAACATATTATAAACATTAATAAATACCTTTTGCAGCTCTAAATCCTAGTTGAAATATTTTTAAATCCTAGTTGAAATATTTTTAAATCCTAGTTGAAATATTTTAAAATCATAGTTGAAATATTTTTTGCCTTTAAATTCAATTTTAACAGGATAAAATCAGAGTTGACAATCTGCCTCAGTATCACCAAGGCATTTCATGAATCTTCAAAGTCTAAATGCCGTAAGATAGTGTACATTAAGAAGAAATCGTATTTTCATGAATAATATTTTGTAGAATCAGACAAAAAAATATCTTTGCTTTTGTTTGTATCCTGAGACAATTCATTGGCTGGAAATTTACCCTACATAAAGATGTTAGGTCCAAATAGCAACTATTTACCATCAACTTCCAAGTTACTCCTCGTTCGCCTAGGGCGCCAAGTTTTCTTGCGCTTCTCTCTGCTCCCTATCGCATTTATTTATTTTTTTTTATAACAATTGGTGATGGTCATTGAAACATTTTATACTGGAGTCTGGAGTGTGTGATTTGAGATTGAATGGGTCACTAATCAGCTGACATTGTCTAGTTGGAGAGGATGCTGGAGAAGTGCCTCTGTGTAGAAGATCAGAGTTGTCACTTCGTGGTCTACGAATGGTTGGTGAGCAGGGGTCTTCAGTCTTCGCTGGTCAGTCTAGGACGGCCCTCTCTGGAGCGGTTCCTCATCAGATACCCGATCGATAGCAGTATGCGGGACCTCCTCTGGCAGTACCATGAGAAGTCCGGCAACCATCCCGCCGCCGCAGAAGTCCTCTACAAGCTTGCCACCACTCCTGGGTCTGTACCTTTTCCAAATTTTGGGATTATTCAGTTATAAAATGTTTACTAACATCAAGACTCCACGATTACCGAATCCTGTAATACTCTAGGATCAGAGTTCTGTATAGTATTCTATTATTGGGCAGAAAACTACCTCAGTCTATAGCAGCGCTTCCTGGCCTACGTATTTGTAACAAATCTATGCCGGTCACTGGTATTTCTCCTTTTTCTTGGATATTATCCTATTACGTATTTGTAACCTAGCCTAGTGGTTTCATACAACAGGGGTATAATAATAATGGAGAGTTATACAGAGCCTAGGAGGTCTTTAACGAGGGCCTGACGCTCACAGGCTTGGGACCATCGCTTAACGTCCCATCCGAAGGACGCCATCTCCCAAAAAACCTAAGGGCCTAGGGTATCGAACCCGCATAATTTTCTTTATTTTATTATATTATTGACAACACAAATATTTGTAAATGTTAGTAGGGGATTGGTAGGGTTACGTTGGATCTATTGGGCATACGGAACCCTAAAAATGATGTTTGGTCCAACACCAATTGTAACCTTACGAATATGTTATGTTGGTTGGTATAGAGACTCAGTGTCTTTGAACCAGCGGCTGACCTACCTGGGGAAGGCGGTGATGTGCATGCGGAGTGATGTGGTCGGCTGCGCTCCTCATCTCGGAGTCTTCCTTCACGAACTGGAGGACTTGGTACAGATTGCCAGGATTCAAAAACAGGTAGCTCTATTTTACATGTTTTATTATACAACGACAGGTATCCAAAATTCGTGGAGATAGTTTTTACATTTTATACTTATTCATTCTCTATAGAATAGGCTTGAGGCCCTAATTCTAGGAGTTTCCTTAAAATATAACGGTAAAGTTCTAATATTCATTTAATAACTTATAACGGGACACGTTTTTCCTGAAAAGTTTCTCCAAGATGGCACCCGCTGGAACAACTAGCTTTGAGACAAGACGCTAAATCGCTTATTGAATTTACTAAAACTTCCTGATGTTCTAAGAATCCTGCAATACAGTTTATTGTTGTAAAATTCATCATTTCCCCATCTTTCTACTGTATTAACTAAATTTTGCCTATCCTAAATTTTAGGTCAGTTCTTTAAAAAAATGATTAATACGCAAACTTGTCAATCTTTTTTTTTCAGGGTTTCGTACTTTAAAAAGGAATAATAAAAACGGAACATCAGTCGGCAACAAACAACCTCATAACATTTGTTTACTATCATGTTACTAACCCGTTAAATAGTTTTTGGGGTTAGTTTTGAAACTTTTTTGGATGTACATATATGACCATGTGAAGATTACAGGAAAATATTTCGGTTTTGATGCAGAGATCAATTTTTGAAAACGTATAAAAATGTCAAAAATACCTTTTGTGAAGATATCTGTTAGTTTTCTAGCTCAGTATTTTTAGAATACAACCTGTGAGCAATTATCAGCTGATTTCTAGCACAAATACGTATCTCGCACTTGACAGGAATTTTTTTTTAAATTAAACTTCTAAACTTATTTTTGTAATTGGGCGTTTAATGATGTATGTTTTTGAGGAAGATATAAGGAACATCTCTACAAAAATCCAGCTTATTACTAATTATTTCCACTGAAAATCCAAATTCGGCTATACAGGTTTTTCTGTAATGAAGCACGTGAATTATGAATGAACAATTAGATATAATGGAAATTCCCTTCTTCACATAAACCAAAAAAATAATTTTTGAATTGTATGCACGTCCCACCCGACCGCATACATTTATGTAATTTAAATAACATTTTCTCTTCTACATACAAAGTTCGAACAAATACTACATTCCGATAAGTAATTAATCAATCCAATTACAATTCTAAGTATAGAGCATTCAAGGATAAAAAATACAAAAATACCAAATAAATTTTATAATTTCTTATATTTTATATAATAAAAGGAAATTTAAATTATATACCATGAGGTGTATGTATAAGATATACAATGGTTCTTAGCAGTACAGATCAGATGGTTAACAAAAAAAAATAAAAAACAGAATTAAAAAAAACTGAATTGATTCACTAATAACATCGAACTTATTTTTTGTCTTCATGAAAAAAAAATGATTCGAATAAACAAATGATTTGTATCACACGAAATGTTGCGCTTTATGGGCAACATAAAACAATTATCAATTTAATCACATTACTTAGAGAATAATAATGTCTCTACTTGTTAATAAATGTGTCCTGAAGGCACACCATTCATAGAAACAGGATGAGGCCATTGATTACCTACCTGTTGTACTTCAGTTCCTCCTGACCTATGTCTGAGTATTTCAGTCATCTTGTCAGTTTTGACTTTATTTAAATGCATAACTTTTCTCCTCGACATAAATTGTTCTAGAAAGTCTTCAACGTCTGAATCACCACTGAGGAAAGCTTCCGCTATTTTCTCTGATTCCTCCTCAATTTCAGCAGCTGACATTTGTAAAACAGCTAATTTAGTATCCATTTTTTGGTTACCTGATAACTCCATTAAATTTCTATACTTTTCGGAAACACGACGATACCATTCTTCCCCCTCTTCACTAAATTGAATCAGTGCTTTTTTGTATTCCAACAATATTGGTTCTTTGGACAAATTATACTCAGCTAATGAACGATTTGATGCCATTAATATTTCTTTTTCAACTTCTCGATCACTTCCTTGTTTAACATCCTTCAAAATTCCATCCAACTTTTCGTCATCGTTAAGTACGCCTTTCAGTTCTTCTGTGTTCAAGTGTGAAAGAAATCCAACAACAGAAGAATAATCTATGTTTGAATCCGTAATAGACATTTCTTTTTTTTTGGAAATGGATCACAAAAACACTTCAACTAAGTATTAATAAACAAAAACAGACTCATAGAAACAAAGAATTAACGGAAACCAAAGGAACTATCTACTCCTGGAAGGT
Source organism: Aradus depressus (assembly GCA_963662175.1). Lineage (NCBI taxonomy): Eukaryota > Metazoa > Arthropoda > Insecta > Hemiptera > Aradidae > Aradus > Aradus depressus. Next base: position 79,427,744 of record OY759214.1, read on the forward strand.
TATTTGATGGTTACCATTTAGATACTGCATTCTAGCGGATCTTTGGAAAACGTCTTCAAACTCACATTGCAATAATATAATCTTTGGTTTTACTTTAATTTTTATTAAATAGTCGTAACAATATGTAAATAATAATTATTATCATCAATGTTACTCAGTTTATAGAATTTGAGATTTTCACTAGAGAAGTGAAGTGCTTTTGAATTTCCTCTACCTGTCTGTGGGCATCTACATTTTTGAACCTCTATTAGATTTTTAAATGCGTTATTAATTTTTTATAAAATGTGTTATATGTGAAAATAAAACAAATTTGATACAATCAGGGCCTTTTTAAGAATTACTTGGGACCCCATTTGTTCATTACTTTTACCTTGAAAATTATTTATTGGTGTGTATAATATACGTACTTTAATATTCTAGAGATAAATATTCAACATTTTCACTATACATTTATGAACATTGTTTTTAGTTATTATAATGTATTCAATTATGATAAACGTTTTAAATAATATTGTTACGTAAAAATTACGCGAGTCGTTTTCTTCGGTTTTTATATGACAACCCATCAATAATATTCATAGAGTAAACTTTTATTCACATATTATATTTTAATTTAGATTAAACTTGATTTGAAAAGTTTGTTTATATACTGTTTTCAAGAGAATAAAATATCTACGTATATGAGCCCTAAGGCCTCATACCAGAAATGGATAGTATATATTTTTTATTTATTTTTTTCCTGTCTAGGTTCATGACCGGATCGCGACGCTGAACTCTATAGACAGTCGAGCTGAGGGGGCTTGTCGCAAGCTCAACCAAACTCTCCTCTCCATAACTGAGGTAAATCACGCCAAAAAATAAATGGGAGAAAAGTAGCTGTAATAATGTACCATAACTATTTGTTTTTATTACGATTCATTATAATTTATATTATTTACTAACGTATTACCTGGCGTTGCCCGGAGAATCCACTATATTTTCATACCATTCGTAGACCGTTCTTTGACAGTAAGTTCATGAAGCTGCAATTTTCATTGTTATATAGATATGAAGCATTTAATCAATCTAATGCAGGAAAAAAGACAGTGACATTATTTATTTTGGTATGAAAACTAAGTTTTTTTCTCTGCATAAGGTATTACACTCGACCGTTAAGATATTTAAAAAAATAAATAAACTCGGTAATCGTGAACCATCTTTCGATAATATTTTATGTGACGACTCTGCATTTTAAATTTTTTTAAATATTATATAATATTTATTTATACTTATAATAATATCTAATCCAGATACGACAGAACATTAACATTGATTTGTATTCCGTTGTGTGCTATTAGTTATACGAAAGGTTTGCCGAGCCGTTCGAGTTGTGGGAATGTAAGTTGGCCATACTAGACTGTGCTGGACACGACGATAAGGAACTTATCAACTCTATTTGGGATCATCTTATCACTAGAGGTAAACATAGTATTGTTTTTCCCCCCTTCTGCATGTTAACTAATGTATAATATTAACTATGAAATAACGTAAACAAGGCACATAAGATCAAAAATTTCCATTGATTTTTTCGTTCATCAAATAAGAATAACACGATCAAGTGAGAATCGGGTCTCACGCTTACATTTTTATTTTTATTATTTTCTCAAAGTACCTTCGGAATTAAGAGAAATACGAGGGTAGTCTCATAAGTACCCGACCTGACGTATAGATGGCGGTTGTTTGGAAAAAAATTACTATGGTACAAAGTACGAACCTTGAAAAAATGGCTTGGTGGTAAAACATTTGCCACTTGCCATTAATGAAGAGGTGGAATCTGCGGTTGATGGCTATTTTGAGGAGCTCGATGGTTCTCACTATAAACAGGGTAACGAAGATATTGAACATCGCTGGGAAAAGTATATCGAGCTAAAAGGAGACTGTTGAGAAATAGAAAGATATTTTTTCTTAAATTTGTTGTGTTTTCTTTGTTGGGTTGGGTACTTCTGGGACTAGCCTCGTAAAGGCTTACAAATACGTTTTTTCCCCGGTTTAAAATCGAAAAAGTTATACATTTTTGAAATCCTCGTAACTAATACTTTTCAACACTACCCCACTCTTTATAAAAAATATGTTTTTTGGTTTAATTATTATTAAAATCTGCCATTTTTTTAAAGTACTATTGAAGAATGTTGAGGAGAGTCGAGGTTCTGTCATGTAAAGAAAAAACTCAATATTTGGCCAATTTTCGGTTAGAGAGAACTACAACTAAATACTGAGTTTTTTGTTTACACAAGAACCTCGACTTTCTTCAACATTGTAAAGATACTATCGACTTTATCAATTATTATTTTAGCTTTCTCGGTTAAACACGATTCAAAGTTATTAAGTTATGAAAGACGTCGAACACCATGAGCTCTCCTTATGGGTTCTATTTTCACCATTTGTGGTAGAAAACTCTAAAAAACGTACCTTTGATATTGGGACTTCAATAATCCAATACTTATTAGAGTGAAATTTTTTCGAGGAGGTTGTATGTGGGCTGTACTTGTATAAAGAACACAGAGTTGTCCACCCACAAGTATATTTGGTAGAGCCAGCTTTCAGTCATATTGAACAATCTTCAGTTGTAACTTCTATGTTCTTATATATAGATTAAAAATGTTGAATGTGTATTTTCAGAATACGAGCAGTGTAACTCTGGTACTCCAGACGAGCAGGTGCATGTTGTGATGTCCAAAGTGAGGTCGCTGGGTCTTCAGTTCACCGTCCAGTCTCCCTGCTTCCCCATCGGTAAGTATACACTTTAAATAGACCTTTTTAGAAGGCATACGGATGGTTGAAATAACTTCACTGAAGACTAAACGATTTGTTAAATCTCTGACTCCTTGTAAACAATCGTTTGTACAACTTTTTAAGTTCAGAACATACTGTGAGAACTTTTAATAAATAAATGAAACAAACTTATTTTTTTCGAATATTGTATATTCAAAAAAAAAAAAAATGTATACATAACTTTCAGTTTTGGTACTACACCATCGTCAGGTTTGGTCATAAACTAAGAACTTACAACTAAACCTGACGATGGCGTAATGCAGAAACCAGTATTTTATATATAAATGTTTTTGTAAAAAAAACAATATTTCAAAAAAAGAAGTTTGTTTTATTTATTTAATGGTATGTACCTGATCTATGTTATAACGTTAGTGATATGATTCTATATTAAAAATATTGTTTAATATGATTTTTTCACTGTTTACTTCCCCAACTAAACGATGTATAGAGAAAGTTATGTAATTGGTCAAAAGTTCGACGCGGAATTTTCAACGGAATTTCATGTTTTTCCGACCTTCAGATTCCATCTATAAAACAAAATCCTATCAATCTGTGTGTGTGTATATATATGTGAACACGATAACTCTCGATAGAATGAATGATACAAAATTTTATACGTAAATTCAAAACCCCATAATGACCTATTACTGTTCAGCGGAATCGGCCGAAGGGAAGAGGATCAGAGGGGGTGCTCAACTCAAAAATCCTAATAACTGCCGATGTATTAAATTTATCGACAGACAATTTAGTATGTGGATTTAGGAGTCCCTATGTAAGTCAACTATTGATTATTGGCGCAAGCGGTCGACTGGTTTTGGAGGGGGAGAGAAAAGTTAATAGATCTGTTCTGGGGAAGTACATTGCCGATGATTCACCGACTACTTTTTTGTTTATCTTAACGTTTTTTAATGTACTACAAAGCATTACATTGAGATAAGAATAGGTTTTATTTTATTGTATGTCTGTTTTAGAGTACCTGGTATGGCAGTTGGAGTTGTTCTGTTGTAAGATGTGTGTCAACAAGACGCATGTCCACTCTACCATGACCTCACTCGGAGTCCCCGTTCTCACCCTCCTTCACATATACTCCAAGTAAGTTTGTTTTAACCTTCCTAGGACTGAGTTATCCGGCATGTATTTGAAATTAGTGGATTGAAAGATAATTTGAAAAAAAAATAAATCAGGTTGAAGTTATTTGAAAAAAAGTGACCAAACCCTGGCTTGGGGTGCGTTCGTAACCCACCTCGGCTTTAGTGTGGCCTAATTTTAGTTTAGTTTTTGAATTTAGTCATTGAACTAAATAGTGAAAGTTACTAGATGCCAATAAGTTAAATGTTTCAATTTAATGTTAATCATTTCTAGGAAACCATTTATAGAACTGAAGGTGGTTTCTTTCACACAAAAAATCAAATAAATGTTGATACGCTAGATAAAATGGTCGCAGAATACTCCAGCAAACGTTGGCCAATAACAGTTTTTGAGGAATTCCATGGATACTTCAGGTGTAAATTCATACATAATATGGAATAAAATGCATCCCAACTGGCGAAATTCATCTCTTGACAGAAAACGTACTTTTCTCCTGGAGTTGGGGAAAAAACTGACTGAACTTCTGATTAGGGGAATATTAGGATATCCTGATTTGATCAAAAGAATAAAGAGAGATACAATCGAAATGATAAGGAAATGTATAGAAATTGAAGAGAGTGAACCATAGCCTTCAACATCAACCGCACCTACTTCAGCAGATTCAAAAAGCAGAGGGCGTTGGTATATGTGTCTGAGAAAAAAAGATTTAAAAAGTAAATACATTGTGCACAATTTATTTGTCCAAGACATACAAAAAATAATCCAATTTAAATTGCTATGAACAAAAAAAATCAAAATTATATATTTTTTTTATTATATTTTAACCTTTACTATCGCTATATGATAAATATAATGTGAAAAACAAATATTTTAAAGTAATAAATCATGAAATAATCAAATTCAAATTTGACTCGTTGTCAGTCCTAGGAGGATTGAAAGACCTGAACTCACATCCTTAGGCTACAGATTCCTAATTACACCGACAAATATGAAGATACTCAACAGATATTGTGTATGTTTCAGGATGTACACAGCCAGCGACAAGTCTTGGCTTAAGGAAGGTAATGAGCTTCATCTAATTGAAGTGATTGCCAATTTTGCTGAGTCCTTTACGGACAACCCACGACTTGTTTCATCACAACTCGAAAGGTATAGTCCATAGTCCTAGGTGTCAAACTACAAGCCTGTCTTGAAAACTCCTGAGAGTTCGTTACCGAGGTGGACAGTCCTTTTATTAATTTCCAAAACATTGTTTTTTTCAAGTCTCTCAACAGCAGAGATGTTGCCATATCATGTTATCTCCCGGCCTTACGGTCACACTCCTTGCCCTCTACCGCAGCCCAGCCGGCTCACCTCAAACCTTTGTTGACAGCCTACTACATCATGTCGGCAGCACCGAGGAGACCAGAAACTCTGTTATCATAGGGGACATGAACATCCCAATCACTGGTCCCTGCAATTACCTACATGTTAGAGAAAAATACCTCAACGAGCTCCACCACTCTGGGTTTGTCTCAGCGGTTAATGTGGTTACGCGGCCTTCACCGTTCGGAGGAAGTTGTATTGACCATATTTTCGTTAGATGTAAGGCACTTGTCCCTGAGGCGGGCGTTATCCGCACGTCTATCACTGATCACTTCTCCACATTCATCGTACTGGGACATCAGACGAAAAACAAAGATAGAAACAACGACTTACTGACTAAAAATAAAACTAATCATGACAAACTAAATGACCTACTAGCGGTTGAAAAATGGGATTCAATCTTCAAACAAACGGACGCGAATAACGCTTTAGTCGAGTTTTACAAAACGCTACAATACAAACTTGACATCTCAACTAAACAGACTATCAAACTACCCTCAAAACACAGACCAATCAAACCGTGGATTACTGTCGGACTTGTGATTTCTATCAGAAAACGTGACAAATTATACAAACTGACAATCAAACAGCCGAACAACCTTAAACTAAAGTCATACTACAAAAAATATCGAAACAAGCTCCACTCAACATTGAGGCTAGCTAAGGAGGCTTACTACCGTGACCAGCTAGATGCATGTCGAGGGTCCCCGCGGAAATTCTGGTCCATTGTCAATGATCTGTCAGGCAAACCCACAAGGAACCGGACCCAATTAAAGAACCTCCTCCCTGACCATCAGTCTGGCCAACCTGTAGCTACTGTGAACAGGTTAAATGAATACTTCTGCAAAGTTGGACAAGAACTAGCTGATCATATCAGTGCAAACTGCTTCCCACCTCCACCCTCCGCCTCTCCCAAATGTTCACTCTCACACTTCCTAGAGATAGCGGAGTCTGACGTTGCGAAGACCCTTAATGAACTTTGTGGCCGTTCCGCTCCAGGCCCTGACAATTTCTCTACCGAAGTTTCTGGTTCCTTCCCTCACTTACTAAAAAAAGCTAAAGTCATCCCCATCCATAAAAACGGTCCTACCCACATTTTATCTAACTACAGACCTATTTCCATGCTAAATACAATCTCTAAAATACTAGAAAAATTTGTTAAACATGTATTAATGCAATACGTTTCTGATAACCAGTTGCTCTCCTGCAGACAATTCGGTTTTCAGCCGGGTAAAAAAACGAGTGACGCATTACTGGAAGTCATCTCCACAGTCACAGCCGGACTCAACGAGGGAGAGAAAGTACTCGGAGTCTTTCTCGACCTCGCTTAAGCCTTCGACTCTATTGACAGGGACATTCTAATTCAGAAACTGAAACAAATAGGGATAACGGGGACTGTACTAAGATGGTTCGAATCATATCTAACTAACAGAACACAATATGTCTCAGTTGAGGGTGTGGAGAGTGACACGAAACAGATAGACTATGGGGTCATCCAAGGCAGTACCTTGGGTCCTGTTCTATTTCTCATCTACATAAACGAGATAACAGTATACGAACCGAAGGAGGGTAGGATAGTGTTATTTGCAGACGATACTGTGGTGTTGTACCGTGGACGGTCCTGGCGTGAGGTGTTCGAATACGCTGAGCTTCACTTGAAGGACATACTTGGGTGGATTTGTTCTAACTCTCTCACGCTTAACGTAACAAAATGCAAATACATAACATTTTCGCTGACATCTATCAATTCTGAATATCCCTTAAAAATCCATAATTGTGACTCCACCCTCTGCTGTTCCTGCCTACCCCTCGAAAGGGTCTCACAATATAAGTATCTAGGAGTCTGGGTAGACTCTAGATTAAATTGGGCCTTTCATATCCAGCAAGTAACAAGGAAAGTAAGGAGTATGCTTTTTGCATTTAGAACCCTGCGGGAAGTCTTACCTGTCAAGGATCTGAAAAATATATATCACGCATACATAGGTTCAATGTTAGACTATGGGATCATGGCCTGGGGCGGTTCAACAGCTTCAGCTGTAAAGCCGCTGGTGACCGCCCAAAAACTAGTTATAAAGACCATTTTGAAATTCCCTGCTACATTTCCTACTACGCAAGTTTTTTCCGTTTTCCCCGTTCTCCCGATCCGGCATATATACCTCAAAAACCTCCTTAGAAAGCTTTTCCTAAATGCTTCAGATACTCTCTGTTCTGTTCCTCACCGATACCCGACACGAACCCCTCACTCCACCAGTACTATCGTACACAGACCACTCACCACTTGGACGACCAAACAGACACCGTTTATTATAGCAACTCTTTTCAATAATTTGCCCAAAGATATAAAACTAGAAATAGAAAACCGGAGAGGTTCTCTGGGCAGGTACATGACTAGGGTCATGGAGTGGGTCACCGGACTGAGCTCTGATCAGGTTGAGTCCTTGTTAAGTTCTCTCTACTCTGACTAGCACGACGCTCTGTTCTGATCTCTTCCCATGTATGCTGTTGTACTCTGCCAACTTCATGTTCACTTGTCTTGTCTCTCACTCTATTAAAATTCAATGCCAGGTCTCCGGGTTGTCAGGTTCATTCATCCGCACTTCATTATTCATCAATTTTTATTTTACTTTTCTTCTATATTACGAGAATATTTCTTATTTTAGTCACTTTTTCTTTTTCTCATTCTTTTTTTTAAATTATTATTATTGTATTTTTTTTATTTTTTACTAAAGATACTATTGTTATTTATTTTTGTATTTTTCTTTTTTTTGTATTTCTTCTCTCTATACTATGTTAAATAATTGTTAACAGTGTTTGTACAGTCCTAGCTGACTGCTCCCCCTCCCACACTCAGACTCCGTCTTCTGGGAGGAGGTAGCCTATTTATCCTGTAATATTTATCTTTTATTTTGTAATTATCTAAAGGCATTAAATAAAAAAAAAAAAAAAAAAATGTTATCGGTTGTTTCAACAATTAGTCATGTATATTAGTCATTTACATTATAAATAGTTTTTATTTACATTTTTTGTATTAAACTCTATTTTATATAAACATATACAATATAAAATACGGGCGCCGATCGCTCAAAGATCTCGTGCTAGTCTACTGAGCTCAAGATCCTGCCGAGGCACTTAGGTTTTTTATCTGGGAGATGAAAAAACCTTGATTACTCCGGTCCTTCGAATGGGGTTAAGCGAAATTCCGGTAAGGTACTCGTTAATGACCCCTATTCTAGGTGAATAAAAATTTAGGACTCCCATAGTAGAGTCGGGCTCATGTCCACCAGAGTGACGAAAGAGCGCCTTCCAATTAAAGCCCAGACATGAGTCACAGTAACTAACTATAAAATATGTATACAGGAATTTTTAAGTGATTGTACAATGGACTTCCCAGATTAAAAACGTTTTTGCAGTTTACTGATTAGATTATTATTGGTCAGAATTTTTATTAATTTTTTTTCTACTTTCCTTTTTTATTCTAGGTATATATTTTCAAGAGCATATGTATATTACAGGTTAAATAATACGTAATAAATAATACGTAAAGTTTATGACTTAAAGTAATCGGTTATGTTTGTTTGTACTTGATTGCTAGTTGCTGAAACCTGTTTCTCGATAGAATAAATTTGATCAAAAATATTAGAATTATCAATATTTGACATTTCGAAATTTTTACTGGAGTTATTATTCCGTACCTGCTTTATCCATGTACAGAGACACTTTTCAACTTCAGGATACTCTGCTGCTCGTATTCGTTTGAGTTTTCCTTTTCCATCAATACACTGAGACCGAATTTTCTCGTTGGTTTTAATAATTCTACACAGGGTTGACTTTGGTATGTTATTCTCCCTACACAGTTCATCACGCGACTTTCCACAATCATAATCTGATAGAAGTTGTAATTTTTCAGATACTGATAACGTTTTATATTTACGTTTGGACATTTTGTACACTTTTATTCCCTTGTTTTTAGGTCAAAACCTGAGATAGTACTGGCAAACAAAGCATGCGCGAAAGACGACGCGAAATGTATGTAAACAAACATGTCAAAACGTGTTAATACCTGATTAATTTGTCTCATTTATACAGGTAATTGAGCTACAGAGTCTCAATTATAGAGGTAAACATCGGAAAAGTCTTAGAATTCAAATCTCATTTAACCAGGTTCAAAAAGTCCCATTAACATAGGTAATTTAATGAAAAAGAACCGGGACCTCATTGCAACTCTCAATAATAGAGGTTTCTCATTAATCCAGGTCCCACTTAACCAGGTTTCACTGTATTTCAAAGATCTAACATCTTGTCTGTGGTTGTGGCTTTAACATTACTCATATCGCTTCATAACGCTATTCTACTGTCAATAGTATTAATTTCAATTTGATCTGAGAACTTTTATAGAAACCAATATGGCGGGAAATTAGGAATATTGCTCTAGAACCGTACCAACAGTACTATTAATTTCGAAGAATCAGTTCAAGAGTTGCAGCTGGAAACCGAGCTTTAGATCAATAATTGTATGATAAATAATTTGTAATCACTCATTTAACAGGAAGTCCATCGCAGTTCAGATGCAGGACCTCATCACTAGCTGTCTCAGTGTTCTCTACAGTAAGACCAACTCCAACGAGCTTGTCTCCTACCTCAAAGGAATTCAGACTAAACTCAGTCGTATCTAATCCATTTTTTTTTTTCTTGTACAAAAATTTTCCTGTAAATTATTTATAGAATTTAGGCATAATTGTAAACTACTGTAATTATGTGTTTTTAACTTTTATCATTGAACTTTTGTTATACAAATATAATGTGATTATAATGAATGTAACAATGATTGATTGGAATATAATTAATGAAACGAAGACTGTTTAAATATATTTGATATCGACTAAACAAATAATAAAATGGAATATTAATCATAAGATATAAAAACACTATTTTCTTACATTAAATACTTCGTGTATAAATGTTGATGAAAACAACCTTTTCCAAAAAATAAAATGAAAATAATTTGTTTCGTAGTAATTTCCACTCTTACACTCATGTGACCTCTTTATGACTACAGTCCATCAGAAAGTCAGTTTTCCATTTACAGGGAAATGAGTATTCTATTTTTGTATTCTAAATTTTAAGAATATGATTTAAAATGTAAAGTTGTAAAACGTGTAAGTGGAAGAGCCCTCCCAGACAGTTTTTCTAACTGTTACTGTTCCTCTTCGTCTTTCAGTTAGTTCTAGTTTGGTTCGGGCAAGACATGCTTTATGCTCAGTTCTGCTTGATTAAATTTAAGTAAACAATATTCAACAATTGTCCATTAACGTTTCCCACCGGGATGTAACCATGATGAAATTATTTGAAATGGACTCTGTATCTTGTGATTTTCTTGGAGAAATAAAGTACCGAAATGAAAAAATTAAATCACCGTTATTGGAACTAAGTACATCCTGCTTCACCTCAACCAAAGCCACTTCTTTCTTTGTACACACAAAGTTTGAGAGCTGGATTATTTTGTATCAATGTATTTCTAAGAAAGGGGGCTAAAGCTGAAGGCAACTGAACAGTGCCATCTTGATTCTGATGAGTCTCCAAGAGGGCCAGTATTAGTCGTGGTACAGCACAGGCCGTCCCGTTCACAGTGTGACAATAGCGGCCATCCTCAGTTGTAACAGCCAGCCGCCGCGACTGATAGTCCGTACAGTCGCTTGCACTGGATACTTCACCCCACAACTGCTTCCCTGGGAGCCATGCTTCCACGTCGAACTTGCGGTAGGCCTGAGCACCCAATTCGCATGGCGGCATGTCAACCACTCGAAGAGCTAGCCCTAACGATGAAAATATTTCTTCTTGAATTTGAAGAAATTCAATGAGTAATTTGTCTGACGAATCAGGGGAAGATACTCCAAACATCTCAACTTTTGTAAATTGGTGAACCCTGCAAATTTAGGAAGTTATATTATTTTATTTATTTATTTCCTTCTTTATTATTTTATCAGCTAGCCACAGAGTTATGTTATTTAAATAAGGCATTGGTAAGTGACAATTGTGTTCCTACAGCTGAAAATAGGTTAGACATGACCAACATTCAATAGGATTCATTGCAACATTTCAAGCCGTGTCAGACTTTCCGCAAATAATTTTCTGAATAGCCGTAACATGATGCGGACTAAGCCTAACCAGGTTCCTTAGCTGTCAAATCCCAAGTTACAAAAAACAAACTACAGTTAAGAATATATGCAGGGTGATGTGACCGACCCCCCCTCAGGGGGTCAGGGGCACCCAATAAAAGAAAAGAAAAAAAAAAAAAAGTTAAGAATATATGTAAATACGAACCTGTAGATTCCTCTTTCTTCTGAGGTTTTAGATGTTTCAGCTCTAAAACATCTACTAACCGCAGCTAATCTCAACGGTAATTGTTGTGGACGAAGAACCCTCTCTTTTAAATAAAACGCTACGCCCATTTCAGCAGTTCCTGAAAGACATAAGTCCTGCTCATCGTCTAAAGAGTAAACCTACAACACGATACAAATGTTCAGTTTTACATAAATATTACAGAGAAGTATGATCAGTTCACACACTGGTTTCAGTAGGTGAACAATGTTTGAGGTATAAGATATATTTAACAAAAAGTACAGTAATGTATGCCAATTCAACGATTTCATAGTTTCGGAAATCTCCTAATTATTTGGGTTTGGCAGAATGACCCTAATTCAACTTGGCCAAACTACTTAAGTCCACCATTCCCGGAATAACTACTAAGAATATAATTTGTTGGCATCATTTCAGTTAACGACATCCACTGGATATTTAATAACGAACAAGAAAGTAAAACGCCCTGATTCTAAAAGCCTTCGAAATTGACTTTCATATTATTAAAGTACATAATGGGGAAAAAAATCCTTAGGTCTCTCATACCTACGTTCTGGTCAAGATCACCTTCCAAAATATATGAGTTATTCACCACCCAAATATAAGTAAGACAATTTCAAAATAGTTACTGTGGTTCATAGGTATACATGAGCCCGATTCCACTGTTGGAGTCCTAAATTTTGCCTACTCAGGTTCCTATATCTATAATCCTGTTATCTAGAGTAGGGGTCTTTACCGAGTACCTTATCCTTAGGACGGCGCGCTCGAGGTATTTTACCTCCTAGATAAAAATCCAAAGGGCATGAGTTCGTTAGGTTGGCACGCTACCTCTGAGCTCCAATATTTTACACGTTGATACGATAATAGATCTATGAAACCCTAGACTTGATAATTGGTGATGTTCGGTAGAAACCACTCATCCAATGCACAAACAATATCTCAAATATTCTTCAACTTATCAGTTGAAGTAGCGCCTTTCCAAGCTTGGTTTGAGCCAAGCTTCGTGAAAATTGGTTTGCTTCTATCTAGAGAAGAAAAGAAGTAAGAAAGAAATCCAAAGATGTCCAATATGCACTATTAGTTCCATGTTAATTAATAAATTACTTTTAAAATATAAACAATTACCTACTTGGTTCCTCTCGCCTCTTGTTTCCATGCCGCAGTCTTCTATAACTGACCTAGGGAGTATATCTGGTACAGAAATTAAGTTGAAACCTTTGTTTTTCAGTTTTACAAGTGCATATTGAATCAAAGCTTGCTCCAGTTCGGCTAGGGGTCCCATAAAATAATAGGTTCTGGGACCAGTGAAATTGGATATGCCATCCAATCTACAAATGTTTAGTTTTTTCGATAATTCCTCAAATTTCAACATTTTGAAAGAAGCACTCCTTGGACGACCCGTCTCCTTCACAACTTTTGGTTCGCTAAGGATCTTAACGTCAGGATGTGAGTTATTAGGAATTTTAAGAGCCATATCAACTATTTGTGATAACATTACTCTATTACTATTGTTTTCTATTTCTTGCCAGTTTTTGTAAGCTTTCAAAAATGCATCAATATCTCCAACTCCTTTCCTACTTTTAATATTTTCTCTTATCTCTGCAGTATTACGAGGATCACATAAATAATTGAAGTCTACATTTGGTAATTTCAGATTTCCGCTTTCACTCGCAATTTCACGAAAATATTTAAATACCTTTGCTCTCTTTCTTATTATATTACTCAACATTTTACTTTGAATAATAATTATTGATTTGATAGCTAAAGAAAAGTTTTCGGAAATTGAAAAAAAATCAATACTTCTACATAAGCGTCGACAAAAACTTCAGACATGCTATAAAAGTTTATTTACAATTCTGACTTGCACACTCTAACCTGGAAGAGCTTAACCTTTCAAAAAGATTGGTAGCTCGAATACATATATCGATGTTATTTTCTACTTTTAGATTCCATTCTGTCTCCCGAGAAATTTGCAATTTTTTACTTACGAGTATTGTCACTCGATGTATTTAAATGAAAACTGGTGCATAATGATGTGTAGTGATGACCTAATTTCAAATTGACATAAGATTTCATTGTTCCATTTGTGTTGAGCACTTAGTATGCAAGGTGCAAACATTAAATGTTCTTTTTGTTAGGTTTTTTTATATGTAATTTTGCTCGCACACCCCGAATTAGAACACATAATCATTACCTAGTTGTTAATTAAATACTTATTGGATAATGTGAAGCAATCTACCGATTATGAGTACATTCACTCAAAGCTGTCTATAAATTACATAGGTGGGGGGGGGGGGGGGGGGTCGAACTTTATGAAAGTGTGGAATCTTCAAAACTGACACACAACGTAATATAAAATATATCATTAATTATTCACTCGTCATTTAGACCACTTAAAAATTACTATAAGGTAGTACTTATATATAAACTAACTGACTACATATAATTAACTTTTGTAAACGACGGTAGCTAAATGGTATACGTACTTGCTTTGGGAGGTAAAATAAACTTAAGCATGCCGTCCTTTGGATGGTTCCGAGCCTGCATGATGACAGGTACTCGTTAAAGACACGCACTACAGGTGAATAAAAATGTAGGGTAGGCAAAATTTAGGACTACCACAGTAGAGTCGGGAAATTCTAAAAGTTACATTTTTTTTTTTTTCACTATTTTATTATTTGTTTTGTCAATAAACTCATTGTTTTTTACTGTCAAATCTCTTGATTGATTGTTCATAATATTAAAATCTTTGAATGTACACATTTCACGCCTTTTAACTCACCTCTACAATTAACACATGATTCCAACATGAAATTAGCCTAGTTTATAAAATTTACCGAAATGTAAACCAAAGTGAATAAAGATGTGTACTTCCATATGGGCTCGCGAGGATTCTGCATAATCAAGCCTTGGTCGCGAAACCAACACACTTTTCTTCGCTCTCCAAAATTTGGTATAAATTAAAGAGGTTGAACGTAATTATGATTAACAAGGTTTAACTTTCCAAAATAATGACTAATATTGAAACCGACTTATAGAATTAGACCATACTCTTTGATTATATATACTTTACACAGGCTTGTACATACGTTTCCGTTCGTGGAATTAAATTATGAGTTGAGATTTGAAACTGGTCTTTCTAGTTCTACATAGGCTGAGCTCAAATAAGGTTATAGTATAGCGAAATAAAAAAGTAAAAATATCTAAGCAGCCTTCTGTTGCATTATTTAAAAAAATAAAATTCATAAAATTTATTGGTTGCATTGTGCTTATAACCTTTTCGCCGTGCTTGATTTAAAGAAGGTTATGTTTTTTGTTTTTAGTACAAAACAACTTTTAGAAGGATACAATATATTGTAGAATCATGGCTTTTCATGATTTTCAAGAACGAACTTATGTATGGATGTCTACCCTGGGTTTTAGGATATGTGTACATACAATTTCTTACCCATTTGATTATGCCAAGTTTTTAATACAGGTAATGAAGTTTTCATTTAGTTTTTAAGTTTATTTGTAATTCTCGAAATTTCTGTACAAAAGATATTTTTCTTTAAAAACTCTTTCTTCGATCTGAACAGTTCCCATTAGCATTCATTGTCAGAGTTCCATACTTCTGTATGTACCATTTATTCTGGACCTAGGATTATTTATTTTATATGCACGAAACCTTAGTACGTTTTAATTGCCCTCCTGGCTATTGGGCCCTAACATCCTAAATTGAAGTAAACGCAATATTCTCCATGGTCGTTGCTTCTCCAACTTTCTGATTTTATTAAGCACATCTTTATGTTTAGTCATTTCAATATTCTTGACACAGAGTAAATTGCGAACTAGAAAGTCAAGACTTATAAGCGCGAAGAGCACATTTCCCAGTGTTTCTTAGTTCGTCCATCTTAAACGATCAATGGCTACGATTTTTCTCTGCACATATGGTATAAAAAGATAATTTTGGTGTGTAATATGTGAATTTTCTCAGCCATATTAAGGATCAAAACAACAATTTTTTTTGTATGTAATATCTTTGCCGAGAGATATGGACTAACAGACATCATTATTTAATGATCATAGCCAAAGTAAAGAAAATTAAAAAAAGTAATGTCGACGCTTACATCTTGAAGAGAATTGATATTGCAATTTACGCCTAATATTTAAATTAACTTTGTAATTGTTTTAAAATGACTTTTTGTGCAGATAGGTCATGAGCCACAACCCCCCTATCCAAGTAAGACGTTTTATGGACAACCTATCATGATCCTACCCAACGTCTTCCGTTATGGTATTGTCTTTTCATTAAGTTTTGAGTTCATAATTACAATATATGTATTACAATTATTTTAAAGTATATTTTTTTCTTCTATTTTTTTAGCGAAGTACATAATGGATACAGAAGGTTTTATTTGTTGTTATCGGGGCTTTATACCCAAACTGACGGGGCAGATGGTTGGCACACTAGCTGCGGAAAATGTAACAAAACATTTCAAGGTCATTGAAGATCCTGGTGAAGACGAAGTTCTGGATGAAGAGAGGTATAAATCCAAATTCAAAACTGATTGGATTATAATAGGTAATAAGAGGTTTTGATTTCTTATAATTGGGCTTCACATGAAACATTCGAGTCTAATCCCCCATTTTTACCCCATATATCTCAAAAATAATATTATGCAAGTATCTACCTTAATATATATAAGTTGTATTTGGTCAAAGGCGACAGCAGAATAAGCATGATGAGCAGCACCCAGTATACTATCTAAGTAATACCGGGTCCCCCAGATAAAATGACCCAATATCAGGGAAGGAAAATCGAGAAGTCCAGAGGGAAAAATATTTTCCTAGTTTATAAAAATGTCATTTGTTAAACTGAAATATGACCGGGGTCACCAATATTAAAAAAATTAATGTTCGGAATTATTTATGACCTTCATTTTTTGTTATTAATTTTGAAAGAGGACAACAGAATGCCAACCCTATGATCCGTTTTCGTTTTTGTTCAGTACTAGCCATGTATTCACCCCTAAAGTTGAATTTTCTTGTTATCGTATTTATTTATTTTTCCCAATTGCGATTAGTGGTAAATATGACTTCAATTAGAAAGTCATTAAATTCTTAATCAAATTAATGTGTTAAAAAAAACAAAAAAAAACTAGATGTTATATTTCAAAAATGTCTCACCTTCTTAGTTACACTCAGGAGAATCCCAGGGGCATATTTCTTCCTTCCTTGATGTGTTATTTGTGATCGGGTCATTTTTCTTCCTTCCTTGGTGAGTTATTTGTGATTGGGTCATTTTATCGGGTCAACAACCATAACAAAAGGTAACAAATTGTAAATTTGTTTTAAGGCGAGGAAGGAATTTATAAAGTAAAGAAAAACGTAAGTTTTTTTGGAATATTGTCTATTTCACAATATATATATATGGGAGTACTTATGTATTGCTACCATCCAAGTAGTACGTTTTTCATTATTTTTTATTGTTTCACAATATCTCTGCAGAAAATGTTAAGTATCATTTATCAATTTGTTTGAATTGAGTTGATCCTGAATGTTTATCCGACATTATTTAAACACCAAATATGTGTTGTTGTTTAGGTGGCTTCACTTCAAACAGAGTCTTGTGAAGGATATCGCTGCCACTTCCGTCACTATAGTTGTCAGCCAACCCTTTTATGTTTTATCTTCACGAATCATGGCGCAGTTCGTCGGTGGAGAAGATACCTATAAGTAAGTACACAATAGGAATCTTTATTATAACATTAATTTAATTATTTTTGCTGTAAGAATGAGTTCATTTGTGATATCAGTTTGTGTGTTTGATAGAAATGCATTTCGGAATCTTTATTTATTAGCTTTATAGGCTGCACTTTGCACATGTGCAACATCATCCGTTGGTCAAACGTACAAATACTGCTTTCTTCTGCTCCCACCAGAAGCCAAGAAACCGGCTGTATATTGGTAGCTACCGCAGGTCGAGTCCCATATACGATCTGGCCCCGTATCATCTCCATCCTGGCCTATTCGTACAGCGGACAGTAAAGGACAATCGGTGAAAGGGAAGGAGGTGCCATGAGAAAGGGGCTCGACTTAAATACCCTAATATCTGTCGATGTAATGAATATACCGACACAAATATTAGTATGAGGATTCGGAAGCCACTTTATAAGTAAAATATTGAGTTTTAGCCCAAACGGTCCATTGGTTTGGAAGGGAGAGCAAACACGCAATTGACTAATTAATGCTATGATAATGCACCGACGACTTTTAGAAAGTGTTTCATAATATCTCTGCAGAAAATGCCAAGTACCATTAAACCATTATGTTTCTATGGCTACCATTCATGTATTGGCTACCTATATATAGTTTTCATAAATTGCTCTTACAATGTTTTTCGATATAATGAACTTTTGTGAAAAAATTCAGTTCTTCATTCTGATTTATAAACACATCTGTTTCAGTTCCATTTTTGGAGGAGTTAAAGAAATTTTTAATGAACAAGGATTTCTTGGTTTCTTTTCGGGACTGGTGCCCAGATATATCGGGGAGATAACAGCCCTAGTTCTGTCCAGTTCCATCGTCTTCGGAATTAACACCTACGTTATAGAGGATAAAGAACTTAAATCTTTCGTCAAACATGTGCTTCAGGTATATAATCCTACTTTTTTTTTTAAATTGGATTTTGCTTTTGTTCATAATTGAAGTAAAAAAAAAATATTGACTATTTAAATTTCGTAATAACCTCTGATGGATATTAAGATTATTCTTCTTATTATTTTTTTTATTTTTTCAGTTTGCCTGTAATGCTCTTGTATATCCCCTGTGTGTTGTGTCTGCTTGTATGACTGTAAATAACTGTGGGTAAGTATTGAAGCTATTTGTCTACTATAAATGTTTGTCCTCACGAGTGGCGTCATGATAATACTCGTGCTAAGCTTATAATATATAATTTCCAAGGCTATAATACAATATCCAAGCTTGTATCATATAATTTCCAAGGCTAATATACAAAAGCCAAGCTTATAACTTCTCCAGAACGAATTAACCGAGCGAACTTTTCGCTCCTCCTTTGAAACCAGTCGACCGTTTGCGCTAATATTCAACAGTTGACTTACAAAGGGGCCACTAAATCCTCATACTAAATTTTGTTTCGATAACTTCATTAAATCGGAAGTTATTAGGGTTTTTGAGTTGAGCCCCCTCCCCTTTTGTCGATTCCCCTGAAAATTGATTTATCGTCCTTATGTGGTTTTGAATTCACATATGAAGTTCACATAGTTTGTGTCGATACATTCATTCTATCGACAGCTATTAGGTTAAGCCTCCCCCTAATCGTCCCCTCCCTTTTGATCGACTTGGCTGAAAAATACAATAGGTGTTGTCGTTAGAGGGTTCTGAATTCATATATAAAATTTCTTGTCGATACATTCATTCTATCGGGAGTTATCGTGTTAACAGACAGACAGAAATTTGTTTTTCATATTTGGAATCTAGAGGTCGGAAAACATGAAGTTCCTTTGAAAACTCCCCAACTCCCTAACCCTAATAACTGCCGATATAATGAATCGACTCAAAATTTAGTATAAGGATTTATAAGCTCATATGTAAATCAACAATTGGGTTTTCAGCCCAAAAGGTCGTGAGATTTTGGAGGAGGGGGGGGGGCGAAAAGGTAATTGATTGATTCTTTTTGGGAAAGTACATTGCCAGGCGATTTACTGACGAATATTTTAAATTGGAGCGCTCAAAAAGTTCCAATGATATACACAAACAAACAGACATCATCGCGAAAATGAAAACGTATTCAGGAGACATTGAAAAGTACAATTCCGTTGAAACTCGATTTCGGATTTTTGCACGTTAATAATACTATCTTATACTGAGGATATATGATATGAAATTAAAAATATAATTTATGTATCTTAATCCAAACAAAATGTGTAATAGATTTTTTTTTTTTATATAGTGTGCACCTACATTATAATAAAATACCTTAAAAGAGTTATGTGCGGTGAGTTGAAGACCAAGAATTCACCATGGAGGAAAGTAATACCTTTCCTTATCCGGTGCCAGGATTAACAAACCGACTAATCCCTGACGAAGAGCCATTTCTGAGTATTAGTTCCGCCTATAGTCAGTGCATGTCATGGAGCGCACGTAGTCTTCAGAGTTCGGGCTATTTTGCCTCCTGAAAAACGAAAATACAATTTGTATGGATAATGTTTAGATGAATTTGAAATATAACAGAAGTGAATGTTAAGTATGATGTTTTTTGAGATTCTATGATCCATCAGTTGCTTTATGCGGTACACACTGGTCTTTGTACAGGTTGCCGTCTCATTGTCAATCTCGTCTAATTTATTCTTGAATTAGCCTCGAAATGTGTTAACATGTCAAAAAATTAACAATTTTAAAATACATTCTTCTATTGTTAATTTGAATGTTAAGTTAAACCTCGAGAGATAATTTTTTGTAAAATTTGGGTCAGTAGGAAGTGATGCCATACAAAGAGTGTGCGCCACTCGCGTTATTGACTGGTGATTCCAAGAAACGGAAGAACGCTGATAGTTATTGTTACTCGCCCGGACTTTAAGAAAGAGGTCATATCACCTATTACCAGAGTGCTCTTTCGCCGCTCTGGTGGACCTGAGTCCCGGACATTGTACTGGCTCAGGAATTTCACTTAAAGAAGGTCGGCTTGCTCAAGGTTTTTCACCTTCCAGATAAAAAACCTAAGGGCCTCGGCCAGGTTCCGAACACGCGATTTTGAGCTCAGTAGACAAGAACGCTACCTCTGATCTACCGGTGCCCTGTAGTGATTAATATGAGAAACATCTAGTTTAAAAAACGTAATGTATTTGGATCGATATTAACCCCAGTTACGATATCGGTCGTGCAGAGCCTCAAATACTTTTGGTCCGGCCCGCAGGGAGTCGGAGCACATATTAGGAATGACATTTAAGACGTTGAGCTTCAGAGTATTGTAGAGAATCGAGTAATATGTAGAAGCTAATGCAAGCGATTAAGGTTTATAAACTCCAATTGTGCGATTCAGATTTATGCAGAAAAATTGTAAAATAATACTCATATGTGATAGTAAGATGTTCCGGTACGAGATTTTTCCTGGTAATTATAAAATTTGTCTTTTGTTTCATTTCCGACCAGAAGGGGTTTTCAACGCAACTGCGTCATCATCAGTGGCATATCATCCATACATATGTGTGTCTCTTTCTTTAGACTCCATACTGAACGGGTGATGTGCAATTGATGATGACAGTCGCGTTAAAAGCCGATTCTGGTGGGAAAACAACGTCTTTAGTTTCTAAGGTGAAGCAAGTAAAAAAAAAAAATGTTTTAAGCATAACATTACATGACTACCTAACTACAATACCAATCTTACACGGAGTTAGACGAATCTCAACGTACCCAGGGTTAAGACCCCTCCCCCCGCGATGGGAAACCCTTCTTGAACTGAACGACCGCCTTTCGTTGGCTGCGAAGTTCTTCCTGAGGAGGCGGTGTTACGACCAGCCACTTCAACAGCTTGCAAGTGACCTCTAGTTTCTACTTATGTTGCACGTTCATATTTGAAAATTCCTAACAATAGTGGAGAAAAAAGAACCAAAAACAATGGTTAATCGTGAATTTAATAATTCCTTTCTCTTCTTTTTATATAATAACTATTATGAATCATGGATTTCCTTATTCGGTTGTTAATTTGTTTCTGACATCTTTGAGCTTACTGATCCTTTTTTTTAAATTGTATTTATTTGTTTCATTACTTATTATCTTTTTCGTAATTATTTTTAGGAGTTCTCAGACAGAATAAAATGTATTTTGTTTTACACTCTATGCAATTGTTTGTTTTGCAGTCTTGCCGCTGGACAACCCCCTCAGATGCCGCTGTACAACAACTGGACAGACTGTTTCCGTGATCTCTACCATAAGGGCGAAATGAAGCGAGGCAGCAATATGATATTCAGATATGTCAAAAAATCTAACGAACTAAAAATTCGAAGTTGTTAGTATGGTTCCTCATCTATTTGACTGTACATTTAACTTTAATAATTATTAATAATTGTTTTTTGTTCTCGATGTCTTTCAATTAGAATACTCTGTAATAGAATACTCTGTAAACATAGAATATTAGTTTCTGTGTAAATAAAAGACTAAAAAGATTCTTCTTGTTACAATAATTTTTGTACTATTTTTTTTGTATTAGTATAAGTGATAATGTATAAAATATTTTTTTATATAGGAGTGGTTGATGAGCCAAGAGGTATAAATCATTTTAATATATTGCATTGTTCAAGTTCAAAAAAGAAGGATGCACTATTTAACAATCTCCCGGATCTTGTGATTCATAAAAAATACTTTTGAAATTGTTAAGATATTAATATGATACTTAACATTTTCTGCAGAGATATTGTGTTTATAAAAAACAAAGAAAAACGTGTTTTTAAAAATATTGTCTTGTTTCACAAAATATATATAAAATATTTGTCAAGTCGTGGCTGAGATGGCATCAATACAAGCTCTCTTTTTTCAAGAGAACTTTCAAGTTTTTACCCATCTTCATCTATTTTACTGACTAATTTTACTTGAGTCTGCTAGTTTTTGCAATAGTAAATAAAATAAAATTGCATTTATTGAATTATTTACATACATTAAAAGTTTGCAGAAGGCACATTTTTATGCAATTTCCTAGCGTAACTTTATGCTGCTAATTGGAATGTTATTCCAACATAATTCACGTTTCCCATATGGTACTTCGTACTATTTTTTGATAAAAACTCTCCCATCCAGATTTATACCAATTGACTCCTCAGGTTCCCGTATTATGTTTTATGTTATTATTAAGGCACAAGTTGTATTGTGTCAAATGCCGGGCAATTCGTTAGTTGGCAGTTGTACATTAGTTTGATATTAGACTTTGTTAAATAAATTACCAACATTAGGTAGATATGTGTGTTTCTTTTCTACCTCTCCTCCGTTAGAATGTGTACTGTGTATGGCTCAGGCCTTTGATGTTTAAATAATTAAAACAAACTACCTTATGAAATATTGTTCTATTCCAAAAGAAATTTAAACATGAACTTCCGGTTTTGGGATTACACCATCGTTAGGTTTAGTTATAAACTAAGTAACAAACCTCTGTTTATAACTAAATATGACGCTAGTGCTTCAATCAGTAGTTCATTATTTAATTGCTAGTGAAATAGATAATATTCCAAAAAACTAAGTTTGTTTTATTTATTTAGTGTTTAGTTTCGTTTGACACATCTTAATAAACATAGTGACAACACTTAACATCTGAAATGTTGCCAATACCGTGCTGGAGATGTGCCTCATCTCCAAAATTAGCCCGGGGTAAAGCCTATATCTTATTCGTTGTCAGATTAACTTATAAAATAAGTCAATTTGCTGAGTGCGAACTATTCTTATATATCAGATAAGGAGAAGGGTTTCAACTTGTAAATACTCTGTCTGTACAGTTTGGAATTTGGTCTGAAATATTTTTTTCCATTTTACTCAAAAGGTGTGGTACTTGATAGTCTGAAACAACAGAAAGTAAATAGAGCCACTAAAAATAATATGTGTATGAATGACCAAATTTATTTTAACTATTTTCCTTTGTTAACACCTTATGTATATATTGTACGTGATAGTGATTTTTATTCCATTTATCATAAATGACGGGGTTAGAAGAGATTTTTATTCCATTTATCATAAATGACGGGGTTAGAATCAAAATGGTCTAAGTGACATTTTTAAAACTTTGAAGAAAACTGTGCATTAAGTTCTTAACTGATTTACAAAATCTATAATTTATCGAAACCGGAAATATTTTGTCTTCTGCTTTTATGGTGAAAGTTGCTGTCAGCAAACCATAAGATTGAATGAAAATCTTAATTTCAAGGTCACTATTGATATGTTTAAGTTACTTGTTCATGTCACCAAAATGGTATAAGTGATTTGCCTCTAGATCTCAGCACTGGCTAGGATTTCACTTGTACAACTTTTTTCCTGAACAGAACTATCATTTTTGTACCCGATTACGCACTTAACGAAAAATTTTCAAAAATGCCACTTGGACCATTTTGATTCTAACCCCTTCAAATTATAGTCAATTTATTTATTTTGTTGTCATGTCTATTTATATTATTATTGTTATACTTTTAGTTGGCTTGTAGATAAGAAAAGCCTCTAATTTAAATTTTATTAATACTCTCATGTCATCAGTA
Source organism: Aradus depressus (assembly GCA_963662175.1). Classification (NCBI taxonomy): domain Eukaryota; kingdom Metazoa; phylum Arthropoda; class Insecta; order Hemiptera; family Aradidae; genus Aradus; species Aradus depressus. The sequence goes on from OY759214.1 coordinate 79,451,599, forward strand.
ATCGACTTTGTTGTGGCCGCGAAGTTCTTCCTGAGGAGACGGTATTATGACCAGCCACTTCAACAGCTTACAAGTGACTTTTAGTTTCTACTTATAATACACGTTCATATTTGAAAATCGTATCTTCTAGAACGTTTTCCCGATACTCACTTCTTATATACAGACGGATCAAAATCTGCTCATGGTGTTGGAGCAGCTGTTTATGACCCCTTTATACAAACTCATGTTAAGGTTCGCGTGGCGAATGTAGCCTCCATTTATACTGCAGAGTTGGTAGCCATCGTAGAAGCACTTGACTATGTAGTGACTACAGTTTATAGTAATGTGCTTATCCTAACAGACAGCAAGAGCTTCATTATCAAACTGTCCAACGTGCGAGTGGAGGCCTTCGTGAACGCTTATTCGTTAAAAATCTCTGCAGAGTCCGATCAAATCATGCACTTTGTCGTAAATATTTGCATAGGATCGGTAAAAGTGAGACTCCTTTCTGTGAGGACTGTGCAATGACCGAGGATCCAGAGCATATTATCATGTGTTGCAGTAAATATTCATATGCAAGGACCAAATTTATATATAAGGTACGGAAGATCACAAAGGATACCCCTAGTTACATGGACTGCTCAGACTTCCCAATCTCCATTCCGATGCTTTATATTCTTTTTTCCAGGAGATAGGCGTGGATTTTTAAGTTTCACTTTTTAGAGACCATTCATATATAAAATTGTTTTTTGAAGTGGCTAATGGCTCAATGCTAAAGTCAAAAACAAAAGAAAAAAATATATATTTGAAAATTCCTAACAATAGTGGAGAAAAGACAGTTGTCTGACCGGAGAAATCCCTAAGTTGAAACCCCTATCCTTACCTGATATATAAGAATGATTAGCACTCAGTTCATAACTGAACATGACGATGGTGTTATGCCGAAATCGGTAACAAATGTATACGATTTATGGAATAGAGAAAAAAAAATTATTAAAATACTTTTTTCATTTTTTATAAGTTTCTACAATACGTCCGCGTTTCTGATAATTATGTACTTCAAATTTATTTATAAACAATTTACAATTGATTACCACCACTGATATAATGTATTGAGTAACAGTTGTGTGTTATGTGACTCATTTGGCACATTTGCATAGTTTGTAAATCATATGTTAATAATGCCATGTTGGCTACATCCATCGAAAGACTGGTTCTCTTTCTAGAATGCAAGGACAAGGTCGTCCTAGACGCACAACTCAAAATGTTCAATTTATGGAACAGCTGTCAAACTTAAGTATATTGAATTCATAGTGTATATTGTTGAAACCTTGAAATTTTGACAAACAAGGATGAAATCATTTTATCCTAATCCATGTATCACTTTTTAAACTACGATTTGCTAAACTCAATCCACACATTTTTTAAATAATATTCTAATCAACTTGTCAAAAATATATTAGAAAAATATGATAAACAGATTAATTCGCTTGGCTTAGATGACAGGTAACCAACCACTTATATTTATTTATTACTCTAGGTTCTGTCGAGGTTCAACATTAAATGTTTAGATTTGAAAAAAAAAAGCATGCATCGCCCTTTATTCATTCAACCATTTCGAATAAGGCAAGAAAGTTTCAACTGTGTGAACTGCCTTCGGATCGGGAAATCCAAGAACTATTGAAAATATACCTAACAGAAAGTTAAGAAATGAATGATAGTTTATATCCGGGTTGGGCACTCGCAGTGGCTGTGAATGGCGCAGTGTGATTTGCGGTGAAAACAAAAAAAAAATAGATGGTGAAAAAAAATTATAACTAGGACTTGAATGCGCAATAACAATAGGCGAGGCTTTTGTATTATTTAAGAATAAACTATCCGCTTCATGAAAAAAATTGTATTCATGCCATATTAGGAAGATTTCATCGAAGAACATATCATTAAACTATTACTAGAAATTCGATTGGCTTTTGGCCTAACTTGCGAGTGCTAGAGAATTCACAAGGTCGCAAAAAAACGTTCTATAAAAAGTCTATTGCGGTCTGCAATTTTGAATTCAAATCATTTTAGTTTTAATTCGATTATTCAATAAATCAATTTTAAATTAAGTTATAAAACTATTTATGCAACTTTTTCAGACGTCTCATTCACCCAAAAATAGCATGATTAGCCAAATTACCACTTTTTACTAACCATTTATTTCTCTTTGTCAGATTAGGCTTATTTCCAAACTTGGCGAAGATGTTGTTCTTAAAACCTTTCCTGCAAAATGTTATTGACCTTCCGTGTGACTGCTAGAGAATCCAGAGAATCGCGAATATGTAATAATAGCATTAAAAGATGCTTAAAATTTCAAAACAAATTTACATATGGTGATAGGTAGTTGATTAATATCTTAGCTATGTGCCTATATACTTCCTTTGCGAGAAAATCTATATTCATAAAAAAGAAACACTTCCCTCGTCGGTTATCGACCCTTGATTTCTATTGGCTTTGGTAATTTCATGTATGTATGTTTATTCACATTTTATGGATTATCCTAAATCTAAACTTCATTTCACTTTTTCAAGCAAAGAGGAAATTGTAGAGATGACTGAAAATACAATAAAAAGATATATTTTCTTAATGATTATAAGAATTTGGAAAATTCTTTCAATTTATTATGAAAAAATTAAAGCGTTTCCATGAAAGTAATCATGAAACTGCTGGTCTCTAGGACAATGAAAGTGATATATTTTTCTTAGAATGTAACATTCATCAAAAATAAAACTTTTATGAGTTGACAATTTCCCAGCCGACATATAATAATTTCGAAATAAAATGTTTTTAAGACATAAAAACAAAAATAATAGTAAACACACTAGCGGTGTGTCCCATTTAAATAGTTATTAGGGAGATGTCATGGTGACCTGACGACCTCTGACTCCTTTCCTGTTTCCGTCCATTGTCTGCTAGGTAGCGTCCTCTCACTCTATATAGGAGCCCATTACATTTCATCAAATTTTAGTTATGTACCATTCCATACAAGTTGTCTGCTAGAGACTCACTCCTCACAGGTTGTTAAAGGTAGGTTCTTCATTTGTACAGGTTGGTTCAGGACCCACCTAGGGTGAATTGTTTGGGAGAAAGTAAGAAAAAAAGTTCATGAGAACATTTGTTTCCAAAAGCGTTTTTAAAAGAACTGCAGCTAGAAAACCTAATAGCTCGATCACAACTCATTAAACAAAATCTATATATTCTTCATTGAAAAGTTGTAGAGAATTAAATTTCTTGAGAAATAGCTAAATTTAATTTTTTTTAGTAGTAGTGGGGTGCTTCTCCATTTTTTTCTTAAAGGGTCGATTTGTACCTCATTTCGAAGTTCTCATAAAAAAAATAAACTTTCACAGGTAACTTTTTCTGGTAGCTCTCACTGCTTTAAAATGGCGAAGCTATCAAATAAAATATTTGATTTATGATAGATAATCCAACAAATTATTTCCAAAAATAAATACATAAATACACATTCCCTAGTTCTTAGTTAGTTATTATGACTCATACCCTAGCTTTAACCACGAGGCCATATCGCCTACTACCAGAGCGCTCATTTATCGGTCGAGTGTTGGATTCCTAAATTTTGCTTACCCAGATTTATTAACCTAAAATAGGGGTTTTTAACGAGTACCTGACATTGTACAGGCTCAGGACCATCGCTTAACTTTCCATCCGAAGGACGGCGTGCTCAAGGTTTTGTCATCTCTCAGATAAAAAAACACAAGGGCCTCAGCCGGGTTTAGATCTTGAGCTCTGTAGGCTAGCAGCTACCTCTGAGCAATCAGCGCCCTCTACGCGTTCTCAAAATTAGTCTTCAAACGATTTGTCACATGACCGCAGCAACACCTAGGCTCTCTCCCAAATCAAAGAAAATTAATAGAGGTCGTTATTAAAAAGTTCATACAGTAATGGGGGTCGAATAGCACCTCATTTTGTTTGTTTTTATGACGCATGCCCGAGCCTTAGTTTTATCATATCGTATACTACCAGAGAACTCTTTCGTCACTCTTTCGGTGGACATGAGCCCGACTCTATTGTGGAAGTCCTAAATTTTGCCTACCATACATTTTTATTCACCTAGGGTAGGGGTTTAACGAGTTCCTGACAAAGCACTGAGGCCATCGCTTAACATGCCAACCGGATGACGGCGTACTCAAGTTTGTTTTATCTTCTAGATAAAAAACACGAAAACCTCGGTCGGGTTTTGAAGGCTGCCTCTGTGTTACCAGCGCTCCCTGGATAGTTCTTCAAATATATATATACATACACACCTCTGTGTTACCAGCGCTCCCTGGATAGTTCTTCAAATATATATATACATACACACCTCTGTGTTACATTATATTTATATATTACTATTCAGAAAACACTTTTTTCATTATTTTCATGTCTTAGGCCTGTCTTGCAATAACTCCCCAAAAATCGTCAATAAAGTGACACTTTGAGCAGCCATTTTGACATGGAATTTTATTTGTTTATTCTTCCTTCTTTTCGGGTGCATCCTGCAACAGTGCAACAATCCTCTGTCGTACCTCAAGGAAGGAGGTCGGTCTTCTCCTTTCGCCAAGAGCCACCAAATCGGCTGAACACCGGCTAGCTGGTCGTCATCAGTTGTCGTAAGTCCAGTCCCAGATACGGTTCTATCCTGCGAATCAGCTTCATCCTGGCCTGGTCACACAGGGGACATTCGAACACTTCATGTTCTGCAATCTCGATAGCGCCGCACAAGCAGTACGGGTCATTATTCCTTTAAAGGAAATTTGACATGGTACGAGTACTCACAAAACAGACAACATTTCAGTTCAAAAAGTCCTTGAAAATGAGGAACTACTCGACCCTGATAACTGTTTAACTTTTTAAAGCGAACCACATGTAAATATACAATTTTCAGGGGAGAGACTAAGCCCTCCCGCGGTGAGTGTTGCTGGAGAGTCATAAAACAAACGTTTTATTTCAACATGTCGCCATTGAGAAAGTGAAAGATACAAAAAAAGGTGATTCACTGGCAATGTACTTCCCCAGCACGAATTAATCAATTAAGTGTTTGCTCTCCCTCCAAAACCAATCGACCGTTTGGACTAAAAATCAGTAGTTGACTTACATAGGGGCTTCTGAATTCTCATTCTAAATTTTTTTTTGATACACTCATTGGCAGTTATATGGTTTTTTAGTTAAGCCCCCCTCTGACCCCCTAGAAAAAATTAATAATTGCAGACCGTATGGGGTTTTGAAATGCCGTATAGATTCATTATAGCGAGAGTTATTATCCTGTTCACAGACAGATAGACTTTTTTTTCATATTTTGAATCAGGGGTTCGCAAAACATGAAATTCCGGTGATAATTAAAAATTGAATTTCTGATTACATAACTTTTCCTATACTTAGTATACGTGGGGAAGTAAAATGTTATTTAAAAAAGTTTCATGTTTTTATGAGATCTTTAAAATGAAGAACGAACCCTTTTTTTTGCAACATATTTTCAATTTCCGCAATCAATTCTCTGCAATTTTTGACACTTTTTTTTTATTTGATGAGTTGTTAGCGTGGAATTTGGAAAAAGAAGAGTAATGTTCAGATGTAAATCGGCTATTGTTCCTAAAGAATCCATTTGCAAACGTATTCTTATGAACTTTTTTTCTTGGGTAAAATAATTCACTTCATGCGAGTCCTCAATCTCAGCTGAATCACCCTGTACATTACTTTTCGGAGGAAAAACATGTGTTATATACTACTGACGTTTTCCCTTTTAAGATTTACATTGCGCAAAACAAAATTTCCAGGATGAGCTAGTGGCCCTGAGGGTGCAGTGTTGTCCCCTTTTACTAACTATCCGCTGTATTAAGCAACGTCGTACCTGGTTCAAATGTTGTTCAACACTAACTTAAAGAGGGCGGGGTACTTCGGAACCTCGAGTCAACAAGATGGACCTTTTTACATCTTGCTACGCTTATCATTAATACAATGTATCAAGGTCATCCCATAATTAATGTCGGTTTCTCATAATTGCCTGTTTGTTTACAAAATTAAAGCCAACTGCCTTTGGATGGTGATTTGTTTACCAATAATATTTGAATAGGTATTAATAAGTAATTAACTTATATTGTTTTGACTGAGGAATACCTATCTTTAGGCCTTCAGTTCACATTTTATCGTGATGGACATTTCGACCTTGTAGACGACGCTCAGGCCGACCAGTTCTATTAGGCGAGGATCTTCTGAGAGTTGCAGTTGAAGAAAATCCAATTACCATCTTTTCCGGAGTCTACGAAATTATTTGAAGGGAAAAACAATGAAGTCGTCAGAAGAAGTGAAAATGATAGTGAGTCAATTCTTTAATTCAAAAGAAAAAGATTAAAAAAAAAAAATGATTAGAAGACTTGAAAATTAGGTGGAAAAACGTTGTACAAAATCATGGAAAATACATAGTTGATTGATAATATTTTTCACATTTATTTACACAAACCCATCCAACTTATTTAAAAACTAACATTACTTATGGGATGACCTGATACTTACTGCTTTCCTCAATATGACAGATAATGTATTCACCGCCTTACCCTGTGCGATGTTATTACTGTTAAACACCCCCATAATTGAAGCTGGACAGGTAACATTTAGAACTACTATAGTAGAGTCGATCCCATGTGATGAGTCCGATCATTAGTCACAAAAAGGATATGGCCATAACAGGACTTTCTTATACCAACCACTTTTGAACAGATCACTTTCTCTCCCCTCTCAAATTAATTTTGTGTAATATTAATTTGTTTGTATTGTTTGTTACAATGGTGATAAAAATAACAGATTTTAATAGCAGGATAAATTATCACAGTGTATACTATATCAACATATAATACTATATACTATAGTATATGTATATGATATCATATAATAGTTATATTTACCAACCTGTTTTTTTTTTTCAACAATAGCAGGAGAATGCTACTCAAAATAAAAAATAACAGATTTTAATAGCAATACACATACAATTTTATCACAGTGTATACTATATCAACATATAATACTATATACTATAGTATATGTATATGATATCATATAATAGTTATATTTACCAACCTGTTTTTTTTTTTCAACAATAGCAGGAGAATGCTACTCAAAATAAAAAATAACAGATTTTAATAGCAGGATAATTTTTCAGTGTATACTAACTTTCAATTGATATAACCTGTTATTTTCCTTTTCCGTAACTCACCGAGCTGCCGTCCTTACCTGCTATCCGCAGGTTTGTTAACAAGGCCAACCGAACTGTTCCTCTGACTTGCGTTACGAGTATTAGATGTACAAAAAGCTTAAAAATCCAAACGAATTTGTTCGTAAATGTGACTTTTTTTTGTTTGTTGCGTCTTCCCTCTTTTGCTATTTAACATATTATTTTTGTTTGCATGATTGATTGCCATTTTACTTTTCATTGTACACAGACATATTTTTAAAAAATTATAATTTTAAATTAAACCTATACATAATTTATATTTTTAATGTTTTGAAATTTGAGAGCTTAAATTTAACATATTATTTTTTAAAGCAATACAACCAATTTAGAAAGTCAATTATAGATACATTATCTGTATCTATGTACTTACTTAAATATAAAATGGTTCAATCTTTGGAACAATCACAATAATAATAATAATAATTATTATTATTATAAACATATTTCTGAACAATATTAAAACATTGTAGAGGAAGCTAAAGAAAACAGGCTTGAGAGAAACAAAGTCCAATAACTTCTACATTGAGAAACGCGGACATATTGTAAAAATTTAAAATGAAGAAATAACACAATTTTTTTTTTTAGTATTGACTATTCCCCAGAAATATATATACATAAACTACCTCGGCATTACACTATCGTCAGGTTTAGTAACAAACTAAAGGTCAGGGCTTAGTTTATAACTAAACCTGACTGACGATAGTGTGATGCCGAAACCGGTAATTTATGTATAAATGTTTTATGGAAGATAATATTAAAAAAAAAAGAAGTTTGTTTTATTTATTTAAAGTACAATAATAATATAGATAGGTTATCTTCAAGTTAAAATAAATTAAAATAAAAAATATTATTTTAAGAGCATACATACGTAAGGAGGGTTACGAGAGAAGTATCTTCGGTCTTTGAACTCGACAATAGATATGATGAAATAAATACTTTTGAAATTATGGATATATTTTTCAGTCTGCCCGCCAGGAAGTCACTGTTCCATGTTTTAGGAGATAGCAGTTTAACAATAGTAGATATTATTTATAACTGTTATTTAAAGGGAGCAGTTTTGAGAAGTAAAACAGAACATGTAGAGATATCAGGTACGCAATAATGCTTTTGCATATCGCTAGTATGTTAACCCAGCTACCTACAGTTAATGAAGCGAGGGAAATTTTTGAAATTCAATTTCCGAAATTCTTCTGAGTCTTATCAATTTCTCTATCGGAGTTGAGAGTAACCGTCACATTCACCAAAATATTTAGCATGTCTTTCCCTTCATCACTTCAAAAATAAAATAATTTTATAATTTTTCAGATGTCCTCACCGAGCCTGACATGGCTGCTGGTAGCTCCAGCGGCGACTCTCCTGGCTGTTCTCTACTTCGTCTACAGAATGTCCAGAAGACGGCTCTACGAGCTGGCAGACAAGATCCCAGGACCCGAAGGGTACCCCATCATCGGAAACATCACCGATATGATGGGTGGACCTCACAGTAAGTCTAAAGACACTCTCCTCTATATTATATTTCGCGAGCTAGAAGTGGATGAAGGAAAAATGGAAGCAGGGGACTTATTAGTTATATTATAAAGAAACTAGCAGGTTACTCGGTGAGGTTAGGCATAAGTCATAGCATAAGGATATTTTATGGAATTTGTTCTACCGTTAAAGGGTAAGAAAAAGGTAGTTCACTCGTTTTATGTTTTGTGTTCTCAACAACTCAACAACTTCTTTCCTTTCACAATTTTGAGATGCCACATAGCCTGTGTTATATCCTTGAAATACCCTTCAAGTTTCTTGAATATCCGATCAACCGTTGAAGAAACTCATTTCATTTTTCGGTCCCCCAACAGTTCTTGTGGTCTATGTTTGAACTGGGCATATAAGGATGCTATACATGAAATTAGATACACATCTAATCAACCGTTAAAGACGGTTGCCGGCCACCACAATCCCGTCTCCCATTCGCAATTTTGTGATGACACATTGTCTATATTCTAAGTAAATCGATCCTAGTAAGCCCCTGTAAATTTCAAGAATATATGTTCAGTTGTTTTCTTGTGAAGCTCATAAATATATACGATAAATCAACAATACTTTTGTTTTGTTTGTTTTATAGAAGTATTTAAAACAATCTACTCCAGAAGCTTTGAATACGAAGACGTGGTCAAACTGTGGGTGGGACCTCGGCTCTTGGTGTTTCTTACTAACCCAGCCGATATAGAGGTACGTATTCAAATAGCAATTACCATGTTAAACCTTATTTGAACAAGATTTACCTATTAATGAGGACTCCGCATAACTTATTTTTGATCCCTTGACATTATCCGAGTGCGTTTTTCAGACAAACAAGCGTTGCATTTAATTTAAAGTGGCATAGTACAGGTATTGCTACATAGTACGAGTAACAATACGAAAATGTAATATAATGTGTAGGAATTACAGCGAATGTTGTTTCTTCATGGAATTTCCATTAGTTCTTTTATCTAGGCCAAGGATGGGCAACCTATGACACAGGGGCCAGATACGGTTCAATGCTGGATTCGAAAAAATGTAAATCTTTAAGCTTTTTTTCTTCGAATAGTTATTCTTAGACATAATAAAGAACCAGCCATTAACTGTATACGAATAGCGTAAAGATACTACGATATATCTATAGCATAAGAAATGGCTAAAAATGAATAATGATATCTCATGGAGGGCGCCGATAGCTTAGTTGTATGCGTGCTTGCTCACTGAGATCAAGATCGCGGGTTCGAAACCCGATCGTGGCCTTAGGTATTTTATATGGTAGGTGAAAAAAAACCTAAGCACGCCGTCCTTCGGATGGGATGTTAAGCCATGATCCCGAGCCTGTACGATGTCAGGTTCTCGTTAAACCCTTGTTGAATGAAAATTTAGTGTAGACAAAATGTAGAACTCCCATAGTAGAGTCGGGCTCATGTCCCCCAGAGCGAACTGGTAATAGGCGATATGACCTCGATGTTAAAAGCCTGGGCATGAGTCACAATAACTAACTAATTAATATCTCACACTTGGTGGAATGATCATGAACTAAACAATAATTATTTTGCAAATTGTTTTTTTTCTTCCCTATATATTTGTTTTTTATCAACGTAAAAAATAAGAGAAAATGTAATAGAAATAAATTTAGAGAAAAAAAAATCTCACTTCAAATTTCCATCCCACTAAGTTAATATAATAA